>JBBGZY010000743.1:1375000-1725000 GCA_037952925.1 Lithobates clamitans | reverse complement strand
CGACTTCTGTGACGTGAGCAGACAGCAGATTTCAGCCCACTCTCTGCTAAAAACGTGTCACAGGAGTGCAAAACGAACTATACTCCTATGATCCACAGGAGAAGTACAGCCAAATGAGCTTCAGCTGTACTGCTTTAGGCTGGGTTCACACTATTGCCGCATGCGGCTCACAGCAGGGGTCCGGTTCGTCCCCGTTCACCATTTCAGGTCCGATTTCAGCCTGAATTTTTGGGCTGAATTCGGACCTGAAACGAACCAAAAGGCACACAGCAAATTTGCACCAGAGCCACAGCGGAGATATGTGAACCGGATCCATAGAGAGCCGGTCACAATCTCCTATCATGTGAATTGGATGCGGGGAAAACCGCATCCAATTCACATAGATGTGAACCCAGCCTTAAGCAACAGACAGCATGGATTCATAGGAGACAGAAGTTTTCAAACAAATCTGATTTCTTTGTATGAGGAGGTAAGTAAAACCTTGGACAGAGGGGTGGCGGTGGATGTGGTATACTTGGATTTTCCAAAAGCGTTTGACACAGTTCCCCACACACGGCTCATGTGTAAGGTAATAGTAAGATATAAGTGCAGCGCAAACGAAACCTTTAAAGCGTTGATGAACAGCAAGTCCCAGAATGTAATTTTCAGTAGAATAATGAAAGAAAGTCCAGAGAGTTGATGGACAACAAGTCCCAGAAAACCTTCACCACATTATCTACTATCCAATCCACATTAGGTGACAGTCCCTCCACCTCCGGTCTTAATATCTACTCTCACCTCAGGGCATAGACTCCTGAACTAACAGGTAGTCATGCAAGCAGATCTCAATATACCAAATCGGTTGAAGCAGGTCACACACTCATTTCCAAACTCCTCAGACATAGATACGGACGCCAGACACTTAGACCAGACCAGAGTTCCAGCAAGCTCAAAGATGAGCCTACAGGCTTGGAAAGAACAATTTGTAAATGGATAGAAAACTGGCTAAAAGACCGAATTCAGAGAGTAGTGGTTAGTGATTCTTACTCTGAATGGTGAGGTTATCAGTGGTGTACCCCAAGGTGCCCCCCCTGAATAAAGAGTACCTGCCATCAGTACCCATCAGAGTACCTGCCATGAGTACCCATCAGAGTACCTGCCATCAGTACCCTTCAGAGTACCTGCCATCAGTACCCGTCAGAGTACCTGTCATCAGTACCTGCCATCAGTAACCGCCAGAGTACCTGTCATCAGTATCCATCAGCGTACCTGCCATCAGTACCCATCAGAATACTTGCCATCAGTACCTGTCAGAGTACCTGTCATCAGTACCCATCAGAGTACCTGCCATCAGTACCCATCAGAGTACCTGCCATCAGTATCGTCAGAGTACCTTTGATCAGTACCTGCCATCAGAGTACCTGTCATCAGTACCAGTCAGAGTACCTTTGATCAGTACCTGCCATCAGTACCCGTCAGAGTACCTGCCATCAGTACCCATCAGAGTACCTGTCATCAGTACCAGTCAGAGTACCTGTCATCAGTACCTGCCATCAGTAGCCGTCAGAGTACTTGTCATCAGTACCCGTCAGACTACCTGTCATCAGTACCCATCAGAGTACCTGCCATCAGTACCCATCAGAGTACTTGCCATCAGTACCTGCCATTAGTACCCATCCGAGTACCTGTTATCAGTACCTTCCATCAGTACCCGTCACAGTACCTGTCATCAGTACCCGTCAGAGTACCTGCCATCAGTACCTGCCATCAGTACCGATCAGAGTACCTGTCATCAGTACCTGTCATCAATACCCGTCAGAGTACCTGTCATCAGTACCCGTCAGAGTACCTGCCATCAGTACCCATCAGAGTACCGGCCATCAGTACCTGCCATCAGTACCTGTCCGAGTACCTGTCATCAGTACCTGCCATCAGTACCCGTCAGAGTACCTGTCATCAGTACCCGTCAGAGTACCTGCCATCAGTACCCGTCAGAGTACCTGTCATCAGTACATGTCAGAGTACCTGTCATCACGCCCAGAAATACTGGGACTGACTGTGGGGCTGTCATTTCATTCAAATATATGATCTGTATTGATCAATGCATGGAGTAAATTAATTCTATCAGGATCCGTGCACAAAATATTAGTGGCCAACTTAAGCTATATGGGAATACTAGCTCTGTATGATATGTTCATCAAGCATTTATTTTAAAACCACAATACTGGTCAGCAATGAGTTATCCTGAATGAATATTTTTCACATAACAACACATAACATCTATTTAGTATCCCACATCTGTAAAGGGGGAATCTGGTCTGTGGAGTGTGTGGGGAGGTGATTCGAGCACAGTGGTTTTTACTGATTTTATATCTTTTTGTGTTTCAGTTGATTGTTTTTTGATATGGTGAGAGTGTGGTTCACCGGTGTTGAGGCACCAAGCTGTGTCACCTCTGATGAACCTCACGCTTTTAATCTTCCTTTTTTCATCAATAAAGTCTTATATATTTGTACCATAGAGTGTAGTTGATCTTCCAATTATTTACCATTCTTGAGACATCTCTTTGTCTTAATATTTTGTAGTTCCACATAACTATTGATATTACAGGAGGTATCCCATCTAGACGCATCAGTCATGGTTCATTAATTTAATTATTAGTGCAGTGGATTCAGTTTTTACATTTTTCATTCAACTTAAGGTTTAATTGATCCCCTTTTGGATCAGCCATTAACACCCCAGGATCCCTCACTTTAAAGATTTTGTTTAATCAGATTAGTCTCACAGTGTCAAAGCACTCTACCTAGACAGCATTGTTTATGTAGTTTTCTTTTTCTATATGCACATTCTTATACATTTGGCTATAGATCTATTTCTGCTATCCCCAGCAAGGGCATGGCATTTGTGCCGGGTGAGGAATTTGATGCAGAAATAAAGGCGACCTTTTATTTAGAATCAGCTGGATCTGAGCCTCTGGCACAGGACGACATCAGACCACTGTTTAAAGAACACAAAAAATTGATTATTAAATCACTTAATAGGAGGTAGGATATACTCTCGCTTAAATCATATATTAATAAAGGAATAATCCCTCGTGGTCTGAGAGAACGTCTAGTGCCAGCGGCTCATTTACATACAGAAAGGTTCTTGGAGAAGTGAAAGAAACACTGCATAACCCATGGCCTGGAAGTTTTGAAATTAATTGTGGATGAAGAGAGGGAACAACTGATCAATCTGCAGCAACAAATTGCAGAGAGCACTGCCAAACTAGAGCCTTTTAAAAACAGCACTGATTTGGATAAATTTAATGAGGTCCACAAGAAGGAAGAGGAAAAAACCCAAAAGAACTTGAGAATAATGAAACTAAATACATTTAAGAGAGACCTAGACAACTGGGCTAGAGATGAGATTTTTAATCTCACTATAAAAAGAAGTAGAAGTCGATCACGACATTCAGAATATCCCACACGGTCAGGTAGTGAATCAGGAGGTCAAACATCAGGAAGTGAAGACGACTCATCACACAAGGTCGCTTTTTTAGAACAGGAAAGCCTGGAATCAGAGGAAGCCCCCCTCCCAGGAGTATTCTGAAAGGAGGCAAACAAGCAACAATAGGAGGAGGAAGGAATCTAGGAAAAGGAAAACAGCCAATGCAAGAAGGGCCATCGAAATTAGAACGCACGACCACCAGAAGTCAAAAACAACCCAAATAGACCCACCTATGTCAGGACACTCAGAGACTGAGGATCTCATGATTATCTATTTGTCTAATTTCATACTTGAGAAAAGACATACTGATCTATTGAGTAGAGGGCTCTCGTTCTCCCCTTCCAACAGTATGGATCACTTTGAGGTATTCATGGATTTGAACCTCTTTCTTAGAAGGATCTACTTTAAATTGCTATATATGGAGAGACTGACTGATACAAAAGCTATAATCAGCGAACGTGACTCTAAGGATAAAAAAGCTATTGAACAATTGGTATACTTACTGGAGGAAGGAGGAGATTTTTCAGAGGATGAAGAAGCAGAGAAGCCCTCTAGTTGGAAAAGAAATGCGGGTTTAAAAATGTGTTCAGTAAATATGCCACAATTTAGGAAGAATAAAAGATTGAGTATTTTCCTTGATTTGGTACAGGGGGATCTGGACAGACTGGACTGGGAAAAAATCGGGGAAAGTAATCTTTCAGATGAGGAACATAGAGCACTTAAAGAATTACAAGAAGCCCCCAATGTTGTCATCAAACAAAGTGACAAAGGGGGGAACGTAGTCCTGATGTCTGCTGATATGTACGAGAGAGAGGAGCGTCGCCTTCTCTCAGATGAACAGACATACAAGAAGCTGAACCACAACCCCTTTGTCCCTTTAGTTTGGCTTATTACGATAAGCTTCGTTGGGCCATAGATGTCGACCTATTATCTAAAAAGGAAATGGATTATCTGACTGTAAATGATTATAATTTACCAACATTTTACATCATCTCCAAAATTCACAAAAATAGGGATAATCCTCCGGGAAGGCTAATAGTATCTGCAATTAGGGGACCACTGGAGAGATTAGGTAAATATATTGATTCCTTGATAAAAGACCTGGTCATATCTTTGCCCTCTTATGTGCGTGACACAGGTGATGTACTAAAAAAAATTGCTGATTTGACCTTCCCGGAGGATTCCCTTTTGGTGGGTATAGACGTGGAAACCCTATATACGTATATCCCCTATGAATGGGGAATAGCAGCAGTGTACCACTTCCTTGAACAGCAATTTCCAGAAATGGAAACACAAAACGAGTTCATTATAGAGCTCTTGGAGATTGCGCTTAAAAACAATTTCTTCCAATTCTCTGGTTCAAATTATCAGCAACTCCAAGGCACCTCGATGGGGGCACCGTGGGCACCGACCTACGTGTGCCTCCATCTGGGATGGTGGGAGGAGGAGGTGGTGTATGCCTCGTCGCTGTACCTTGGCCATGCTAGGTCCTGGCTAAGATACATCGACGATGTACTGATGGTATGGGCTGGATCTAGAGCAGAATTGATCAAATTCATGGAGGAACTAGCAATAAATACACGCAACATACGCCTAACCTTTGTAGCTGACCCACATGAGATCTTCCTGGATCTCTCTATTAGACTTTTAGATGGCCAACTCATTACCAGGACCTTCAGGAAAGATACAGCAGCAAACACTCTATTGCGGGCAGACAGTCACCATCCTCACTCCCTAATCAGAGGAATTTCAGTGGGACAGTTCCTTAAAATTCGGAGGAACTGTTCCACTGAAGAAGACTATAGACGTAAGTCTTAAGAATGCTACCATAGGTTTAGAGAGAGAGGCTACTCTCATCGCATATTGAGAAAAGCCAAACAAATCGCAGGCCAACGATCAAGAAAGGAACTGTTGCAATCCCAAACAATTAAAAACCATTTGGATAAGGATTCACTGGTGAGGTTTATAACCCGTACGGTACTCACTGGCATCAAGTGAACTGTATACTTCAAAGTCACTGGCATATTCTGACTAGGTCGGAAGACCTAAGGAAGATTGTAGGGGATAGGCCCTCTGTAGCAGCCAAACGAACCAAAAATCTAAGAGATACACTAGTCCAATCAGAGTATCAAAGACCTCAAAATAGAAATTGGCTCACTGACATGCCATAAATTAATGGGATGTTTCGATGTGGCCACTGTGGTACTTGTAAACATGTGGACCGTTCACAAACATTCAGAGACTCTGATGATAAAATAAATTTATTTATTAATTGTGCCACAACCAGAGTCCTATACATCTTGGAATGTCCATGCAGGAAATTATACGTGGGTAAAACCAAACGCCAGCTACGTGTTAGATTTAATGAGCATTTAAAGGGCATTAGATTTAATGAAGATACCCGATAGCTACCCACTTTGCAGAATTTCATAAGGGAAATGCCCAGGGGTTGAAGGTTAAAGGATTCTATTCTATTAAGCTGAGTGACCGCAGAGGCGACTTAGATATGATACTGGCCTGCAAGGAAAAATCCTGGATATTCAGGCTCAACATGCTTCAGCCGGCAGGCCTGAATAATGAACTGAGCCTGAAAGTTTTCCTTGAACCCTAATCAATAGGCAGGTTAAATTTCCCCTTTTTCCCTACCCCCCTCCCTTCTTCCCTTCCCTTTACCTCCCTCTAACTACTTAGGGATGAGCAGTTTCCAACTATTCCCAGATCTATGGCCATACTGTTACATCGCTAAAAAATGAAGACCTCTTGAACTTCTCCAGAACCTTTCTGCCCTGCTCTGTTCTATTTTGTTTTATTCTGGGTTTTTGTTTCTTGTCCATTCTCTTTTGAACGAGTTCATTTTGGATAAAGATGTGTATATTGAGCGTCTAAAGCCTAGGTGTGTTAATAGATTGTGAATAGAAGATATTCTTAAATTGTTAAATATTAGATTTTTCACTATGGGATGACTCTGTCGGTCTGGGTAGTTTATTAATTTATCTGTAACACATTTAATTTACCACAAGATGGCAGTATAAAGTTTTAACCACACAGGTGAGCTTTGATTAGGCACAAGCTCCTATAAATAGTCTACAGCAACTCTTGTGTGACGTCCAGATGAAGTGCAGGTGAACTGCAGGAAATGCAAGCGTTGACGCGGCTGATGCCGGCTCACCCCTGCTCTCTCTTCCAGTCCCCCTCACTGACCCATGAGGTGATTCCTGGTAGTTTTCATCAAGGGATATGGTGACATTTTCCCCCTACACCAAGCCGCATAAAGACTGATTACTATAAGAAGTGGCTTTTGTCAGCTATACAGCCAATCACAGCCAATCTCCCTACAACTGAATAGTGAATGCTCCATTCATCTTGCGGACGTGAGGAAAACACAAATCCTATCTACATACCAACGTTCTAAAAACAGGTGTGAAAGGAAAATTGCACAGGGCGACCATACAGAGCCTTTTTCCTGTGAAATCGCTGCAACAAACTGCATGACCCAAGGAGGGGTAAGCACCTTTGCAAGGTGAACCTTTCATACTTCCATACTAATTATAGCGATATTCAAAGATTAGGCTGGATACTGCTCTACTTTTCATTCAATGAATCTCATATCAAAAAATTGATTGAGGCGGAGGAAGGATATTTGCTTATTGAGAGACATTGTCCATTTACAGCTTTGCTATATTGCTTGTGATTCATCTTTGCCTACACTTTGAGCAGACAATCAGCCTCTTTGTGCTAGGATGAAAGGAAACAACTAGAATCTTATATCTTTATAAGACTTGTCTTCCATGATATCATGTAGCTACATAACAAGATAAAGGGTTAAATTCCTTTTCAGCTGCAAGTTGGAGCATGCCCAGAAATACTGGGACTGACTGTGGGGCTGTCATTTCATTTAAATATATGATCTGT
Organism: Lithobates clamitans; assembly: GCA_037952925.1. Lineage (NCBI taxonomy): Eukaryota > Metazoa > Chordata > Amphibia > Anura > Ranidae > Lithobates > Lithobates clamitans. The sequence continues at coordinate 1,717,622 of JBBGZY010000743.1, read as the reverse complement.
ATTGATCAATGCAGGGAGTAAATTAATTCTATCAGGATCCGTGCACAAGATATTAGTGGCCAACTTATGACTATATGGGAATACTAGCTCTGTATGATATGTTCATCAAGCATTTATTTTGAAACCACAATACTGGTCAGCAAAAAGTTATCCTGAATGAATATTTTTCAAACACATAACATCTATTTAGTATCCCACATCTGTGAGGGGGGAATCTGGTCTGTGGAGTGTGTGGGGAGGTGATTCGAGTACAGTGGTTTTTACTGATTTTATATCTTTTTGTGTTTCAGTTGATTGTTTTTTGATATTGTGAGAGTGTGGTTCACCGGTGTTGAGGCACCAAGCTGTGTCACCTCTGATGAACCTCACGCTTTTAATCTTCCTTTTTTCATCAATAAAGTCTTATATATTTGTACCATAGACTGTAGTTGATCCTCCGATTATTTACCATTCTTGAGACATCTCTTTGTCTTAATATTTTGTAGTTCCACATAACTATTGGTATTACAGGAGGTATCCCGTCTATTAGATGCATCAGTCATGGTTCATTAATGTAATTATTAGTGCAGTGAATTCAGTCGGGTTTTTACATTTTTCATTCAACTTACCTGTCATCAATACCTGTCATCAGTACCTGCCATCAGTACCCGCCAGAGTACCTGTCATCAGTATCCGTCAGAGTACCTGCCATCAGTAGCCGTCAGAGTACCTGCCATCAGTACCCGTCAGAGTACCTGTCATCAGTACCCATCAGAGTACCTGCCATCAGTACCTGTCAGAGTACCTGTCATCAGTACCTATCAGAGTACCTGTCATCAGTACCCGTCAAAGTACCTGTCACCAGTACCTGTCTGAGCTCATCAGAGTACCTGTCCATGCATCCCGTCAGAGTACCTGTCATCCCATCTGAGTAGCTGTCCCGTGAGCCCATCAGAGTACCTGTCCCATGAGCCCATCAGAGTACTTGTCCCGTGAGCCCATCAGAGTACCTGTCTGCAGCCCAATTACTACCAAGGTGCAGCCCATTAGTCCCAGACGTTCAGCCCATTAGTCCCTGACATTCAGCCCATTAGTCCCTAAAGTGCAGCCCATCAGTGTTACCCATCACAACAGCCACTATGTCCAGAAAGGTATACACGCCAGAAGAGGCATACCAAATACTGAGTCTGAACGATGAGAGCAACGGGGAGCTCTCATCGCCCATTTACATTTCTGATTCCGATTCTGGTTCAGAATATGAGCCCGTCGAAGGCAGCACAGCAGGATCGGAAACAGAGGAGGAAGTAGTCCGTCTAAAAAGAAGACTGAACACCAGGCAGCTACCAGCAGTGCCAACTGCGCTAGACCCCAGGAGGAGAGGCCCAGTACAAGCGCTGCTAGACCCCAGGAGGAAAGGCCCAGTACAAGTGCAGGAATTGTCCACCAAAGAATTAAACCAGAGCTACCCAGCTACCAGATGCCTTGGCAAACCCATTGTGGCTGCTTTCTAGCACAGGGTCAGCCACGATCCCCTCTTTCACAGCACAGCCAGGTGTGCAGGTCCACACTGAAGGTTTTTCCAAAATTGATTTTTTAAATTTATTTTTCCCTGACGAATTAGTTCAAGGCATCGTGGACCAAACCAATCTTTTTGCCCAACAATTTATTGAAAACAACCCCAGCTCAAGCTATGCCCGCCCTTTTGAATGGAGAATGGTGGAGCCTAACTTGTTTTTAGGCCTAACGCTCAACGCTTAATATGGGGCTTAAAAAAAATGAAGTGCATGCATATTGGTCTATCAACCCTATCTACCACATGCCAATTTTTTCCTCTGTCATACCCAGGTCCCGATATGAAATTATAATGCGCTTCCTGCATTTCAGTGATAGCTCACAATAACCCAAACTTTGATAAATTATATAAAATTCGCCCCCTAATTGATTTTTTCTCCTAGAGGTTTGCCGAACTTTATATCCCTGACAAGAACATCTCTGTAGACGAATCCCTGGTCCATTTCACAGGCCAGCTAAGAATCAAGCAATGTATCCCCAGTAAGAGGGCGAGGTACGGGTTGAAGCTCAACAAGCTCTGTGAAAGCTCCAATGGATATGTGCACTCATTCTGCGTGTACGAAGGCAAAGACTCCCAGCTCCAGCCCCCTGAGTGTCCATTGTACATGGGAATAAGCGGAAAAATTGTCTGGGATTTGGCATTCCCACTCCTCCAAAAAGGGTATCACATTTACGTGGACAACTACTATACCAGTTTGCCCCTTTTCCGCCACCTATACCTAAAAAAACTTTGGCCTGCAGTACAGCAAGGAAAATCAGAAAGGGCTTTCCACAGAGTCTAGTCACCACAAGGCTACAAAGGGGGGAATCGACAAGCTTGAGGAACGAGGAAGTGTTGGCTGTGAAGTGAAGGTATAGGAAAGACACCATCCATGATGACACCTCGGTGGAACTTCGCAGAAGATGCGGTCCCGTTCGAAAGCCTTCCTGTATCCTTGAGTACAATAAATTTATGGGGGGGGGGTTTAAATGATCTAATGTTGCAGCCCTATCTATCAACACGAAAATCCCTCTTCTGGTACAAAAAAGTTGCAATTTACTTTTTTCATTTGGCCATGTACAGTATAATTCTTTCATAATCTACCAAAAATCGACGGAAACACCCAACGCCTTCCTAAAGTTTATTAAAGCCATTGTCATTGCCCTGATCTATCAACAAGTATGCCCCCCAGAAAGCATTCGCTCCGATTCTGTCAGCAGACTACATGAGTGCCATTTTCCTGACCATATTCCACCATCAGGACCAGTTTTCATTGTCCCCAATGTCCCTAGCAACCTGGCCTTTGCATCGGAGAATGCTTCAAACACTATCTCACTCTTGTAAACTATTAGCCCATATTTCTAATAGACTGCTATTTCCCCCGTTTTCGAGTTCTTTCCTGAATATTTCCCTGGTGCCTCAACCAATCATATCATTGTCTTCCATGTGAACTGACCCTGGCCTGATCTCGACTATGCCTCTGCCTGCCATCTGCATTGTTTATCCACCATGTTTCTGCCTTTCACGTGAACTGACCCTGGACTGTATCGACTATGCCTCTGCCTACCATCTATATCTGCCTTTTACGTGCACTGACCTCAGCCTGTTGAACATATTTTTGCCTGCCCCTTGGACTGATCTTACACCCTGCTACACAGGGGTCTCACATATGTGAGGGGCCCCAGAATAGTGTTCTGAGTTGAGAAAAGCAGTTTTTGGTTTTCTGTATTTCCAGAACAGGGTCTGGTTGTCCGGAGGCTTCAAAGCGATTTGGGTGGGAGAAGCCTCTACCCCTGTCCCCATTCTTTCCTGACCGATGCCCTAAGCTTGATAGTCCTGCCTGCTCCCTGGACAAATACTTTGGCTGTACTGACCATATCTCTGCCTACTGCATGTACTAACTATGGACAGTATTCCTGCCTTCTGCACGGACAATCCTTTTGCTGCTGCTGACCACATCCCTGCCTGCTATCTGGACCAATGCTTTGGCTGTGCTGACAACATCTCAGCATCTCTGGACTGATGCTCTCCTCTGTGGACCACTGCACTACTAAAACAGCAGGTAATCTTTTCTTTACCCTTTGCTCAGCAGAATGTATTTTGATTTGCAATTGGTATGTACAGTACATGCTATGTGTTAGAAATATGAAGGACCTTCAACAATGTGATAGGTTGGCAGGAATTTATGTGTGTAATTTATGCTCTTAAAACGCCTGATGGCGCTACTTCAATGTTGGGCCTCTGTATGTGGCCAGGCTGTGTAAAAGTCTCACACATGTGGTATCACCATACTCAGGAGGAGTATCAGAATGTATTTTGAGGTGTAATTTTTGCTATGTACATGCTGTGTGTTGGAAACATCTCATAAATGGACAAATTTATGTAAAAAAATGTGTTTTCATTTTTTTTCCACATTTTCCAAAAACTTCTGGAAAAAAATGAACCACTCAAAAGACTCATTATGCCTCATAGATTATATGTTGGGGTGTTAGCTTTCCAAAATGGGGTCATTTTGTGGGTGTTTCCATTGTCCTGATGCTCCAGGGTCTTCAAAAGTGTAATAGGTGGTTGAGAAATGAGATGTGTAATTTATGCTTGTAGAACGCCTGAAGGTGCTACTTCAATGTTGGTCCTCTGTATGTGGCCAGGCTGTGTAAAAGTCTCATACATGTGGTATCGGCATACTCGGGAGGAGTAGCAGAATGTATTTTTGGGTGTCATGTTTGCTATGTACATGCTATATGTTGGAAATATCTTATAAATGGACAACTGTGCACTGATGGACACTGATAGATGGCACTGATGTCACTGGCAGACATTGCTGAGGGGCACTGATTGGCATCTGTCTAGGCACTGATTGGCATCTGTATGGGCACTGACCATTATCCATGGTGGTCCAGGGTGGCATACCTGATGGCCATCTATTGCGGGGATCCCTGGTGGTCCAGTGTGGGCATCCATGGGGGGGGGCTGCAGTGATAATCAATCCAATTCACTGATCCACTGATAATCCGCCAATTGACTCTCCTCTACTCGTGTCTGTCAGACGCGAGTGAGGAAAAGCTGATAAACGGCTCTTCCGGTTTACACTGAGATCAGCCGTGATTGGACACGGCTGATCACGCAGTAAAGAGTTTCCATCAGAGACTCTTTACCGAGATCGGTGTTGCTGTGTGTCAGACTGACACACCGCACCACCAATTGCCACGCTGCGCGCCCTCACGGGGGAGTGACAGCTGTTATTCTGAAAGACGCCATATGAAGTCAGGATAACAGAACCACTGCCCGGCCGCCATTCTGCTATAGGCCGGACAGGAAGTGGTTAAGGTCATTACAGAGGACGAGAGAGCACTCCTTACATCTGAAGGAAAAGAGTTTCCTCACAGTAAGAGCTGTGAAAATGTGCAATAGACTCCCTTAAGAGGTGGTTCTGGCCAGCTTAGTAAATTACTTTAAAAAAGACCTGGATGCATTATGTACCTAAATGTACATAACATAACTGGGTACTAACATTTATAGGTAAAGATGATCCAGGGAATAATTGCCCTGTTGTAGCAATTTGGGTCATGCTTTGCTGGGATTTTTTTTGCCTTCCTCTGGATCAACTGTGGGTATAGGATTGCGTATATAGGATTGTATATTTTTTTCCCCTTTTATTGGTTGAACTAGATGGACTTGTGACTTTTTTCAACCTGACTATGTAGCCTGAATCTAAAATCGTTACCAGTCAATAATGAAAACAAGTACAAAGTAAACAAATAATATTGCTTTTGACCATGTTTATTTTTACGTCAATTTTCGGTTTAATTTTAGTCATAGCCTTTTGACTAAAATGCCATTTCATTTTAGTTGTATTTTAGTCATCTAAACTGTAGTGAACTGAACTGAAACTGAATTTTATTTTCGTTTCGTTTTCAAAAACATGCAGCTGATGAAAATATTTTTGGTGACAAAATCAACACTGATTTCACAGAAGAACATTTAATATATGTGTGCTTACAATACATTGCATGCAATATATCTACACTGCCCACTGAACAAAGCTGCCAATCAGTTTTACCTGTTCTTGACACGTCTGTACTGTGTAAAATTTGCCGAACCTCCTATGGATTGTGAAATCATCATGATGAAAGCAATTAAAGTGAAACTATATCACTTACTATTCAGTGGTCAACTAACCTGTAAAGTCCTTATATGGAGTTTTTTGAAATGAAGGTAACATATTTTATTTTATTTATTTTTATATGTATTGCTTTCCTTACTTTTGGGGCTTATTCACATTATGTCCATTGAGTTGCGCTTATCTGCATAAATCAATACAGGCCAAATGCAAGGGAACATAGAACACAACTGTTTTTGTTTGACCGACCCTTAACCACTTCCGGGCCACCGCACGCCAATATACGTCCTTACTTTGAAGGGGGATATCATTGTTATGGCAGCAGCCAGCTGCCATAACCTTGATATCCTCTTTTTGGCCGGCGGTCCGCTTTCCGATACGAATGGTCTCTGCAGCAGATTCGCCAGCTGCCATAACCCCGATATCCTCTTCTTTGGCCGGCGGTCCGCTTTCCGACAAGAGTGGTCTCTGCAGCGGATTCGCCGCAAGATCACTTTTATTGGCGGCAGCGGCGGAGGTGATTGGATCTTCACCCTTGCTGGGCATGGAGACGAGTGAGGGGAAGATGGCCCCCCACCCGTCTCCATAACAATGCAGGGCGGAAGCGACATTAAAACGTCACTTCCGCCCATAGCTCCTAAAGGGCCAATTACAAAAAAAAATTTTAAATGACAATTTTTTTTTTTTTTTTTTAATTGCATTAAAGTGTATCTCATATTTAAGAGGTCCTGTCATGCTTTTTTTCTATTACAAGGGATGTTTACATTCCTTGTAATAGGAATAAAAGTGACACAATTTTTTTTTTAGTGTAAAAATAAAAAATAAAAGGTAAAATAAATAAGAAAAAAAAATTTAAACACGCCCCGTCCCGCCGAGCTTGCATGCAGAAGCGAGCGCATATGTGAGTAGTGCCCACATATGAAAACGGTGTTTAAAACACACATGTGAGGTATCGCCGCGATCGGTAGAGCGGGAGCAATAATTCTAGCCCTAGACCTCCTCTGTAACTTAAAACATACAACCTGTAGAATTTTTTAAACCTCGCCTATGGAGATTTTTTGGGGTAAAAGTTTGTCCCCATTTCACGAGCGGGCGCAATTTTGAAGCTTGACATGTTGGGTATCAATTTACTCGGCGTAACATTATCTTTCACAATATAAAAAAAATGGGCTAACTACTGTTTTCTTATTTTTTAATTCAAAAATTGTATTTTTTCCAAAAAAAGGTGCGCTTGTAAGACCGCTGTGCAAATACGGTGTGACAGAAAGTATTGCAACGACCGCCATTTTATTCTCTAGGGTGTAAAAAAAAAATGTATATTGTTTGGGGTTCTAAGTAATTTTCTAGCAAAAAAAAATGTTTTTGACTTGTAAACAACACATCTCAAAAAGAGGCTTGGTGCTTAAGTGGTTAAGGTTAATGCAAACCCTGCATGATCAAAGCATTGTTTATTTAAAGAAAAACAAAAAAAAATAACTTTTTAATAAAAACAACTTTTAGAAAAAAAAGTTAATGTAATGTATTTTTAGATTAAACTTTTATAAATTCTTGCAACTGTCACGATATCACCCTCCTGTAATTCCCCATAGACTTTGTCATAGGGGAGGGGGGGAGGGCCAAAAAAATGCTAATCAGGCTCTTCTGTAGTGCAAAAGTGCTGACGAAACCATTTTCACAAGAGGAGAGGGCAGCGCGGGGAGAAGGATGACTCTGTTTTTTTGTTTTTTTTTCATCTAACCTGCTCTTCAGATCCCATGCTTTCAGCTGCCTGCATATTCCCTTGCTAACATTTCATACAGAGTGTACACAACGTGCTTATGCAAAGTTTATATTTATTAACTTTAATGTACAAACAATAAGAATATCGGACGAATGATCATCCGTTTTTTTTTTTTTTTACATGCTAGTCTCATCGAAAACCAATAGGTTACTGAAGTTCCGAAAAATCTCATACGACAGAATACAACTTTGGAAGTGATGTAATGTATTGTATTGTATTGTAATGTATTCTTTCATTTCCAAGCATGCGTGGTTTTGGTCCTACAAATAGCATACGAAAATCGTTAGCTCTGTTATCATATGAGAAACAATTTCACACTTGTCCCTTCGGTTATTTTAGTATGAACTGTCATGATCGGCTCTCGAAATCTGTGTACTAATAATCAGATTATTGGACGATCTTTCAAAAGTGGTATCTTTCGTTCGAATTTCTTATCGTGTGTACTAGGCATTACTGTATGCATGATAGAAGCACAATGTAAAATCCTACAGTTTTAGTATAAAGGAGTTAAAGTGGAACTAAACTTTCAGTAATAAAAAAATTGCAAGCAGGTAGGTACTATGACTCTTCTGTAATAAAACAAACTTATCTGCCTTTTTCAATTTTCTCTTAAACGCACAGTGAGTCGCGCATGTGCAGCTCAGGACACTTTCTCGCAATGATGCCAATCTTAATGCCCTGTCGGCCAATCAGGAGGCCAAAAGCCTGGAAATGTGAGAGTGTGAGCTACTACAATGATTGGCGCTAGCTTGTGAATCCCATGCTGAGGAGCTGCCTTCCTGCTTACTAAACATATAAGGTCCTACTGTGTTAGTTGTGATATCACCGCCCTGCCTCTCCACCTCATCCAATCAGAGAACATTTTACATTGATTGAGAAAATGCAAAGTGTTCTATTAAGGGTGCCCATGCCAAGCCAGGGACCTCCTGTGTTCACAATGTAGCAGGCTAGCTGCTTGGCACGGGACCCGGAAACTAGTGGTGATCACTGCAGTAGTGGTGCCTGCTAGAGTGATGTCCAGCTTCTCCAGGGATCCCATAGGTATGGCACATACATACTTAAATTGGTTCAAGCTGGGCTAATGTAGGTATGTGAAAATTGTTAAATAAAAATACCTGTTGATCCTGCCAGTGACCTATTCTTGCTGGTTTTGGTGGCAACGATCTGCATGGTCATCTACCATCTACCAGTGTTGTCACCGCTTGTCAATATTCTCCAAAAAAAGCCATATCTACTCTGCCTTGCGCTCTTATGATCCAAACGACCCAGGCATTGGGCAGAACCAAGCTGCTGTGCAATAAATGGCAGTGACAGGATGAGAATCTGTCAATCAGTCACTCTTACCCAACTAATCAAGCAATCCAGCTGGGGAGGTAGGCAGTGTTTGATTGATAGCGCTTCTCCTGTCATTTGAAGTTCATAGCAGGGAAGACCCTTCCCACCTACCGCCTGGGTAATTTAGATCCAAAAAAGAGCAATGAAGTCATGTAACCTAGGCCTTAAAGGTGATATAAAATATATGGAAAAATATGGAAGCATACTCTGCTCTATAATTTGATGTGGGTGGAAATTCCCAACCTGGATTTCTAAAGAAGAATTTTGGATTCATGATCGCTTTACCTGAAACAGACCATTTACAACACACTTTTGAAAATCATTCAAGTTATTTGAACTTAGCCAAAAACATGACCCTGTAAACAGTAGTCTGATACGGTGAATGAGGTTGCCAAGCAGATGGGTAAAGTTGATGTCTGGGGAAAATAAAAAATAAAATAAAAAAAGCATATTCAGTATAACATTAACCTTCCTCCATATTTTATCCCTTGTAAAACACTGCAAGTCTCCTCTAGCATCCAAACTAATTTCCTTGGTCTTTTCCCAACTCAACAGACTACCCTCTCTGTCTGCACATACTTATGTAACCAGATGAGAAGAGGATGTTAACTGCCCACAGTAACTATACGTCATTACTTTGACATTAAATGCCAGTGTTATGGCAGCAGTTAGCTGCCATAACCTCGGTATTGTTTTTTACTGTCGTCGGATAAAAGTAGTCCTGCGGGCCCCCCTGCCGCTTCCCGGTTGTTAAAACCAGAAGTGATCCGATGCGGCCGTTCACTGGGCAGGAAGTCGAGTAAAGGTAAGATGGCCCCCACTCTTCTCTATGCCCTTGGAGGATTGGAGCAACCTCTTATGTCTTCCGGTTCTCGGGCATAAACAATTTTTTTTTTTTTTTTTTAAGTCAAAATTTAAAAAAAAAAAATATATATATATATATATATATATATATATATATATATATATATATATATATATATATATATATTCTATCAATAAAGAGGAGGATCTGTTATTCTTATTTCTATTACAAGAGATGTTTACATTCCTTGTAATAGGAATAAAAGTGATAAATAAATAAATAAAGGGACAGTGTAAACAAAAAAAGAAAACAAATTAAAAGAGCCCTATCCCTCTGTGCTGACACAGAAGCGAATGCATACATAAGTCGCGCCCGCATATGTAAATGGTGTTCAAATCACACGTGAGGTATCGCCGTGATCGTTAGAGCGGCAGCACAAAATTCTAGCACAAGACCTTCTCTGTAATTCTAAACAGGTAACCAGTAAATATTTTTAAAGCGCCGCCTATGTTTTTTTTTTAAGTACCGTAGTTTGCCACCATTCCATGAGCATGCGCAATTTTAAAGCATGTCATGTTAAGAGCATAATAAATAAGGGCATTAGCCAATGCATCCCATTGGGTAATAAATTTAAAAGAGTGAACAAAAATCCTGGATGGCTTAACTCCAATGTAAAAATGCATATAAAAACAAAGGAGAAGGCTTTCAAAAAATACAGGGTTGAGGGATTATCATCAGCATTCAGACTTTATAAAGAATGCAACAGGAAATGTAAGGGTGCAATTAGGGCGGCTAACACGAAAGACACATAGCAGAGGAGAGCAAAAATAATCTCAAGAAATTCTCTAAGTATGTAAACAGTAAAAAAGGGAGGACAGACCATATTGGCCTCATAAAGAATGAGGAAGGACATCTGGTTACAAAGGATGGGGAGATGGCGAAGGTATTGAATTTATTCTTCTCCTCAGTCTTCACGAGGGAATCGGGGAGCTTCAGTAACCAAAACTGCAGTGTTTATCCTCATGACACATCACAGGAAGCACCTCCATTGTTAACAGAGGACAGAATTAAAATTAGACTTGAGAAACTTAACATATAAATCACCGGGACCAGATGGCTTGCACCCGAGGGTACTTAGGGAACTCAGTGAAGTAATTGCCAGACCATTGTTCCTAATTTTTACTGACAGTCTACTGACTGGAATGGTACCAGCTGATTGGAGAAAAGCCAAAGTAGCAACTATATTTTAAAAGGGCCCAAAATACATCCCTGGGAATTACAAACCAGTTATCCCAACATCAATAGTATGTAAACTCTTGGAGGGAATGATAAGGGACTATATACAAGATTTTAGTAATGAGAACGGTATCAGTAGCAGTAATCAGCATGGATTCATGAAGAATCGTTCTTGCCAAACCAATCTATTAACCTTCTATGAGGAGGTGAGTTGCTATCTAGATAAAGGAAGGCCCGTAGACGTGGTGTATCTGGATTTTGCAAAAGCATTTGACAGTTCCCCATTAATGTTTACTGTACAAAATTTGGTCTGTTGGCATGGACCATAGGGTAAGTACATAGATTGAAAACTGGCTACAAGGGCGAGTTCAGAGGGTGGTGATAAATGGGGAGTACTCGGAATGGTCAGGGGTGGGTAGTGGGGTCTCCCAGGGTTCTGTGCTGGGACCAATCCTATTTAATTTGTTCGTAAATGACCTGGAGGATGGGGTAAACAGTTCAATCTCTGTATTTGCGGACAACACTAAGCTAAGCAGGGCAATTACTTCTCAGCAGAATGTGGAAACCTTGCAAATAGATCTGGACAAATTAATGGGGTGGGCATCTACATGGCAAATGAGGTTTAATGTAGAAAAATGTAAAATAATGCATTTGGGTGGCAAAAATATGAATGCAATCTAAACACTGGGGGGAGAACCTCTGGGGGAATCTAGGATGGAAAAGGACCTGGTTGTCCTAGTAGATGATAGGCTCAGCAATGGCATGCAATGCCAAGCTGCTGCTAACAAAGCAAACAGATTATTGGCATGCATTAAAAAGGGGATTAATTCCAGAGATAAAATGATAATTCTCCCACTCTACAAGACTCTGGTCCGGCCGCACCTAGAGTATGCTGTCCAGTTCTGGGCACCAGTCCTCAGGAAGGATGTACTGGAAATGGAGCGACTACAAAGAAGGGCAACAAAGCTAATAAAGGGTCTGGAGGATCTTAGTTATGAGGAAAGGTTGCGAGCACTGAACTTATTCTCTCTGGAGAAGAGACGCTTGAGAGGGGATATGATTTCAATTTACAAATACCATACTGGTGACCCCTCAATAGGGATAAAACTTTTTTGCGGACAGGAGTTTAACAAGTAATGTGGCCACTCATTAAAATTAGAAGAAAAGAGGTTTAACCTTAAACTACTTAGAGAGTTCTTTACTGTAATGCCCCGTACACACGGTCGGACTTTGTTCAGACATTCCGACAACAAAATCCTAGGATTTTTTCCGACGGATGTTGGCTCAAACTTGTCTTGCATACACACGGTCACACAAAGTTGTCTGAAAATCCGATCATTCTGAACGCGGTGACGTAAAACACGTACGTCTGGACTATAAACGGGGCAGTGGCCAATAGCTTTCATCTCTTTATTTATTCTGAGCATGCGTGGCACTTTGTCCGTCGGATTTGTGTACACACGATCGGAATTTCCGACAACGGATTTTGTTGTCAGAAAATTTTATATCCTGCTCTCAAACTTTGTGTGTCAGAAAATCCGATGGAAAATGTCCAATGGAGCCCACACACGGTCAGAATTTCCGACAACACGCTCCGATCGGACATTTTCCAACGGAAAATCCGACCGTGTGTACGGGGCATAAGAGCGGCAAGGATGTGGAATTCCCTTCCACAGGCGGTGGTCTCAGTGGGGAGCATCGATAGTTTCAAAAAACTATTAGATAAGTACCTGAACGACCACAACATACAGGGATATACAATGTAATACTGACATATAATCACACACATAGGTTGGACTTGATGGACTTGTGTCTTTTTTCAACCTCACTTTCTATGTAACTATGTTGGGTATCATTTACTCGGCGTAACGTCATCTTTCATATTATACATGAAATTGGGGTAACAATTGTGTTGTATTTTTTTTTTAAATTCACTAAAGTGTATTTTTTCCCCCAAAAACTGTGTTTGAAAAACTGCTGCGCAAATGCAGTATGTCATAAAATATTGCAAGGTTCACCATTTTATTCTCTAGGGTCTCTGGTAAAAAAATATATATGATGTTTGGGGGTTCTAAGTAATTTTCTAGCAAAAAATACTAATTTAAACATGTAAACAAAAAGTTCCAGAAAAGTCCTGGTCAGCAAGTGGTTAAGGGCCCAAAAATTTGAAATAAAAACTGGCAAGAAATAATGTCCACTATCGCAACCTGCTCTACTAACGTTACCACCTTGGAGTCGGCTAATAAGGTACTTACAAGATAGTACCTGGTACCTTCAAAATTGGCCCATATGTTCCCCGGACAATCGGGTTTATGTTTCAGAGTGTAGCGGTACCCCTGTATGGGCTGCTGATAGTTGTGGTCTGTCTCTCACCCTGCAGAGCCAGGCACATGAATTCCCAGACATCCAACAGTCAAGAAATAATCCTTGCACTTGTTTTTGTTTTTTTTTATTTAGGGGATTTAACTTGGCTGGGGATAGGGTACTATGGGATGCCCACTTGGTTGCACATTAGAAGTTAGGGACTGTACCTATATACACCACCGATATCATAGTTTCCAACAGTCCCGATTTTCCCGGGACAATCCAGATTTTGGGACCCTCGTCCCGATTTAATCTTGTCCCGAATGTTTTCACGGGATTTTGGGTTTGTCCCAAGAAAATCGGAATGTTTTTGTCAAAAAACGTCAACGGCTCCACAAAAATGGCCGCCGTCGCCTCCACAAGTGTTGCTTCCCTATGTGTTCAGTGCAGGGGAGAGGGGCAACCAATCGGCTTCTCTCTTCAGTGTACAAATAGAAAATTAACCTATTGGCTACAGGGATTGGCAAGCCCTCCCCCCTCTCCACTGAACACAAGGAAATGTTCAGTCGCCGCCAACCCTCCGCTCTGCCCTGTGTGTGACAGTGTCCGAGAGCGCCACTGATGGAAGGAGCGGGGCTCGCTGGCTGGGGACAGTGCACTGATGGTCCTGGCTCCCCCCTTGCAATGAGCAGGGACACAGTCACACTGATGGAAGGACTGGGGCTCCGCTGGCTGGGGACAGTGCACTGAGGGTCTTGGCTCCCCCTTGCACCCCATCCCCCCATGTCACCACCATGCCTGTTTCCCCCCTCCCCCTGTGTCACCACCATACCTGTTTCCCCTCTCCCCCTGTGTCACCACCATACCTGCACCCCTCTCTCCCCTGTGTCACCACCATACCTGCACCCCTCTCTCCCCCGTGTCACCACCCTACCTGATTCCCCCCTCCCCCTGTGTCACCACCATACATGCAACCCCCTCCCTCCGTGTCACCACCATACCTGCAAACCCCTCCCCCCATGTCACCACCATACCTACACCCCCCTCTCCCCCCGTGTCACTACTATACCTGCAGCCCCTCCCCCCCATGTCACCACCATACCTGCACCCCCATGTTACCACCATACCTGCAACCCCCTCCCTCCGTGTCACCACCATACCTGCAACCCCCTCCCCCCGTGTCACCACCATACCTGCACCCCCCTCCCCTTGTGTCACCACCATACCTGCAACCCCCTCCCCCATGTCACCACCATACCTGCACCCCCTCCCCATGTCACCACCATACCTGCAACGCCCTCTCCCCCCGTGTCACCACAATACCTGTTTCCCCCTCCCCGTGTCACCACCATACCTGCTTCCCCCCTCCCCCCCGTGTCACCACCATACCTGCTTCCTCCCTCCCCCCGTGTCTCCACCATACCTGCTCCCCCCCCCCGTGTCACCACCATACTTGCACCCCCCTTCCCCCGTGCCACCACCATACCTGCTTCCCCCTCCCCCCGTGCCACCACCATACCTGCTTCCCCCTCCCCCCGTGTCACCACCATACTTGCTTCCCCCCTCCCCCCCGTGTCACCACCATACCTGCTTCCCCCCTCCCCCCCGTGTCACCACCATACCTGCTTTCCCCCTCCCCCCCGTGTCACCACCATAACCTGCAACCCCCTCCCCCCCATATCACCACCATACCTGCAGCCCCCTCCCCCCATATCACCACCATACCTGCCCCCCTCCCCCATGTCATCACCATACCTGTTCCCCCCATGTCGCCACTATACCTGCCCCCCCTCCCCCATGTCATCACCATACCTGTTCCCCCTCATGTCACCACCATACCTGCACCCCCTCCCCCATGTCAACACCATGCCTGCACCCACCTCTCCCCCATGACAACACCATGCCTGCAGCCCCCTCCCCCCATATCACCACCATACCTGCCCCCCTCCCCCATGTCATCACCATACCTGTTCCCCCCATGTCGCCACTATACCTGTACCCCCTCCCCCATATCACCACCATACCTGTACCCCCTCCCCCCATATCACCACCATACCTGCAGCCCCCTCCCCCCATATCACCACCATACCTGCACCCCCTCCCCCATGTCAACACCATGCCTGCACCCACCTCCCAACCATGACAACACCATGCCTGCAGCCCCCTCCCCCCATATCACCACCATACCTGCCCCCCCTCCCCCATGTCATCACCATACCTGTTCCCCCTCATGTCACCACCATACCTGCACCCCCTCCCCCAAGTCACCACCATGCCTGCACCCCCTCCGGCCTAGTCACCACCATGCCTGCACCTCCTGCGGCCTAGTCACCACCATGCCTGCACCCCCCAGGTCACCATCATGCCTGCACCCCCAAATCACCACCATGTCTCCACCCTTCCCCAAGTCACCCTGTAACACCCCAAGTCACCATGCCTCCACCCACACACCTCTCTCTCCTTGTCACCACTCTTGAGGAGATGTAGCTAGACTGCAGCCAACACTCCATCTGCAGCCAACACTCCGCTGGGGGCACTGATTTGAGGCTCTCTGCTGGGGACACCTGATGTAAGAGGCACTCCGCTGGGGACACCTGATGTAAGAGGTACTGTACTGGGGACACCTGATGTAAGAGGCACTCCACTGGGGACACATGATGTAAGGAGGCACTCTGCTGGGAATGCCTGATGGAAGGAGGCACTCTGCTGGGGCACCTGATGTCAGGACAGACTTTGCTGGGAGCACCTGATGTAAGGATGGACTCTGCTGGGGGCACCTGATGTAAGGACAGACTCTGCTGGGGGAACCTGATGGCATCTGGTGGCAGGCGACGTAGCAGGTGACACGCTCAGTGGTCCCACTGATTCTGCATTATGGTGAGTTGAATGATTTCATTTTATATTACAATGTAATAATAATAGAAATAATGCGCTTCAATCATCCTGACACCATGACAACCATGTGTCTGGGACGATTGAAGCGCCAACACCAGGTGTTTGGAGTATCTTTACACATTGTTATTGTGGTGTAGGATCTGGGTCTGCTGTCCCTCCATCCCTCTCCCTCTACCCCCCTTTCCCTCTGCATCCCTCATTCATCTCAGACTCCAACCACACCCCATTTTAGCCACGACCGTGTAAGCCACGCCCACGTAAGCCACGCCCACTATCCTGCATAAACCACGCCCATTTTTGCACCATTTCTACTTTTCACTATGCCACACCCACTAACATGTGCCCTCCCCCCAATTATAGTCTGACTCCGCCTACAGCCGAAAAAGTGTCCCGAAAATTTTTTTTACAATGTTGCCAACTATGCGGTATATACACACACTTCTCCTCTTCTTCCTCTAGCACAAACTTGCTTGTAGAACTACAACTCCCAGGACCAGCTAGCACTGAATTGCAGGCCTGACACTGGCTCAGCCAGGCCTACAGCGAAAATGCCTTTTGCAGGCAGGGACCACGAGCCCCTATTGTGTAGAAAAAAATGGTAGTATTAGTGCTACTGATCCTAGTTCCACCTCATCACTCCCCCCAGACTGGGGAGCTCCCTCAAAGGCCAGGACAGCCTAATGCCGTGTACACACGATCGGAAATTCGGCCAGCAAAAGACCGATGAGAGCTTTTGGTCGGAAAATGCGTCCCTGTGCATGCTCTATCGGACTTTTGCTGGCCGAATTCCAGCCAGGAAAAGATTAAGAGCATGTTCTCAATTTTTCGGTCGGAAAAAGTTCCTATCCGAAAATGCGATCGTCTGTAGCAATTCTGAAGCGCAAAAATTCCTACGCATGCTCTGCAACAATTCGACGCATGCTCGGAAGCATTGAACTTCATTTTCTCGGCTTGTCGTAGTGTTGTACGTCACCGCGTTCTTTTTGACGGTTGAAAGTTCAGCAAACTTTTGTGTGACCGTGTGTATGCAAGGCAAGCTTGAGCGGAATCCTATTGGAAAAGCCATGATATCTTTTTCTGACCAAAATCCTGATCGTGTGTACGCGGCATAATTCTCCATCTCCAGTTTACACTCGAACAACTCCTCCCCAGCTGGGCTGACCCTGAGTATTTGAGGAGGCCTTCCCCCTGCCAATCCAAGTTGGGAATTGGTCAGGGCCCTCAGAATACTCCAGGCAGCTCCACCTCACCCCTCTTCCTGTATTTCCAGAAGATTCTAGCACGTTCTGGAAATAAGTGGGAGGTCTCAGTGATGCTGCCAGTGAGTCCTCCAGCTCTCCCTGGATCTCTGCCAACCCAGGAAACAAAACAAGCAGGCCTGGCGGCCAAGCCCGCATGGATTTGCCTACACTTACAAAAAAAAAACAATCTTTCACACCTAGCACACTAGAGGGTGCTACAAGAGGATGCCAGGTTACAGGCAATGTCTTGTGCACACGTTATTCAGGATCCTAGAGTCCCCTGGCTAGCACTTCTACAAACCTCCTGGTGTTACTAAAACAGTTTAAACTTACCCATTTAGTTCTTCCAACTTCTAAAATGACTCTAAAATGGAAAATTTCATATTCCAGATATGTGCCTGCTGTACCATGTACTTGTATGAAAAAGTATCCTGTTCTCTTTGTATTGCTTCCTTTATGTGAAATCCCTGGAATTCTTGCCAGTCCCTCTGCTTTACTATTAAAAACTGACCACTCTAGGAGAGCACAGCATGGTCATTTCTCTAGCTGTTCTAGGAACTGAGCCTGCTCTCCTCCAATCATCTGACACTCCCCTCTTGCATAGCCATTCATTGGGAAGACCAGTGTGATGCTGTTTCTTCTTTCCAGCTCTAATGCAGCTGAGAACACAGGGTATGTGATCACATTAAAAAAAAAAAGATATTTATAATGTTTTTTATATATACACACAAATGTTTTGCCCTTTATTTCTTTTTTAAATGGAATGGGTTTTTTTTTACAAGATGAGGGTTTACATATACTTTAATGCTTTTATTATATGTAATCTCTGAGGAACAGGGCCCTCCTAACCCTCTTGAATTGCAATGCAACCGTACTGTCTTCCTTTATAATGTAAAGCGCTGGGCAAACTGTTGGAGTTATTTAAATCCTGTATAAAAAATGCACCTCTATAGACACACATATATATCTAGTTAAAGGATTTTTACTTAAAGGAGTTAATGGAGTTTACTTTCTGGAACGTGTTACATGTTCCACCCATATTTAGGCTGTAACATGTTCCAGCTCCTGCCGCCTCTTTCCAGATCAACAGCTCAGTGTGACAGTGAGAGGGGGATCTTCTCCCCGTGCCCACTGTCACAATTCAAAAACAGCGCAGCCATGCAGGGCTTCACCCACGGGGCCACAGCCTTCATTCACAGTATCCTGTGAATTAATGAACTACATGTACCATCAGCCACCGCAGCAGACAGCTTGTCATTCTGAATAAACTGCGAGGTTTACTGATGAGCGCCCTTGTAGTTTATTCACAAGCCCTGCAGCTTTCAAACTGACAGCCTGTACGGAGATACGAACTGAAAGCAGCAAGGCTTGTCTGCAGAAGCCTGACATTGCACCCCTGATCCACTGATTATGGGGTGCAATGCTTTCCAGGCTCCTGCAAGAAAAAATAATGAATGCAATTTTTTTTTCCCGCAAAAATATGTGCATTCATCATTTTTTTTTCTAAAAAAGGCGAACTTATGTTTTAATATCCTTTGTAAAAGACTGCAGAATATTTATCAGTAATACTAATATATATATATACACACACACACACTGTGCAGGCATTATTTTCAGCAGAAGACATGCAAATGATCTGGGAATTGCACGTTGCACTGTTTGCATACTGATACAAGACAATTGGTAAATATTAACTTCATGTTATAGCTGCATTTTGGCATTCTGCGATATTTATACCAGCAACGTGGCGACAGCAGGCGCAGTGGGGCAATGCTCCCATCCTGTGTAAATGAAATGTAGCCTTTTGTAAACATTCAAAGAGTAGATAATAAATAAGACCAGCACAGAATCACGCAGGCACAGCTGAAAAGTACCAAACAAATAATTACATCTTTATTCTTTAGCAATGCAAACTGTGGCATCCAGATGTAGACAAACAACACATTCCAGCACGGCTGGTGTGCAGGGTTTGCTGAGATTGGTAGTCCCTTAGCATTAACAGCTGGTATACTGCTATATAATCCTACCCTTCACAGAGATCACCCAAACAATGATATTTACATATGAAAAAAATGTGTAACTAAGATAAGAGCGCTTAGACATGCAGCAGTTCACTTGTTAAGGCTGTGCTTAGATTCATGATAATCTGAAATGTAGCCAGGGTGCTGCCTTTCTGTGAAATATTACCAGGAACAAATCAGAGCTTCCAGATGCACCATTCAGCTATAAAATGAGAGATCTTAATAATTGCCCCAAAACGGTTGGTCTTCCACTGCAGATTATTCAGTAACGAATGAAAAAATAAAGCTGCTTTTGCATTCTTTCATTCTGCTAGAACCAAACAAATTAAAACACAATAGCATTGTAGTTTGAGAAAACAGTATTTTTAGAACTGTTAAACTAGCCTGGTAGGCTTTTTTTCTGATGATAGATAGATCACTTATTTAATCATAGCTCCCAACTGTCCCTGATTTCAAGGGACTGTCCCTGATTTGGAGCAATGTCCCTCTGTCCCTCTTTCCTCCTCATTTGTCCCTCATTTTGGTCTGATCTATATAGTTGTATATAAAATGCACTTTTTATCTTTCAAAAAGTGTTTCCCAGTGCCAAACCTTTCATTCAAATTCTAAATTGCTGCATCAATTTTAAAAGCCAATATAAAGGAAAAGTAGTGGTTAAAAAAAAAGCACTTGTGGATTTAATTACCGTATTTATTGGCGTATAACACGCACTTTTTTCCCCCTTAAAATCAGGGGAAAATCATGGGTGCGTGTTATACTCCGATCTCCGCTGTTTGTGAGGGGTAAAACTGCCGTCGCCGAAGAAGACCGAGAAGAGCCGAGCCGAGTACACAGTACACTCAGGTTGGCTCTTCTTGGCTGCGCTCGTAGTGACGCCGTCCCGCCTCCCTGCTGTCTGAGTGGGAGAGGAGCAAGCGTCGCTGAATAAGACTGAGCCGAGCCGAGTGTACTGTGTACTTAGCTCGGCTCTTCTCGGCTGCGCTCGTAGTGACGCTGTCCCGCCTCCCTGCTGTCTGAGTGGGAGAGTTGCGAGTGTCGCCGAAAAAGACCGAGCCGAGTGTACTGTGTACTCGGCTCGGCTAGGCTCCGCTCGCAGTTCGGACCGGTGATGTGTCCACATAGGAGGCGGGCCAATGGGCTGGACTGCGAGACGAGCAGCGCAATAATTTAAAACATCTCAGCGGCGCAGTCATTAAACGATAATGCTGCCATTTTGGGCAAGGCTGCGGATGAACACTGGGCAAGGCTGGACACTGGGCAAGGCTGGACACTGGGCAAGGCTGCAGATGGACACTAGGCAAGGCTGGACACTGCAAGGCTGGACACTGGGCAAGGCTGCAGATGGACACTAGGCAAGGCTGGACACTGCAAGGCTGGACACTGGGCAAGGCTGCAGATGGACACTAGGCAAGGCTGGACACTGCAAGGCTGGACACTGGGCAAGGCTGCAGATGGACGCTGGGCAAGGCTGGACACTGGGCAAGGCTGGGCAAGGCTGCAGCTGGACACTGGGCAAGGCTGGACACTGGGCAAGGCTGCAGATGGACACTGAGCAAGGCTGCAGATACACACTTCAAATTTAAGTTTTTTTTCCTTAAACTTCCCTCCTAAAAGTTTTTTTCTTTAAAATTCTCTCCTAAAGGGGTTATTTCCCCTTTAAGGGGGCGTGGCAGGGGGCATGTCCTATGCCTACATACATTTGCTAGTAGGTATCCCTCATTCCCCTCTCAAAATGTTGGGAGATATGATTTAATTAAGCAAAAAAAAAAAGTTCCATAATTCATAAAAACTAATCAGATTTCACTTTTATCAGAAGTTATAACAGTGAACAAAAAATTCTGATTGGTTGATGTTGGCTACTGTACTCTGTATATTTCATGTTCCTTATTATATAACAAACAAAACTGCATATGGTAAAATATTTGTGTTTTAGGCTTGGTTCACACCTACAGGTGTCACCGAGCACACTCACACTACGTTTCTGCGCGTAGCATGTACAGTAGGGCAGCCCATTCATTTCAGTGAGCTACCCTACACACGAGAAAGACAGAAAAGAAGTCCCTGACTCTTTTCCAAAAATGTGTCACATCGAACTGCATGGTGTGCGTGGGGGTACCATTAACTATTACCGACACTGCCGTGCGTCTGCTAAATAGCAGCACACTACTGTCAGGAAAGGTGTGACTTTGCACAAATTCCCAACACGTAAAGCTGTAAACCTAACTTTAGTACATTTAAATTGAAATACTAAAAACTATGATAGTCTCTTATTGAGACATTCCCTTCTGGGCAACTAAACTTACTCTATACTATATGCCAAAAATTTATTTTGATTAAATTTATGACAAACAACAGTAGTTTTTCAGTATGTCTTTGCTAAGATAAATGTCATTAGATATCATTTTTTGATATATAGTATATGTTTAGTTGTCCAGAGGAGAACACCTCCAATAATAATTATAATAATAGTAATCATAGAGGGTCATAGTAATTCATTTACATTTTTATGCCCACCTGGGTAATAACATTTCATACATTGAGAATCATAAGTGGTATATCTTTGAGATACTGGATACCTATGCTTTGTGAATTATTTCACATTTACTTGAAAATTCAGTAGCAAGATAATAAATGTAAAATATCAGTTTGCAATTTGCCATTGTCAATTTCTCTTTCTTTTTTTTTGCTTTGTGTTAAAGCGTCATGCATTTCCAGATCCGATGCAGAACTGATATCAGGGATACAGGAATAAAAAAAGTAATATTAATAACATTTATTGTAATATTATTTATAATATTAAATAATATTAAAATCATATTGGTCAGTCTATAAGAGCATGCTTTGAACTTTGTTACTGTGTAAGCTTTGTAACACACATACATTGTAATGCCGCGAACACACGCTCGGACATTCCGACAACAAAATCCTGGATTCTTTTCCGACGGATGTTGGCTCAAACTTGTCTTGCATACACACGGTCGCACAAACGTTGTCGGAAAATTTGGACGTCAAGAACGCGGTGAAAGAAATTAAAAAATGAAGTTCAATAGCCAGTGCGGCTCTTCTGTTTGATCCCGAGCATGCGTGCAATTTTGTGCGTCGGAATTGTCTACACACGCTCGGAATTTCCGACAACGGATTTTGCTGTCGGAAAATTTGAGATCCAGCTCTCAAATTTTTGTTGTCGGAAATTCCGACAACAAATGTCCGATGGAGCATACACACAGTCGGAATTTCTGACAACAAACTCCCATCGAACATTTGTTGTCGGAAATTCCGAGCATGTGTATGCGGCATAGGTGTGCCATATCATTTAGTCATAGCTGCCTTCATTAAAAAAAAAATGAAAAAAAAAAATCTACAAATCTATCATGTCTACTATATTGCATTCATCTGAGCAGACTATGCAGCAAAAAAAGCAATTGTTAATTATTTTTAAAACTGTAATATTGCTAAATTATAATTGCCACTCTCCAACACTTATTAACATAAAAAGACCAAAAATTGTAAAATACCATTTTAACCTTGCAACTGTGTTTAGTCAGTACAAGATATTTAAGGGACAAGTTTTTATACTCTGGCGGTGCATTCATAGATATCTGTTTACTACATGTCATTTTCAAGCAAGGTAGGTATACAAGTGAGCATGCAAGATTTATGCCACACTTGGTCAGTATTTCATGCTGGTAAGATTTTCAAGAGACGAGAAATTTAAGAGACAAATCCTAAACCCTTGGCGGTAAATTCATAGACAATTGGCTACGATATGCATAGCAAATATTGGCTTTAAATAAACTAAAATTGTGTTTCATTAAAATTATATATATCAGTTTTAAGCAAGGTATACAATTGAGAATAAATAGAGAATTTTATGCCACACTTGGCCAGTATTTGATGCTGGTAACATTTTCAAGAGACAAGAATTTTAAGAGACAAATCTTGAAACCTTGGTGGTGAATTCATAGACAGTTGGCTACGATATGCTTTGCACATATTGGTTTTAAGTAAAGTAAAATTGCGCTGGATTACAACATATATATCAGTTTTAAGCAAGGTTTACAAACTGAGAATGCGGAATTTATGCCACGCTTGTCAATATTTCATGCTGGTGACATTTCCATAGACAAGAAACTTAAGAGAAAACTTTTGAAACCTTGGCAGGGAATTCATAGACAGTTGGCTAGTAAATATCAATTTTAAGTAAAACAAAATGACATTCGATTAAAAAAATTCTGGCGACATTTCCAGGCACAAAAAACTTGGGACAAATCTTGGAAACCTGGCGGTGAAATCATAGACAGCTTCCTACAATATGCTTAGTAATTAGTACCGGTTTCAAGCAAAGTTTACAAGTGAGCATGCTCGGTATAATTCATGACAGTTCACCTAGTCATTGGGAGCTATGCCGGGTATGGACTAGGGCTTGTAAGAGTTAAATATTTACAGCTGCAGACAGGGTTGTCTCAGTATAGCTATCACTTCACTCTTTTTTTGCTTTGTAATAATCGGTAATAATCAATAGATTTGCTGCGTTAGCAAACAGGGTTAGAGGTCATTGTGCAAGGGGACTTAGAAATGGGAAGTAAAATGCAGTTACCTTTCTTGTCAGCTTAGGCATTTTTTGCTTTCTGCAGTCCCCGGGACACATGGCTGTCAATGTGCCTGTAATATCGACTGACTGTATGGTGGCATGCACAGTGTTTCACAGCACAGAGGGCTGAGGACAGGACTTTGCACTGTGCGAGGTCTCAGGCCATGTAGCTGCTAGTTCTGATGTCCATGAGGTGTTTGTCTGAGAGAAGCCCATGGGAAGGCAAGGGGACTCAGCAGTGTATGGATTTGAATGGTGGAGGAGGTTCCTTCCTGGCTGTCCATCTGGACAGAGGCATGGGGGAGGGTTCCCTGAATAGCCCAGATATTAGTTGTTGGCTGACCACACAATACCTTTTTTTCCCTAGCAATGAGATCAATCTAAATCAGGTAACATAGGTGACAGCATTACTTTAGCTGCAAAGACTTGCCAGTGGGCTGGAAATTATCGCCAAGTGATTATATTTAAACTTATGCGATACACAGAACATTCCCATGCTGTGCGAACTTTAAATAATACATTGTCAGAGTTGGGGAAACAATTGAGGCTGCATGCAGAACTGATAATGGGCCAAAGGGTATCTAAGTCAGTGCTTCTCAACCGGGGTGCTGTGTGGGTTCCTCTGGGGTGCCACGAGCATGGGACCCAGTTTGCCCTAGATCAGAGTCCTGAGTTTCCATGGTGCAGGTGGGCCAGCCACCAGCACCATAACCTACTAGTGACACGCTAGGGCACTAAGCACAATGTCATTCATTGCTATGGTGTTGGCAGCTTATGGTACTGATCCAGGGCAGGTGGCATGCAGGGCTTCCCTCAGCTTTCGAAGGAGTGCATAAGTCTGACTTCTCCAGACCTGCTCCACCACCTGACCTGTGCTGCACTTTTGCATAGGAAGAGGGGACTGTGTGATTTGGGGGCTCTGTGATGGGGAACATCGGTGTGATGAAACGACTAAACTCTGATGTGATGGAAGGACTCATATCGGAGAGACTGATGTATAGAGAGGACTTTGACATATAGAAAGGATTCTGACATAATGAACATGATGGGGGCTCTGACTTGATTGGGGGACCTCTGATGTGAAGGTGAGGTTTTGATGTGAAGTTCATTTAATTGAGACGATTTTGTGCACTGTCTCAGGCCCAGGTTTCCTTTTGATAAGTAACATTTCAGTTTTTTACATTTTAGAATGGGGTAGTTTGGAATCATATATACTTATGAAGGGCACAAAGTTTGAAACAAGAAGCACTGGTCTAAGTGGTCAATGTTTGCCTTGCATCATTGGGGCCCTTGGGGCAATTTTTATCAAGGACACTATCAGTGTGGAGTTTGTATGTTCTTGAGCACATCTGTGTGGGTTTTCACTCAGTGCTATGATATTGTGTAAGTTCCTACCAAATTGCCTTACGTGTGTGTTTCTGTGGTGCTAATTAGATACTTTGACTTTAAAACTCTTCCGGGATGTGGGCCGATGTGAAAGGCTCAACATGCTCTGTAAAGCATTGCAGAAATAGTGTCATTACTAAATAAACAATCTCAGGCAGATCTTGGATCTTCCGTGTGGCCAACATTCTGCAAGTGATGGGCAGATCTTTGGTCACTGACAGTAGAACTTTTGAGATCTGTCTCACCTGGAAGTGATTGCACCTCACATCTACACTGCTGGGAGTAAGCTTAAAGGATAAGTTCACTTTTTGGAAAAAAATAATAAATGCACCTTTTTTTTTGCAGGGAAAAAAATATCAATTTTTCTTTTTTTTTTTTTGGAGCAGTTTGCTGGTGCTATGCAGCTCTCCTCCAGATATGTCAGTGTATCTGTATGCCTGCACATCCCGTATGGGTAAGCAGATACACTGACAGGAAGAACCAATTAACTACCACGGTGCTCCACAGCACCATGGTACTTCACCTGCAAAGGATGTCGGGGCTTGTAGTTGATTCATACACAGAGCTGTGTGAATGAATGACCGGAGCCCCGTGTAGCCGCGCTGATTTCAAAAAGCGACAGCTAGAACTTTGCCCTGTACTGCTGTCACGGGGGGGAGATGGGGCAGTGGCTGCAGCATTGGGAACATGTTACACGATCCGCCCTGAAAACGGGTGGAACATGATGTAAAATGTTCCCAAAGGCAAACTTATCCTTTAAAAAAAAAACAGAAGGCAAAACTCTGATATTTATTTTGGATAAAGTAAGGGAGAATTTCCTTTCATTTCCTGTCCCATAGCTACAACAGGAAGTGAGAAGAAATCCCTCCAAAGTAAGAGAAATTGCTGGTAGTCACCAGAATTTGTGTCCTTATTAGAAGATTTCTCCTCTATTCCTGTCCTGATGACTCAAATTTGAGATTATCTTTCACCTTTAGTAAAAACATTTACCGGACAGGAGCAGAAGAATATCCCTAATGGGGACACAGATATAAAAAAAAACTGGCAGGTTTAAGTGCACTTATTCTTTAAAGCACCCCCTAAAAAACTGAAAGAAAAAGCACTCCATAATAGTTATACTAAACTCTGGTATAAAAAAAGAAAATTCTATTTCAGTATGTAATCCTAAATCTAAAAAGTCCCTTCTGTTGCTTTCAGCTTTCTCCAAATTTCCGAATTCCTTTGGTGCTTTGCTGCTCTGATCCCAGTTCTTTTAGAGGGTGGCTACGTTCGTTCGCCATGGTCCCACTGTATATAGAAATGTAGCCACCCTCTCTTGCTTGCTTCCGACACTGGGGACTAAGGAAAGACATTGTGCTGCCTGGGTCCAAGAATGAAACGCTGCCCCCCCCCCAAAAAAAAAAAAAAATAATGCCCATCCAGCAAAGAGACATTTCCATATAGCAAAGGGACATCCCCAAATAGTAAAGAGACAGCCCAATCCAGCAGAGACACCACCATATATTCAGCAAAGAGACATGTCCTCTCCAGCAAAGAGACGTGCCCCAATCCAGCTAAGAGAGATGCCCAATTCAGCAAAGAGACATGCCCCCTCCAGCAAAGAGACATGCCCATTCCAGCAAAGAGACATGCCCATTCCAGCAAAGAGACATGCCCCCCCCAACAAAGAGACATGCACAATCCAACAAGAAGACATGCCCTCTGCAGCAAAGAGACATGCCCCCTCCAGCAAAGAAACGTGCCCCCTCCTGCAAAGAAAGTGCCCCCTCCTGCAAAGAGACATGCCCCCTCCTGCAAAGAGACATGCCCAATCCAACAAAGAGACATGCCCCCTGCAGCAAAGAGATATGCCCCCTCCAGCAAAGAGACATGTCCCCTCCAGCAAAGAGACGTGCCCCCTCCTGCAAAGAGACGTGCCCCCTCCTGCAAAGAGACGTGCCCCCTCCTGCAAAGAGACGTGCCCTCTCCTGCAAAGAGACGTGCCCTCTCCTGCAAAGAGACGTGCCCCCTCCAGAAAAGAGACGTGCCCCTTCCAGCAAAGAGATGTGCCCCTTCCAGCATCGAGACGTGCCCCCTCCTGCAAAGAGACATGCCCCCTCCTGCAAAGAGACATGCCCCCTCCTGCACCTTGTGAGCCGGGTTCACACTGGTGCGGGGATCCGACCTGGATGTCGGATTGTTATAAGATAATAATTTATTATTTATCTATTTACTGTGAAATTACTGGTTTGAAGTTATAACTTCAAACTTAAATAATTTGTACGTTAAGCCACCTGCTTGAGTACAGTTTTTTAAAATATAGTAAATTACCTTAAACCAATATATAATAATTATTTGTATAATACTTATGGTAATTAACCCCATTGCCACCCAGACCAATTCTGACACTTCTCTTCTACATGTAATAATCTTTTTTTTTTTGCTAGAAAATTACTCAGAACCCCCAAACACTAAATATATATTGTTTTAGAAGAAACCCTAGGGAATAAAATGGTGGTCGTTACAACTTTTTATGTTTCACGGTATTTGCACAGCAATTTTTCAAACGCTTTTTTTTTTGGAACAGAATCTTTGTATAATGTGAAAGATGATGTTACTCCAAGCAAGTAGATACCTAACATGTCACGCTTTAAAATTGCGCACACTCCTGGAATGGTGCCAAACTTCAGTATTTAAAAATCTCCTTAGGTGACACTTTAATATATTTTACAGGTTTAGAGTTACAGAGGTCTAGTGCTATAACGATTGCGGCATATGTAACCTGTGTGTATCTGGCTCTGATACTAGCCAGTGCCTCCTCAGCCACTGACCTCACCGAACGTCCCTGCTGCAAGGTCCCCCTGCTCAAGAGAGCACATGTACAGGCCCATCTGAAGACTGCTAATGAACCTCTGAATGATTCAGAGGAGAGCTGGGTGATAGTGTTGTGGTCAGATGAGACCAAAATCGAGCTCTTTGCCATCAACTTAACTCGCCGTATTTGGAGGAGGAGGAATGCTGCCTATGACCCCAAGAACATCGTACCCACCGTCAAACATAGAGGTGGAAACATTATGCTTTGGAAGTGTTTTTCTACTAAAGGGACAGGTCAACTTCTCCGCATCAAAGGAAGATGGACGGGGCCATGTACCGTCAAATCTTGGGTCAGAACCTCCTTCGCTCAGCTAGGGCATTGAAAATGGATCATGAATGGGTCTTCCAGCGTGACAATGACCCAAAACATATGGCCAAGGCAATAAAGGAGGGCTCAAGCTCAAGAAGCAGCACATTAAGGTCCTGGAGTGGCCTAGCCAGTCTCCAAACCTTAATCCCATAGAAAAAATGTGGAGGGAGCTGAAGGTGCGATTTTCCAAACGTCAGCCTCGAAAACCTTGATGACTCGGAGAGGATCTGCAGAGAGGAGTGGGACAAAATCCCTCCCGAGATGTGTGCAAACCTGGTGGCCAACTACAAGAAACGTCTGACCTTTGTGATTGCCAAGGGTTTTGCCACTAAGTCATGGTTTGCGAAGGGTTCAAATACTTATTTTACTCATTAAAATGCAAATCAATTTATAACTTTTTTGAAATGCATTTTCTGGATATTTTTTGTGTTATTCTGTTTCTCACTGTTGAAATAAACCTACCATTAAAATTATAGACTGATCATTTCTTTATCAGTGGGCAAAAGTACAAAATTAGCAGGGCATCAAATACTTTTTTCCCCTCACTGTAACATTTATGTGCAGAGACAAAAAGGTGGTCTTTAACCCCACATATGCGTCACTGAACAGCCAATGTGTCTGTGCTGAGAGGGTGCTCACTGCATGTCAAAAGTAGCTCTGTTTTCTCAGTGGTCATATGATCTCCGATAATTCCCGCAGCAAAGGGTGGGCTTTAACGCCCGCTTATCGCACATATGCGTCACTGGGCAGCCAATCTTTCTGTACTGAGATTTAGTTTGTTTTTTATATGTGCTGACAGTACGCCCACTTCACGCTCCCAACACAGAGACCAAGTTGTAAAAGATGGCCCTTGGTCCCCAATAACGATTTGTAGTCAACGGGACTGGCTCACGATCATGTGACCATGTGACAGCCAATCACACTGGTCTCATGATCTCCGGTCCTTCTCACACCCAGGTTAAAGAAAGTGACACTTACCAGTCCCCTGCATTAAATATGGCTAGAACAAAGCACAGCTTCACAATCTCTCGTTATTAAACCCTATTTGCATTAAACTCAAATGCATCATAAACACACACATAGGTTGGACTTGATGGTGTCTTTTTTCAACCTCACCTACTATGTAACTATATATATCATACATGTATATCAGATGTTGAGTTGCATTCTCCTAACAGATACATTTGATGAGATGCATTTGCTTAAGTCAGTCTCTTTCAAAGCTTGATATCTGTGTATGCCCTAAACAACAACATTCTGCCATCAACTTTGTGTTTTGGTTTTAATTTTTATGGTAATCATTGGCAACAATGGCATCTTAAAATCAGAGTATCATAATACATTGAGTCCTAGAGCAAGACGATTTCTAAATATGACACTAATGCTCCGTACACACAATCGGACTTTCCGACAACAAAACCGTGGATTTTTGTTCGAAGGATGTTGGCTCCAACTTGTCTTGCATACACACGGTTACACAAATGTTGGCCAACAATTAGGAACGTAGTGACGTACAAGACGTACGTGATATCTTCATTACGAACGCTAGTTTTACAAGACCGATCGCTTCCGGCTCGTACTTGTTTCCGAGCATGCATGGACTTTTGTCCGACGGACTTCTGTATACACGATCGGACTTTCCGACGACAAACATTTGTTAGCGGAAAATTTGAGAACCTGCTTGCCAACATTTGTTGGCGGAAAGTCCGATAACAAATGTCCGATGGAGCATACACACGGTCGGACTTTCCGCCAACAAGCTCACATCCAACATTTGTTGTCGGAAAATTTGATTGTGTGATGATGAAATGAACTGAGAATTTCCTTTTGAATTTTCTTACAAATGTTCGTACGAAAATCTACTAGTGTGGCCAATTTTAATGGGGACCCCTTTTCCTGTAACAACCATCTAAGAATATTCCCCTCATTGTAGGGATTTCCTCTTACTATCTATTACGTCTCTGAAATGAAAGTGAAGGGAATCTCTCACAGAAGACATAGAGAGCAAAATAAACTGACTGACTGACCTACAAACTCACAGGGGATTTACCAATTCC
This sequence comes from Lithobates clamitans, assembly GCA_037952925.1. NCBI lineage: Eukaryota > Metazoa > Chordata > Amphibia > Anura > Ranidae > Lithobates > Lithobates clamitans. Next base: position 1,687,157 of record JBBGZY010000743.1, on the reverse strand, counting down.
CTACTCCAAAACAAAAAAAAATGGGATATGCATGCACCTCTAGGTGAACCTTTGGAGAACATACATTAAATTCAGAAATCGAAGGGAACATTTATAGTTTGCTGCCAACTTTATGATCCTGGATGATGCTCCCTGGTTGAACCTGCTAGAAGAAAAGTTGATCAGCTGGGAATTTTCCTGGTCAGTTGCTACAGGCCTGGGCCAGCAGTACCTCTGCATCCCCTAGCAAAATTGCCCATCTAAACCACTTTCTAATATTTGTTCTAAATCCGACTGCACATTGAATATTGCCTGGACCAGTTTGAGGTTTCAGAGTCCTCCAAGGGGTTAAATGTCTTGGAATGTCAGATTCCATCAAAGAGGTTGTTTTTCAGCTGGGAAAGAGGCTTCTTAGATCAGCTGCACCTGTTTGTTTGACTTGAAGCCTGAGAAGTCACATAATATTATCAGCCATGGAATGAGCTTGTATTCCCTTTCCCTTTCTATTGACTTTATGGCTCAAGGGCTAGCAGCTCTCACAATAAATTGGCCAAACAAGTTCCAGCTGGTTAGCCCTACACCTCCCACACTGGTAAACAAGCACTTGTTTTGGAAGAGGGTCTTCAAATGACAGCCAACTGACATCCAATGGAACGAGGAGAAGGGAAAATCAGCATGTTTTACATAGCAACAGGCTGGGGGCACTAAACACAAATCTCAGACTTGGTGTTCATAAAACATTCATTCGCTGGGGTGTTTCTGGCATTCCTGTGACGGGTGGAAAACAGAACAGATGTTGGGATAGAAATATCTGCTTACATTTTTTGAAAACCATAAAAAATAAAACAAAAATATAATCTATTAGACTACATGCTAGTTTAGTGATTAACACTGTAGACTTTTAGAGATCTTGGGTTTTGATTCTAAACCATTGTTTTTGTATGTTGTCCTCGTATTAGTGTGAAATACTTCTTGGTCTTCAGTTTTTCCCACATTGAGCCCTTGATGATGCAGTTAACTGACCACCTACTGTACTGAGCAGTTGACAAGTGTGAATCTGGTAGCTTAGATAGTTTAGAAGTTAGGGACCACACTTTGCAGAGGTTCCTTGATGTAGCAGTGTGGCCTTCAAATGTACATGCAGTTCCTGGATTACAAACAAGATTCTGTAGGCTTGTTCTTATGTTGAATTTGTATGTAAGTTGGAACAGGTACATTTTTAAGTGTAATATTTTTAAGTTTTGGATAACATGGGGAATGGTTAACACCCCTGTAATGTTGGGTTTGCTGTCTGTGCTCCTGTTCAGAAGTTTTCACCTCACTTTCTGGCCCTGTGACAATTGTATTTTATAAATTTTGGGTTGTCGTAAAAACAAGGATTCAAGGTTCAGTGTAGACACCTTTTTCCCATGATAATTCTTCCCTTCCTAGAAGTAGATTTCCTGTTGTCTCCATCCATTTGTAAGTTTGAGTCGTATGTAAGCCAAGGTTCACACTGATGCGATGCGGGAACCAGTGCCATTACAGCGCTGGTTCCTGCATCGCATCTCTCCCGCAGGCAGTTCACACTGCCTTCTGTGAACCGCTGCGGGTATCATTACATTGTTAAAGGGGTTGTAAAGGTAAAAGTTTTTTTCACCTTTTATACATTCTATGCATTAAGGTGAAAAAACATCAACAATACCGCCCCCCGTTTTACTTACCTGACCCCTTGAAAGTCCCGCGCTCACCCCCGACATCCTCTTCGCCGCTTAGCCTGGCCGTTGATTGGTTACAGTGGATGGACACATCCAATGACGCGGCGCGCCAGGGGCGGGGCCGAGTGATACAGTGAGTGGCTATGGCCGCTGGCCTTATCACGGGAGCGCGCCTGCAAGCACTAAACACCATGTGAGGGAGCTCGCATGAAGGTGTTGAGTCCTTGCGGGGGGGGGGGAGCCAAGACAGCCGCCAAGGGACCCCAGAAGACCAGGTTCGGGGCCACTCTGTGCAAAACGAGCTGCACAGTGGAGGTAAGTATAACATGTTTGTTATTTAAAAAAAAATAATAATTATCTTCAGTGTTCCTTTAATGATACTCCCAGATCGGTTCACAGATTGCAGTGCGAACTGTGAACTCGCACAGGAATCGGATTGCATAGGTCAGAACACCCATGCAATCCAATTTTAGTGCAGGGAAAGGGAAGTCCCTTCTTTCTGTGCAAATCTAATGCGAGTTCACTCATACAAATGTATGGCTGAACTTGCATCTCACAGACATCACATGTGATTGGCATTGCAGGTGAGGGTGCGAATCACATGCGATGTCTGTGATCACAGTAGTGGGAACCTGGGCTGAGTCGGATGTATGTAACTCAGGGACTGCCCTACTCAAAATGTATACAAGGTACAGCATTGCATCCTGACTTCGAGCACAAAACCCAAAAACAAAAAACTCTCTATCTTTGGGTAAGGGGGTAAAGTCAGCCCAATCATTTTTATTTCTCCTTTAAGTCATCAGTGCATCCAGGACTAGTATTATCAACTTGCATACAGCAGTTTCAGGCCTCTTAGCTCTTATCAGTGCAAGATACAGCCGGTAAAATAAGTATTGAACATGTCACCATTTTTCTAGGTAAATATATTTCTAAAGGTGCCATTGACTTGACATTTTCACCACATGTTGGTAACAACCCATGCAATCCATATGTGCAAAGAAACCAAAACAATTACTTAAAAAAATTAAGTTATATCTAATAAAATGTAATGACACAAGGAAAAAGTATTGAACACGCTAACTGAAATGTATTTAATACTTCGTACAAAATCCTTTACAGCTTCAAGACACCTCTCGTATGGAGAAACTATTCGCATGTATTGCTCAGGTGTGATTTTGGCCCATTCTTCCACACAGTCTTCCAATCTTGAAGGTTCCGTGGGCCTCTTCTATGAACTCTGATCTTTAGTTCTTTCCATGGATTTTCTATTGGATTCAAGTCAGGGGATTGGCTGGTCCATTCTAGCAGCTTTATTTTCTTTCTGTGAAACCAGTTGAGAGTTTCCTTGGCTTTGTGTTTGGGATCATTGTCTTGCTGAAATGTCCACCCTCGTTTCATCTTCATAATCCTGGTAGATGGCAGCAGATTTTAATCAAGAAGGTCTTGGTACATTTTTCCATTCATCCTTCCTTCCAATGATATGAAGTTTGCCAGTACCATATGCTGAAAAACAGCCCCACACCATGATGTTGTTCCCACCTCCAAACTCCATGCTGTTCTTTCCACTTCTGGATTATGGCCCCAACAGTGCTCACTGCAACATTCAGAAGTTTAGAAATCCTTCTGTAACCAATGCCATCAGTATGTTTTGAAACAATCAGGTTGCGAAAGTCTTGAGAGAGCTCTTTGCTTTACCCATCATAAGATGTTTCTTGTGTGACACCTTAGTAATGAGACACCTTTTTATAGACTTTCAGTTGAGACTGAACCAGCTGATATTAATTGCACTGACACCGGGCAGTACTGCTTTCCAATTAGTGATAGATTTCAGCTGGTATCTTGCCTTTCACACCGAGGCAGTTTTCAGGCATTTAAAGCTAAAGATAGCATCTGTAAAGAGCCTGATAACTGCCTCTCAAGCCACCCCAGTGTGAAAGCCTGAGTGCTTTCACACTGGGGCAGTGCGCTTGCAGGATGGGGAAAAAAAGTCCTGCAAGCAGCCCCTTTGGAATGAATGGGTAACCCTTCTGAAGCTCCTGAAAAGTGCTTCGGAAGCGCCGTATCACGGGCACTTTTAACCCCTTTTTAACCCTTCTTGGGGGTTAAAAGCACCCTGCTACCGCCCGCCAAAGCACCGCTGTAACAGTGGTAAAGCACCTGTAAATGAGCAATGCTTTGCCGCTAATGCCATCACTGCCCCAGTGTAAAAGTAGCCAATACGATGGGGGTTATTTACTAAAAGCAAATCGACTGTGCACTTCAAGTGCACTTGAAAGTGCACTTGTAAGTGTATTTGCTGTAGATCGCTGTAGATCTGAGGTGAAACTCTGAAATTAGGGGACGCTCTGCTGATTTTATCATCCAATCATGTACAAGCAAAAATGCTGTTTTTTTTATTTTCCTTGCATGTCCCCCTCAGATCTACAATGACTGCACTTACAGGTGCACTTGTAGTGCAAAGTGGATTTGCCTTCAGTAAATCAACCCCACTGCATTCAATACTTTTTCTGTATGTGTTCAATACTTTTTCCCTGTGGCATTCAATTTTATTACATATAACTTAATTTCTGAACTTATTTATTTTGGTTTCTTTGTATGTATGGATTGCATGGGTTGTTACCGACATGTGGTGAAACATTTAAGTCAATAGCACCTTTAGAAATCTTTTTACCTAGAAAATGGTGAAGTGTTCAATACTTATTTTTACCCTCCTGTATATCATTACTGACTATATGGGGTTTATTTACTAAAGGCAAATAAACTTTGCACTTTGCAAAGTGCGGTTGCACACTGTAAGAGCAGTTGCTCTAGATCAGTGGTTCTCAACCTGTCTAGTGCCGTGACCCCTTGCTAAAATTTCCCAAGTTGTGGAGACCCCTAATCGTAAAATTATTTTCATAGTGTAGGTTATCAGCACCCAAGGCAAGACAAGTAATTTGCACCCCTAACCCACGGATATTTAGCACTCCCTGAGTCCCTTCCACTCGTACAGTATTAAATCCCCTTATGGTACATTTTAGGATGTACCACTCTTTTTGTTTGTTCCCCTTTCTTTCCCTTTTACGTCTCTCTATCCTAATTTCTTGTTTTTTTTCCCCCCCCCATCCCTCTCTCTAGCTGTCTTTCTGGTTCTTTCTCTTATTCTTTCTCACCCTTTTTTTCTTTGTTCCTCCCCTTCTTTTCTTCTCCCTTCCATGTATTCTCTATTTTTATTCCTTCTCTTACTCCTTGGGGGGGGGGGGGGGGTAATGGGATGAGTGGCACTGCTGGTGGGGAGTTCTGATCAGCCAACTTAGGTGCTCTTGATCAAGGTCATCTTCTGATCTGAGAACTGTAGTGGGAACTTTTTAATAGCAACTATAATCACAGGTAGTGTTACTCACTGTGTCTCCGGCTTCACTGTGTCTCCGACTTTGTGGTGTCTTGTAGCAGTGACACCTATGCCGAAATCAGGAGATAGGGTCTCCTTCAGCCCCTCCAACTTCACATTCCTCACCAGTCAGCTGACCTCTAGTCTCTACCCCCAGCCATGCTGTGAACTGAATGGATGGCTGCGAAGAGGCTAAATGGGCAGCCCCGGGCTTCAGGGACAGCTCTGCTGGGTGGCCGCAAAAAGGCTGGGAGAGCGGTGCGGGCATCAGGAACAGCCAAGAATTTGGTGACCCCTGGCAAATCATCATTTGACCCCCAGGTTGAGAACCACTGCTCTAGATCTTAGTAAATGAGCATAAGCTCTGCTGACTTCCGTCATCCAATCATGTGCAAGCAAAAATATTTTTTTTTCCTTGCATGTGATTAGGTATTCTTTGCAAAGTTCAGCTTTACCTCATTTCCTAAGCTTTGGAGCAACTGCACTTTGCAAAGTGCACAGTCTCTTTGCCTTTAGTAAATTAACCTCTATATGTTGTAGGGCTTATGAGTCCAGTGGAAAAGTACAACCCATTAAGGCAATGGTGAATTGCTACAAAAGTAACCAAAAAGCCCACAACTAAAGTACCATGAGATACAAAATTGCATTCTTATAACAGAAGGTATTTCCACATCCTATTTCCAGCATAAAAACCCAAAACAAGGAGCTCAATCTAGGAAAGCCATATCTCGCACTGCCGAGGACTAGTGCCCTGTACACACGATAGGATTTTCCGATGGAAAATGTGTGATAGGACCTTGTTGTCGGAAATTCCGACCATGTGTAGGTTCCATCACACATTTTCCATAGGAACTTCCGACACACAAAGTTTGAGAGCTTGCTATAAAATTTTCCGACAACAAAATCCGATCGGTTAAATTCCGATCGCGTGTACACAAATCCGACGCACAAAGTGCCACGCATGCTCAGAATAAATTAAGAGACGAAAGCTACTGGCTACTACCCAGTTGATAGTCCTGACATACGTGTTTTACGTCACCGCGTTCAGAACGATCAGATTTTCCGACAACTTTGTGTGACCGTGTGTATGCAAGACAAGTTTGAGCCAACATCCGTCAGAAAAAATCTATGGATTTTTTTGTCGGAATGTCCGATCAATGTATGACCGTGTGTACAGGGCATAGGAAGCTCTATGCAAGTTGGTAATATTGGCTCTTTAATTAAAATTATGGCTATATCTGTGCTATACACCAGTGGATTTGGAATACACTTGTAAGGGAGCCCACGACTGGCTGGGTGTTGAGGGACAAACTGTGCAGGTCACCTCCCCGCTTCTTCTTGTACAGGACAACTACCCACCTGTTATTGATTTAACCCTCCGCCATATTGTGTCACATACCTGGCCATAGGCCTGCTCACAACATCCCTGGTCATAGGCTTTTTAATTTGTGAATAAAGGAATGTCCATTCATTTTCTGCACTTTACTGTAACTTTGCAGGATTTACATGACATCTGACATCACATTGACATATCAATAGAATTCTTCAGCACGGAATGCCATACATAGGAGTAGACATTTTGTAGCTATAATTTCCGCACAGAACGTAGGCACATCATTTGGAAGCTAACTGCACCTTTCTACACATTGATGGCTAAAAGGAATTATTATTATTATTATTATTATTATTATTATTTATTACTCTACCCACTTATCCATAGGGAGAGACTGAGCTCCCTGTTTAGGGTTTTGTGATGGAAGTGAGTATGCGTACCTTCTGTTATAAGAGGCAATGATGTATCTCACAGTAGTTTAGAGGTGTGCTTTTCATTTCTTTGTGTGCTGCCTCACTGCGACCTTAGTAAATAAAGTATGCATACCTCTTGAAATTTTCCACAATTTGTCATGTTACAAAACATAAATGTATTTTATTGGGATTTTATGTGATAGAGTAACACGAAGTGGCACATAATTGTGAAGTGAAAGGAAAATGATAAATGTTTTAAAATTTTTTTACAAATAAATATCTGAAAAGTGTGACATGCATTTATATTCAGCCCCCTTTACTCTGACACCCCTAACTAAAATCTAATGGAACCAATTGACTTCAGTAGTCACCTAATTAGTAAATAGAGTCCACCTGTGTGTAATTTAATCTCAGTATAAACACGGCTGTTTTGTGAAGCCCACAGAGGTTTATTAGAGAACCTTAGTAAACAAACAGTACCATGAAGGCTGAGGAACACACCAGACAGGTCAGGGATAAAGTTGTGGAAAAGTTTAAAGCAGAGTTGGTTCTAAAAAAAATATCCCAAGCTTTGAACATCTCACAGAGCTCTGTTCAATCAATTATCTGAATATGGAAAAAGTATGGCACAACTGCAAACCTACCAAGACATGGCCGTCCACCTAAACTGACAGGCCGGGCAAGGAGAGCATTAATCAGAGAAGCAGCCAAGAGGGCCATGGTCAGAGCTGGACTGAGACAAAAATTTGGCCCTGGACTTCATCCAGACCGGCCCACTTTAATTTTGCAAACACGCACAAAACTATATATAAACTATACTCAATTGCACAAAAAAAAAAGTAAAAACATTCCATTATTGGGCATAGGACAGAACATATATCTGTCTTCCAAGTTTTCCAACATTTATTTTTCTGTATGAAAATGTGTTGACTGAAAATATACTCTAACTCCTCACTTACCTCTTTTATTATTTCACTTATTTTCCTCCTCCTTCTCACATCACTGCGTGAAATGGGAGGGCTAACGTCATTCAGGAATATTGCCACAGCCGCATTGGCTGGAATTTAAAAAAACGGCATTGCTGCATAGCCATTGGCTGCCTTTCAGCAATGCAGCAGTGCTGAGGCTGAGCCATGGTCACCCAAGACCCCCCTCTTCATTGGCCATTAGCTGTTCTACTTTATTTATCTTATAGGCAGGGGCGTACCCAGAGCATTTGGCACCCGGGGCAGATCCTATATATGGCACCCCCCAAAACAAACCCAGTTGCAGTAAGGTGGTGCAGGTTTTTAAGTATAAAATCAGATGGTGAGGAGGCAATATAATGCTTCCTTGCCACCTGTTAAACACCCTCTGAAAAGTGATCCACTGTGGTTCACTCTTCAGAGGGCAAAACTAGTGTACCCCAATCTACAGCAATGCCCCTCACAGGGCCGATCCTAGGGTCACAGGCACCTGGGTGCAGAAATATTTCTGCACCCACCCATGGGTGTGGTCATGTTACTAACTACTCCCCTTTACAAATGTTTCTATGGCAATGACTGCAACCTCACCAGTGCCCACTAATGCAGCCACACCAGTGCCCATCAGCGCAGCCACACCCGTTGCTCATCAGCGCAGCCACAGCAGTGTCCATTAATGCAGCCTGATCAGTGCCCATAAGCGCAGCAGCACAATCTCCGCTGTATAGCTGTTTAGAAGAAAAACTTCTCTGGGTATCCCCTGTGTTCAGTGGGGGCCAGGAGACAGAAAGCAGACTATTTCATCACTTTTGGCTTTAGGTGGATTAATCTGCAGTAGCGCTCCCAGTCGGCTCCAGTGTACTGATAAAGCACAGGCCGGCCTTCAACTGTGTAGTGCGCTGCTGTGGATTAATCTGCCCAAAGCCGAAGTGATGAAATAGACTGCTTTTTGTCCCCTGCCCCCACTGAACACAGGGGGCCCGGAGAAGTTTTTTTTCTAAACAGCTGCACAGCTGGAGATTAGTTTATTGGTGGACAGGGTTTGGGAATCTCTGCCTGCTCTACCTTCCCTCTCACTGAAACCGGCCCACTGGGAATCTCCGGAGGAGCTACAGAGATCCACAGCTCAAAGGACAACTATTAGTCGTGCTCTCCACAAATCTGGCAAGAAGAAAGTCATTGTTTGAAGAAAGCCATAAAAAGTCTGTTTGCAGTTTCCAGAAGCCATGTGGGGGACACAGCAAACATGTGAAAGAAGGTGCTCTGGTCAGAGGAGACCAAAACTGAACTTTTTGGCCTAAAAGCAAAATGTGTGTGGGAGAAAACTAACACTGCACATCACCCTGAACACACCATCCCCACCTTGAAACATGGTGGTGGCAGCAACATGTTGTGGGGATGCTTTTCTTCAGGGACAGGGAAGCTGGTCAGAGTTGATGGGAAGATGGGTGGAGCCAAATACAGGGCAATCTTAGAAGAAAACCTGTTAAGAGTCTGCAAAAGACTTGAGACTCGGGCGGAGGTTCACCTTCCAGCAGGACAACGACCCTAAACATACAGCCAGAGCTACAATGAAATGGTTGTAAGAATATTCATGTGTTAGAACGGCCCAGTCAAAGTCCAGACCTAAATCCAAATGAGAATCTGTGGCAAAGTAAGGCATAGTAAGTTTTTTGAAGTTATAATTTTTTCCCACAATTCTTTGCAAAATCAAGATTTTTTTTATTTTTATTTTTTTTCACAAAATTATTATATTAGCTGGTTATTTCTCACACACTGCATATGCATAGCCCAAATTACACCCCAAAACACATTCTACTATTCTTCCTGAGTATGGCGATACCACATGTGTGAGACTTTTACACAGTGTGGCCACATACAGAGGCCCAACATGCAGGGAACGCCATCAGGCGTTCTTGGAGCATAGATTACACATATAATTTCTTGACTACCTTTTTGCACTTTTGAAGGCCCTGGAGAACCAAGACAATGGAAACGCCCCAAAAATGACCCCATTTTGCAAAGAAAACACCCCAATGTATAATCTATGAGGCATAAAGAGTCTTTTAAACATTACACTTTTGTGAGGCACTGTAGTGGCATGGATGAGAACTGATGTGGCATGGATGAGTATCGCTGGGTACGGCTGAGTATGGCTGAGTACGTATGGGTACGGCTGAGTACGTATGGGTACGGCTGAGTACGTATGGGTACGGCTGAGTATGGCTGGGTATAGATGGGATGGCTGGGTACGGCTGAGTATGGCTGGGTACAGCTGAGTACGGCTGAGTATGGCTGGGTATTGCTGGGTACGGCTGAGTATGCATGGATATGGCTAATTATGGATGGGGGTGGATGGGATGGCTGAGCATGGATGAATGGATGGATGGCTGAGTATGCTGAGTATGGATGGCTGAGTATGCTGAGTATGGATGGATGAGTATGCTGAGTATGAAGGAGTATGGATGGGTGAGCATGGATGGATGGATGAGTATGCTGAGTATGGATGGGTATGCGGATTATGGATGGCTGAGCATGGATGGATGGATGAGTATGATGAGTATGGAGGAGTATGGATGGGTGAGCATGGATGGATGAGTATACTGAGTATGGATGGGTGAGCATGGATGGATGGATGAATATGCTGAGTATGGATGGGTATGCTGATCATGAATGGATGGAAGGTTATGCTGAGTATGGAAGGTTATGCTGAGTATGGAAGGTTATGCTGAGTATGGAAGGTTATGCTGAGTATGGAAGGTTATGCTGAGTATGCTGGGTATGGATGGGTATGCTGAGTATGAATGGGTATGCTGAGCATGAATGGATGGGTGGGTATGCTGAGTAGGAATGGATATGCTGAGCATGGATGGCTGAGTATGGATGGATGGATGGCTGCAATGGGCACATATCAGCACTGTGGGCACTACAAATCCAACCCACAGCACTGCTGCCACTGATCTCTCCCCTCGCACTGTACCGATCTGTACAGAGAGGGGAGAGAGGAACCAGGCATGACGCCGGTTTACAAGTGTTCGCTCCGTCATTTGACGGAGCGATCACGTGGTAAACGGCCGCTATCAGGATGGATGACTATGCTGAGTATTGAGGAGTATGGATAAGTGAGCATAGATGGATGGATGAATATGCTGAGTATGGAAGGTTATACTGAGTATGGATGGGTGGATAAGTATGCTGAGCATGGATGGGTATGCTGAGTATGGATGGGTATGCTGAGTATGGATGGCTGAGTATGGATGGCTGGAATGGGCACATATCAGCGCTGTGGGCACTACACATCCAGCCCACAGCGCTGCTGCCACTGATCTCTCCCCTCACACTGTACCGATCTGTACAGAGAGGGGAGAGAGGAACCCGATGTGACGCCGGTTTGTTTACAAGTGATCGCTCCGTCATTTGACGGAGCGATCATGTGGTAAACAGCCGCTATCAGTGCCCATTTACCGTGATCCGTGATGCGCCGGGTCCAGGTCACGGATATTCCCGGGTGCACTCCCCAGGGGGCGCGCTAGAGTGGTATTCTGGGAGGCCGTCAATGTACGCCCACCCAGAGTTATCGAGCTGTGCTGTAGCCGTCATTCGGCTATAGCGCGGTCGGCAAGCAGTTAATGTCTAAACCACTGGCAACAAAAGTGAGTAAACCCCTAAGTGATAATGTCCAAATTGGGCCCAAAGTGTCAATATTTTGTGTGGCCACCATTATTTTCCAGCACTGCCTTAACCCCCTTGGGCATGGAGTTCACCAGAGCTTCACAGGTTGCCACTGGAGTCCTCTTCCACTCCTCCATGATGACTTTGCGCTCTTCCACAGTGGCGGAACTACCATCATAGCGACACACGCGGGCGCTATGGGGCCGGCAGCCGAGTGGGGCCCGGTGAGGACAGGCGGCTCCGAGGGTGAGAGCAGGCGGCTTTGTGGGCCCACGGGTGAAAGCGGGCGGCTCCACGGTGAGAGCGTGGGCGGCTCCGAGGGTTGTCAGGCGGTGAGACAGCTGGGCGGCTTGTGTGTGAGCGGGCTGGCCAATCAGGGAGCTGGCAGGCGGGGGTGCATAGAGATGACATCATCTCTCACCGCCCGGCGCTCTCCCTGCATCCCTGCAGTGCAGTTCCCCCCTCACTGTGCAGGCAGCCTCGGGAAGCAGAGAGATGACATTATCTCTCTGCTGCCTGACTGATAATCTGCTGCCTGACTCTGGGACACAGCAGAAAAGTGACACAGCAAGTGACAATCCGTAATGTGTGACAGGTGAAGTGGCAAGTGACGATCCGGGATGTGGCAAGTGACAATCCGTAATGTGTGGCAGGTGACGTGGCAAGTGACAATCCATAATGTGTGGCAGGTGATGTGGCAAGTGACAATTCGGGACGTGACAATCCGTAATGTGTGGCAGGTGACGTGGCAAGTGACAATCCGTAATGTGTGGCAGGTGACGTGGCAAGTGACAATCCGGGACGTGGCAAGTGACAATCCGTAATGTGTGGTAGGTGACATGGCAAGTGACAATCCGTAATGTGTGGCAAGTGACAATCCGGGACGTGGCAAGTGACAATCTGTAATGTTTGGCAGGTGATGTGGCAAGTGATAACCCGTAACATGTGGCAGGTGACGTGGCAAGTGACAATCCGTAATGTGTGGCAAGTGACAATCCGGGACGTGGCGAGTGACAATCTGAAATGTGTGGCAGGTGATGTGACAATCCGTAACATGTGGCAGGCGACGTAGCAAGTGACAATCCGTAATGTGTGGCAAGTGACAATCCGTAATGTGTGGTAGGTGACATGGCAAGTGATAATCTGGGACGTGGCAAGTGACAATCCGTAATGTGTGGCAGGTGACGTGGCAAGTGACAATCCGGGACGTGGCAAGTGGACAATCGGCAACATGTGGCAGGTGACATTCTGCAACGTGTGACAAGTGACAATCTGCATCTGGTGGCAGACGACGTGGCAAGTGGACAATCCGCAACGTGTGGCGGGTGATGTGGCAAGTGACATTCTGTGACAAGTTGCATCCGGTGGCAGGCGACGGTGGCAAGTGACACGCTCAGGGCTCCCACTGATTCTGCATTATGGTGAGTTGAACTATTTCATTTTATATAACAGAACTGAAATTGGTTAAAAGGCATGGAGGTCAGCAATGTGTGTCCTTCAGTGGCTGCATACAATAAACTGCATACTTTGTTGTTCAAAATTAAGCTGTTGCCTGGGTACTGTGCCACGTGGGTGCGGTAATCTGTTGTTCAATGGCATTAGTTCTTTTTTTGGGGGGGGGGGCGGTTTGCAGGGGGGGTCCATACAACATTTTGCTATGGGGCCCTGTGATTTCTAGTTGCTCCCCTGCTCCTCCACCCTCCGTTTAATAATGCCCCACAAATGCTCAATAGGGTTTAGGTCTGGAGACATGCTTGGCCAGTCCATCACCTTTACCCTCAGCTTCTTTAGCAAGGCAGTGGCCGTTTTGGAGGTGTGTTTGGGGTCGTTATCATGTTGGAATACTGCCCTGCTGTCCAGTCTCTGAAGGGAGGGGATCATGCTCTGCTTCATTATGTCACAGTACATGTTGGCATTCGTGGTTCCCTCAATGACCTGTAGCTCCCCAGTGCCAGCAGCACTCATGAAGCCCCAGACCATAACACTCCCACCACCATGCCTGACTGTAGGCAAGACACACTTGTCTTTGTACTCCTTACCTAGTTGCCGCCACACACGCGTGACACCATCTGAACCAAAAACGTTTATCTTGGTCATCAGACCACAGGACATGGTTACAGTAATTCATGTCTTTAGTCTGCTTGTCTTCAGCAAACTATTTGTGGGCTTTCTTGTACATCATCTTTAGAAGAGGCTTCCTTATGGTCTGAGCACTGACAGGCTGACCCCCCATCCCTTCAACCTCTGCAGCAATGCTGGCAGCACTCGTGTGTCTATTTCCCAAAGACAACCTCTGGATATGACGCTGTGCATGTGCATTCAACTTCTTTGGTTGACCGTGGCGAGGCCTGTTCTGAGTGGAACTGCTGTATGGTCTTGGCCACCGTGCTGCAGCTCAGTTTCAGGGTCTTGGCAATCTTCTTATAGCCTAGGCCATTTTTATGTAGAGCAACAATTCTTTTTTTCAGATCCTCAGAGTTCTTTGCCATGAGATGCCATGTTGAACTTCCAGTGACCAGTATGAGAGAGTGAGAGCGATACCACCAGATTTAACACACCTGCTCCCCATTCACACCTAAGACCTTGTAACACTAAAGAGTCACATGGGAGGGAAAATGCCTAATTGGGCCCAATTTGGACAATTTCACTTAGGGGTGTACTCACTTTTGTTGCCAGCAGGTTGGACACTAATGGCTGTGTATTGAGTTATTTTGAGGGGACAGCAAATTTACACTGTTATACATGCTGTACACTCACTACTTTACATTGTAGCAAAGAGTAATTTCTTCAGTGTTGTCACATGAAAAGATATAATAAAATATTTACAAAAATGTGAGGAGTGTACTCACTTTTGTGAGAAAAAAGTGTGGAGAAGGCTTGGAATGGCTCATGATCCAAAGAACACAACATCATCTGTAAAACATGGCGGAGGCAGTGTGATGGCATGGGCATGCATGGCTTCCAGTGGCGCTGGGTCATTGGTGTTTATCGATGATGTGACAGAAGCAGCCGGATGAATTCTGCTGTGTTTAGAGATATACTGTCAGCCCAGATTCAGCCAAATGCAGCAAAGTTGATTGGACGGCACTTCACAGTACAGATGGACAATGACATGGAAAACACTGCAAAAGCAACCCAGGAGCTTTTGAAGGAAAATAAGTTAAAATTCTGCAATGGCCAAGTCAATCACCTGATCTCAACCCAATTGAGCATGCATTTCACTTGCTGAAGGCAAAACTAAAGGCAGAAACACCTACAAAGAACAACTGAAGACAGCTGCAATTAGAGGCTGGCAAAGCATCAGAAAGGAGGAAAACACAGTCTTTGGTCATGTCCATGGGTTCCAGATGTTAGGCAGTCTTTGCCAGTAAAGGATTCTTAACAAAATATAAAAAATTAACATTTTATTTATGATTATATTCATTTGTCCACTTACATTTGAGGCCCTGAAAATGGGGAGACTATGTATAAAAATGGTTGCAGTTCCTAAAATTTGTACTTGATATTTATGTTCAACCCCTTGGATTAAAGCTGAAAGTCTGCACTTCAAATTCATTTGGATTGTTTCATTTTAATTTTATTCTGGTGGCCTACAGAGCCAAAAGTATGAAAATTGTGACTGTGTCCAAATATATATGGACCTAAAGCCCCGTACACACGGTATGATCGTTGGCCAACCGAGCGTCTGACTTTTGAGAAAAGGGCGTGTGCCAGGATCTTGTCTTGCATACTAACGGTACAGAATTGTCGTGCCACAAACACAAACGTAGTGACGTACTATGAGGAATTTCAAAATAAAAACAGAAAACACAGCGCTTACAAAAAAAAAAACTCCTAGAAAAGCTGCAGTTCAAATGTGCAATATGCACAACAATATGGAAAAAACAAAGAAAACTGCGCTATACCCTCAATGATGTATGTGTGAAAAACAAATAAAATGAATGTGAAAAAAACACCAAATATGAATATAAATGTATACATGAGATTATGGATAGAAAACATGACACAAAAAATCCAAATATTATCTGGTTAATAACAGGTGCATACAAATCAATAGTGCCAAAACCAAAAAGTGGGTAATAATAAATTATAATTATGTGGCAAAGTTCATAGACCAGAAAACCAGAGAATCTTCTAGGGAAATGGGAAGAGTCCCCTGATAGCTCTTCATAGGGATCAATGTGGAAAGGTAGAAAATGGAAAAACACCCCTCGCAGTGATCCTCCACCACCTAAAATGCACGCTTACCAGATAGCATCTGTTATTAACCAGATATTATTTGGATTTTTTGTGTCATGTTTTCTATCCATAATCTCATGTATACATTCATATTCATATTTGGTGTTTTTTTCATATTCATTTTATTTGTTTGAATTTCACACATACATCATTGAGGGTATAGCGCAGTTTTTTCTTTGTTTTTTCCATATGAGGAATTTCAGCTTTTGAGTGCCACCCTTTGGGCCCCTTTTGCTAACTTCGTGTTTGGTGAGCATTGATTCCGAGCACGCGTGTTTGTACTTTCGACTTTTGTGTGACGGATTTGTGTACTGACCATACGAAAATCTGACGTCAAAGCGTTGCCCGACGAAAATTTACTAGCCTATCATATGGCGGAAAATTGGGCAACAATTGTCAAAAGGAGCGTACTAAAGGTAAGATTTTAGGACAACAGTCTGTCAACAGACAATCCCCTGCCAACAATCGGCTTAACTGTGTGTGTGTGTGTGTGTGTGTGTGTGTGTGTGTGTGTATATATATATATATATATATATATATATATATATATATATATTCACATATTTGTGTTTTTGCATACCTGAATACACACAAAGAAATGAATGGCTGTGTGTAGATGTGTGTATGAATAGTCCAGTACGCATGAAAACGTGTATAACATGCTGGCATATTCCCAAACACTATACACATTTGTTTCTAATGAAATAAACCCATACACTTCACACATGTTTAATTGAGTATCGATGTATGCTAGTGTATAACCATGCACAGCCATTCATTTACATTGGCAGCTGTATACAGCACCTGTACTTTTTGGGCACATAAAAACTTCCCAAATTTTAGTTTGTATAGACAAAAGCGACCATATGCACGAGGCCAAATAATAATATTCCCTCCCTACAATAATTCCTAAGTTGCAGCAATGGATAGGCGTGCACAGGGTGTGTGCCAGGTGTGCCTGGGCACACCCTAATCACTACGTGTGGTGCAGATTCCACCTGCCTGTGTTGCCCCCACCCACCCCACAGTGCTGCTGGCTTCCCTCCTCTCAGCTGCTGCAGGGGATGTTTCACAATGGAGATTGGGGGAAGGGGCTGGTAAATATGTCATTGAACAAATGAACACCGTGAACGCACTCACTCACTGTGTCCATTCATATCTAAAGCATAGTAAACTGTGTAAAATGCCACAATCATGGTAATTGGTGCTAAAACAGAATTCACTATAGTGCTGGTGCAAAAATACTCCCAAAATCAAGTTTATTATTACTCCCAGAAAACAGATAGCACCCAAACCCTTACTCTTGTTAGGACCTGGAGAATTGCACATGGAAATAATGTTTAGAGCATGATATGATTGCCTAAATGGTACTGAAATATGTGGTACATTTGTTAAGATACCAAAAAATGAGAAATAATCAAACAATAGATTGATACCTTTCCCTCAGCGCTCATAGAAAAAAGTTATTTGAAATAACATAAGCAGCTACTATAATAATAAAACACTGAACCAGAAATATGTTATAGCAAAAATACCAAAACATTAGTAGCGCTAATCAATCATATTGTTTTTAAGATTGCAAAAAAGTCCACTTTGTCACTGAATGTGGATAAATATAAATATTAAATTGTCCAACAAAGAATCCAAGGAAAATTAAATTCCAGTCGATCACCTTCACCACACCGTGTGTATAACACTCCCCCAAGTTAATACACTTACCAGATAGTACTGGGTCATGCGCCTGTGTTTAGATAATCACTGTCAGCAAACACTACATCTCTCCATCTAAATTGTTGCTCATCACAAGCAGAAAACAAGGGTGCACATAGCGTAATTCCAATAACTAAGACTGTTTATTTGAAATTATTCCCTTACAATTGTGCACTTACAATGTTTAAAAATATTAAAAGCATGTATTAGATATACATCATAAACTGGTCGTTGTCTCCTGTCTACCTTTTACTGCTCGACTAGTATCTCATGCAGCGGTGTTCCCAGGTAAGGTGAGCAGGAAATCCGACAACGTGGGTTGACGCACGTTTCGTCATCACTTCGTCAGAGGGCGTGGCCACACAGTGCAGCTCCCATCGTTATATACACATCTGAGTGCCGGTGAATTAACCCGCTCGCATGTGTTAGGATGATCAACGGCGCTTGCCGCCTCTCATACTGACACACTTATACTGCATAAAAATATCCTATGTCAGCGTTCATATGGAGTCCGATATGTACCGCAGCTTTTACATTTAGGTGGTTTTTACCACTCCCAATTAAACAATATGTTATTAGATGAAAATACATATATACAACTAATTAGTGATCCCACTAAAAATTATAGAAGGGATCTGACCAACTTGGTGGAGCAGGGTTATAATATGAGAGTAATAAATAAAAAGGAAAAGAGATACCTGGTCCCAAGCTTTAGTCGGGTCCCGACGGTATATACATTACCCAAAATACATAAAGACCCTCAAAATCCCCCTGCAAGACCCATAGTAAATAGCACCCACTTAGTGTCAGCTAGAGTAGGCCAATATTTAGATAATTTTTTGCAAGAAAGCGTTATACAATCGAGAGCCTATTTGAAGGATACAAGGCAGTTCTTACAGCTTTTCAATAACACCAGCATCCCGGATGTCCCAGAATTATTTTTGGTCACTGCAGCTGTAGCATCGTTGTACGCAGTAATACAACATGATGACGCTTTATTATCTTTAAATTGGGCATTAAGCAAAAGGGATGACCTTCCTTTTGTTCAAAAGAAGTTTTTGGGAATGGCTTTAGACTATTGTATGACCCATCATTTTTTTTGGTACGCAGGGAAATTTTTTACCCAAATAAAAGGAGTAGCAATGGGCGCGAAGTTCGCACCATCTTTAGCAAACCTCTTTTATGAGTGCAAGGGAGGATAAATTTATATATGGACAGCATAAAAGAGAACTCTTGTTTTACAAGGTGTTCATTGATGATTTATTTTTTATATGGGTGGGCACAGAACCTTCTTTAGTAGCATTCATTGACAAGCTCAACAAAAATGGGAATAGCATAAAATTAGAATGCAAATGAAGTTGAGAAACAATAAATTATCTGGATGTTACAGTAACGCTCACCAATCGCCAATTGGTGACTAAATGCTTCTTCAAACTGACAGATCGGAATAGGTACTTGTCGATCCACAGCAGACACCACCATACATGGCTGAAGAACATACCTAAGGGCCAATATACAAGAGTGGAGAAATTGTACACGAGATGACGATTACTCAGTACGAGCACAAATTTTAAAGAACCGTCTTGTGGAGAAGGGGTATAATACAGTAGTCCTTGATAAGGCCATCATTGAAATACATCAAGTCTCCCAAAGTAGTTGTTTGACTGATAAAGTCAAACAAAAGGATACTAAGCATGAATGGGGCTTCATTAGTGGCTATCATGCACAATATAAAGAGGTGGAAACGATTTTTAAGAAATATTGGCCGTTATTAAGTACCGATAAAATTTTAATGAAGACCATTCTGTATAATCTAATATTTATTTACAGAAAGGGACAATCTTTCGGTGACAAGGTTGTTAAAAAAATTCTAAACCCACCAATTAGACCCACTATGTTCTGGGATAGTCCGGGTTTCTTTGCATGTCGCAGATGCATTTCTTGCCGTCAAGTACACACTAGACTAAGAGGTGTAACGGAGTTCCAATCAACAGCTAATTCTAGGATGTTTAAAATAAAAGACTTTATTTCATGTGAGTCCACCTATGTATTGTATGCACTTCAGTGCCCATGCGATTTAATATACATTGGTCGCACCAAACACACTTTAGGTAAACGTGTATCAGAGCATATTCATAACATTAGGATTGGCTACAAAGAACACAGCATATCAATGCACTTTAAAACTAAACATAACAGTGACCCCTCAGGACTAAAATTCTGGGGGGTAGAGAAAATGTACCCAGATTGGAGAGGAAGCAATAGGGTAAGGGAATTATTTAAATGCGAAACAAAGTGGATTTATTTAACTAATACGCTGAGTCCGAGAGGAATGAACGTTGAGTTAGATTTAAATTGTTTTATTAGTGATCACTGATTTTTATTTATCTTGTTATGCTTTTTTTAGGCATTTTTATGTATTTTATGATGGTATATGATTTTATAGGTATATGGTTCCAATCATTAGATAAGGGAATATATTGTAATTTTAATTTTCATACCTACCACCTATGGACATGTATTTTAGTGATTATAATGATATGCGATATCCTAGGTTTAGATATTCTTTGATATTAATGTTGCTAGGATATGCATATTAGGGTAAAATGCATTAATACTGCTATAAAATGTATATATACATATAGAATGTGAATTTGTTTTAAATGTAGATTTTATACATTTAATTGTCTAGGCAATTAATGTTTCATTTGTGATATCTTACTGTATATTCAACATGTATGATATTAGCATGAGATAAATGAAACACGCTTCAGATGGGGTAACTGAATTGGGATTTGAAATATTATCCCCATCTGTTTCGCTGTTCGGCCGGTTTAAGTGTGTATAGCTGCCATACACGGAACGATCTGTTGAGATCGCGAGTATCTTCACCGATCTGTTTTGAGTACACACAGTGGCAGTGGTGTGCTGAATATATTCACCCTTGGTATACAAGGGTGAAATATTTTGCCACCTAAATGTAAACGCTGCGGTACGTATCGGACTCCATATGAACACTGACATAGGATGTTTTTATGCAGTATAAGTGTGTCTGTATGAGAGGCAGCAAGCGCCGATCATCCTAACACATGCAAGCGCGAGCGGGTTAATTCACCGGCGCTCGGATGTGTTTATAACGATGGGAGCTGCGCTGTGTGGCCACGCCCTCTGACGAAGTGATGACGAAACATGACCATGCAGCAACCCACGTCGTCAGATTTCTTGCCCACCTTTACCCAGGAACACCGCTGCATGAGATACTAGTCGAGCGGTGAAAGGTAGACAGGAGACAACGGCCAGATTTATGATGTATATCTAATGCATGCTTTTAATATTTTTAAACATTGTAAGTGCACAATTGTAAGGAAATAATTTCAAATAAACAGTTTTAGTTATTGGATTATGCTATGTGCACCCTTGTTTTTTGCTTGTGATGAGCAACAATTTAGATGGAGAGATGCAGTGTTTGCTGACAGTGATTATCTAAACACAGGCGAATGCCTCAGTACTATCTGGTAAGTGTATTAGCTTGGGGGAGTGTTATACACGCGGTGTGGTGAAGGTGATCAACTGGAATTAAATCTGCATGGATTCTCTTTGTTGGACAATTTAATATTTATATTTACCCACATTCAGTGACAAAGTGGATTTTTTTTTGTAATCTTAAAAATAATATAATTAGCGCTACTAATGTTTTGGTATTTTTGCTATAACATATTTCTGGTTCAACATTTGTTAAGATAGTCTGCTTTTAAAGTGTGTGAAAAGGTCATTTCTCCACTGAAATATCTTTTAAAGTCTGAGAAGAGATAAATTCCCCGTCTCTTCACAACTAGGTGCCAGCACAACTGAGCATGCTCAGACGTACAAACTATTCTCATTTTACCCCCATGGCTTTTTTACCAAGAGTTATAGTAAATACAAAAATGAGCACTGGGTTAAAGAGTTTTTTGGGAGTGAAAATGAGAGTTATGTAGCCCAATGCAAGTTTCAGCCATTGATTCTAATGCAATGGTAGGCAATTTTTTGAGCACAGTGTGCTGAAAAATGTTTTCAAAGAAATTGAGCGTGCCGACTTTTTAACAAAATAATGTTCACTCTCTCAATCACGAAATGTATTTTTTATAAAGTAAATGCTGTAAACTGCTTTAGTAGAGAGAAATTAACATCCTGCACTCTCACGCCTCAGATCAGAATCAATTCCTGCAACTCCAAACCATATACAAATCTGTTTCACCACAGTACCCCTGCTCATCTGCCCCACCACTGTAACCCCCTGCACATCTGCCCCACCACTGTAACCCCCTGCACATCTGCCCCACCACTGTAACCCCCTGCACATCTGCCCCACCACTGTACATCTGCCCCAATGCGGTACTTCTCTGCACATCTGCCCTACCACTGTACCCCCCCTGCTCATCTTCCCCACCACTGTACCACCCTGTCTATCTGCCCCACGGATGTACCAATGTATTTAAATGCCTGCATTTGTGGAGGGTGTTTGGCCTAAGAACAGGCCTGAATTTTTCTTACAAAGATGGCTTCTCGGCCTCCTGACTCAAAAGCGGGTGTCGTGTACACCTAGGCTTTGGGTTGGGGGTGTTCTAGGGGACCCCTGGATAAATGAAAGGGCCAGGTAAAGGTAGAACCAATGAAGGACTTCGCCATGTTGCGGGGTTCGCTGCGTTTGTGAAATTCTATGAGAATACAGGTAAAGCCTGAATACCGTGGTGAAGTGGGTTTGAAGACGATCGCTGTGGATGTTACAGAAGTTGCTGAATTTACAGGTCAGTGATATATTCCCTCTCCACAATTTTGTGGCCAGTGGTCAGTACGATATTTATTTTCATTCTGAGGATACCTGTCAAGTTGCATATGAGAATTCAGGTGAAGACGGATCTGGGAGGGAATATGCTAACTAAGAAGATGGATATGGGTTTATTGTTTGATCCCGGATTGCAGATCATGATTGTACATTGTTATGTGAAAGATATATTTGCATGATTATTAAAATGTTCCGTGTATTATTGTTAATTTGTTTGGTGGTCATATGATGTGGAGGAGGCAGTCACTGAGTACTGACAATATATGTGCGCTGTTGTCCGTTTACTGAAGGGAATTGTCTTTTGATATATTTGCATGATTATTAAAATGTTCCGTGTACGATTGTTAATTTGTTTGGTGATCATACGATGTGGAGGAGACTGTCACTGAGTACTGACAGTATATGTGTACTGTTGTCCGTTTACTGAGACTATAACAAAAAATGTTGGGTTGGGTTGGTATTGGGTTAAAATAGATATGGTTTTTGTGGGTTTTGGGGGGGTGTGCATAATTCCTGACCTACACCCCACTAAGGCAGGCCATACATGGGTCGAATTTCTAAAGAATTTTCTTTCGAAAATCTTAACTAATAATCGTTCATATTTCGCACCATTGGGCGACAGCCGATTTTCGCGCGGCCATCGAATTTGCGTAATCGGACATGTTGGAAATTTTTTGAAAAACGAACGATTTTCTAATCAATGATGGGAGAATCGTGCAAGAAATGTAATTGAAAAAGAAATGCACATGTGCAAGAAAAGAAAATTATCAGAAAGAAAAGAAGATTCCCAGCCACGAAAATTCTTTTCTGTAGCAACATGAATTGAAATTGAAGGCTTGGTTGGTTGAATTTCGAAATCAATGGTGGCACCATCAGATCACAAAACGCACAAATTGTCTGATTTTCAAAAGAAAATTCTTTTGAAATTCGACCATGTGTGGCCAGCCTAAGACTGTTGTTTCACGATTGCTTCTAAATCTCACATGTTAGGCTTACAACTGCTATGTAATGGTTGAGATAAAAAGGAAGGTTCCTGCTAATTCATTCCTTCTGTGTGTGTCAACGTAGCTTGTGTGCTGCCTTTGTGGCTTTTGTATTAGTTTTTTCTGTTTTTGCTTATGATAATTCTGCCATGTAACTTTTTTGGGGTTTAGGGCGAGGACTTCAGATCACAAAAAAGGTTAGTCATGCTTATTGTTGACTTAATTTGTATCCCTGCTTTTCTAATGTGATTTTTTTAACCACTTCAGCAATGGAAGAATTTACCCCCTTCCTGACCAGAGCACTTTTTGCAATACGTCACTACGTCGATTTAACTGACAATTGCACAGTCGTGCGACATTGCACCCAAACAAAATTGACGTCCTTTTTTTTCCCACAAATAGAGCTTTCTTTTGGTGGTATTTGATCACCTCTGTTCTTTTTATTTTTTGCGCTATAAACAAAAAAAGAGGGACAATTGCGAAAAAAAAGCAATATTTTTTGCTTTTTGCTATAATAAAAATCCCCCAAAAATATATAAAAATACAAATTTCTTTCTCAATTTAGGCTGATATGTATTCTTCTACATATTTTTGGTAAAAAATCACAATAAGCGTATATTGATTGATTTTCACAAATGTTATAGCATCTATAAAATAGGGGATAAATTTATGGCATTTTTATTAATTATTTTTTTTACTAGTAATGGCGGCGATCTTAAAGGGGACGTACAGGTACGCCCATTTGCCCAGCCGTGCCATCGTTCATCGTTCAATTTTTAGTGTCATACCCTTGTAGATTGTAAGCTCTTTTGAGCAGGGCCCTTCTAACTATGATGTCAAATGCTGGAGCATCATTTCCATGCCTTTTTTTTTGGCCCAAGTACATTAATGTACCAAATGTTCTTACTAACGTTGAAATAAAAAGTTGATTTTTTGCTATAAGTTTGAATTTTGCAGACTTGAAAGACATATTTTATAAGTGCAAACTATTCATAACTCCAAATCTGTATTAAATCTAGTTGCATACAAAAGTATTTGGTTGTGCAAGTCCTTGAGTAGAAAGTTTAATGGGGGGAAGGGGGAAGAAAAACCCCCAAAAAACAACCCTGCTCCAAAGCTAATTCAGGGCTCTACTAATTATTTTGTGGACTAGGTAAGCCATGAAATATGTCAACTAAATGTGAATTCTCTCTTAGCACCAAATTTAAAAAATGGCGTGGGGTCCCCCCCCAAAACCCATACCAGACCCTTTTCCAAGCATGCAGCTTGGAGGTCAGAAAAAGGTGGGTGTGAGCGAGCGCCCCCCCCCATTCTGAACCGTACCAGGCCACATGCCCTCAACACGGGGAGGATGCTTTTGGGATCCCCCCCAAAGAACCTTGTCCCCATGTTGATGGGGACAAGAGCCTCTTCCCAACAACCCTGGCCAGTGGTTTCGGGGTCTGCGGGCGTGGGTCTTATCAGAATCTGGAAGTGCCCTTTAACAAGGGGGTCCCCAGATCCCGGCCGCCCTATGTGAATGAGTAGGGGGTACCCATTCACCAAAAAAGTAGTGTAATGTGACAAAAGATGATAGCCAGTTCTTGCCAAGTCTTTTATTAAAAATGTCTTCTTCTTCCCCCGCTTCTTCCTCCTTCTTCCCGTCTTCCTCCGGCTTCTCCTTCCCCACTTCTTCCTCTGGTCTTCTCCTTCTTCCTCTGGTCTTCCTCAGCTTCTCCATCCCGGCTTCTTCTTCCTCCTCCGCTGCCGCTCCCGCTACCGACCTGATGATCCAAAAACAACCCCCCTCTAATGCTGTGGCCCGCCGATCTGTCCGCTTCCATGGCGTACATGTCATATATAACTATGGGGCGTGGTCACCGGATGGCGTTGCCCCCTTGTGACATCACGGACCCATCATGTCTCGGGCGGTGAAGTCACAAGGGTCGGGGTCTCTGAATGACGTCATCTGCCCTATCGCATCATCGGAGGAGGTTCGTTTTTTGAATCTTCAGCTCGGGGGCAGCGGAGGCGGAGGAAGAAGGAGAAGATAAGAAGATGAAGAAGCGGGGAAGGAGAAGCCAGAGAAAGACTGGAGGAAGAAGCGGGGAGGAGAAGCCTGAGGAAGACCGGAGAAAGAAGGAGGAAAAAGCGGGAAGAATAAGACAAAAACTGGCTATTGTCTTTTGTCACATTACACTACTTTTTTGGTGAATGGGTACCCAATACCCATTCACATAGTGTGGGGGGCCGGGAGCTGGGGGCAGACCCCAACAACCAATGGCCAGGGTTGTCGGAAAGAGGCTCTTGTCCCCATCAACATGGAGACAAGGTGCTTTGGGGGAACCCCAAAGCACCCTCCCCATATTGAGGGCATGTGGCCTGGTATGGTTCAGGGGGGGGTGCTTGCTCGTCCCCTCCTATCCTGACCTCCAGGCTACATGCTTAGATAAGGGTCTGGTATGGATTTTAGGGGGGGCTACATCCTTTTTTTTTTTTTTTTTTTTTAATTTTGGCGTGCGGTTCCCCTTAAAATCTATACCAGACCCAAATGGCCTGGTATGGACTGGGGGGGTACCGCATGCTGTTTTTTTCCTTCATTTTTCATCTATATTGCTGGGATCTGGCAATACATTACAGCCGCAAGCATTTTTAACTGGCTTTTTTTCCTTTAGAAATGTCATTTTGCTGCAGCACTGTTCTACACATCGCACAGATGCACTACTTTACAGGCAGACTAAGGGGACCCCCAGGCACGATATTTTTCATTTTTATTGTTTCATTTTAAGCATTATTAAAATCACTGCTCCTTTAAAAACAATTGTTTTAAAAAAAAATTTTTGTATTGATACATGTCCCCTAGGGCAATACCCAGGTCCCCATACACATTTTATGGCAATAACTTGCATATAAGCCTTCAATGAGGAATTTGCATTTTGCAGGTTCGAGCCCCATTGACCTCAACTATTCTCGCATATGCTGATTTGACAGGCATGTTCGCCGGCAATAGCACGATTTTCCATTTGCATGTCCGCCCAGTCTTAATTGGCTTAATTTGGCGCTATTTTCATGTACTGTGGGATCGCATATTGGCGCTATAGTAAATGACCCCTGTAGTCATTCAAACCTTTGGGGATTCAAAAGCTGTGAAAAAAAAGTGCGGTTATAATTTGGGCCCTCGCCACACCATCTTATTGTTATCCTAATTTTACACAACAATGTTACTAACAATGTACACAAACAGTTTTTTTTCACCCTGCATCATTTGCAATGTAACTTTGAAAGGGGAACAAGGGTCTCCTAAAGTAAAACGCATACATTCACATACGTAAATGCTACCTTACATAAAAGTTTCCCTAATGAGATCATTTTACTCATCAGACTTTGTTGAATATATTTTGGGGTAAATTTATGAGGATGTGCAAATTACGTAAATGTTCCATTGGGAAAATTACAGAAAAATTCAATTTTTCTTTTTCATTTTTTAGTATTTATTCTCAATAAAACCCAAGGAAATAAAAATATATGCATCCAGATTTGCTACCAAATTAAAATATTATCTACCGAAACAATGTATAGTACCTTACAGTAGATGTAGCCAAAAATGAATGATCTGGGGCTCAAAGGGATTTATATTCACTTTACCATGCCACTATGTTACATAAAAGTTGCACTAATGTGATTTCATTTTTAATATCAGAGTTTGATGATTATAGTTTAGGGCAAATTTATGAGGGTGTGCAAATTAGGTAAACATTGCATTGGGAAGAAGTACCGTAAATGATAATTCTTTCTAAATGTTTACAGTTTATTCTCAACACATACTAAGGATAAAAAATATGTGTATGATGTAGATATATAATAAATATATAAAGCACTGAGTAAATTGACAGAGCTATATAAGTACCTGTAATAAAACCCTATTTGTCCTTAAAAAAAAAGGATGTACAATACTAAAGTATAGTATAAAGTATAGTATGGGTAGAATCCAAAACCTAAAGGATATAATGTACAGCACTGAAGCATTGCCACAATGCGGTCCTGCCACTTCTGAACCACAGTGTGGTGCCAAAATACCAACATAGTGATTTTTAGTCATTGACAGCCAAAATGAGCTCCCTTCTGGACTCCACCATGTTCCCACCAAGTGACTAAGGCTGGCCACACATGGTCGAATTTCGAAAGAATTTTCTTTTGAAAATCAGAAAATTTGTGCGTTTTGTGATCCGATGATGCCACCATTGATTTAGAAATTCGGCCAACTAAGCCTTCAATTTCACCTCAGGTTGCTACAGAAAATAATTTTCGTGGCTGGAAATCTTTTCTTTGCGGGAATTTTTTTTTCTTGCACATGCACATTTTTTTTTCAATTACATTTCTCGCACGATTCTCCCATCATTGATTAGAAACTCGTTCGTTTTTCAAAAAATTTCCAACGTGTCCGATTACTCAAATTTGAAAGAAAATTCTTTTGAAATTCGACCCATGTATGGCTTTCTTATATGGTATGCTTGTGTACAGAAGAGGTAACTGAACATATTGTTGGATGCAGTTGATATCATGCCTTCACTGTGTTTGCCAAACCTGTCACTAAATTTTACGCTTTTGTTGAAAAATATTGCATGTGATTTTTTTTTGTCCCTAATTTTGCTGCCAACTGCATTCTGAAAAAAATGGTGTTCAATGTCCAAGTTGTATCTCTTGCCAAAAACTTTAAGGGGTCTACTTTTCTAGATAGAGTAATTTTGAGTTAGGGGTCCTGCAGTTCAGTACCAAAAATAGAACATGGCATTTTTCAGCCATTGACAGACAGGATGCACTAAGTTTCCTGACCCTGCCATGTTCCCACCAAGTGACTAAGATATGCTTATGAGGTGTTCTCATATATAGCAATAGTAGTATAAAGTATTTTTTAGCATCATCATCTACATAAATACACAAGAAACTGAAATAACTAGAACTATGAATTTATTTTTATTTTAAAAAATTGTTTTACTTTAATTTTGAGTAACCCGTATATAAAACTTTCGAATTGTGCATTTGGTGCATGTGTGTTGGAAGGCTAACACCACATATAGGTAATCAAGATTGCTTACTCTGGTCTCTTCTCCTGTGAGAAATCCCTGATTGGCTTCTAGTTCTGCTTACCCCTCTCCCAGGCTCCATTCTACTGTGCAGAGGATGATGGAAAGTTTATGTAAAGATACATTCAACTACTCACACTAGTTGCATTTAAAAATAAATTTTATTATTTTTAATGAAGATATAACATTAATCAGCATTGAACAACCAGATTTTGAGTCTTACAGATTATATTATATCACAATCAGTTTTTTGAGGTTCTATAGGAAGCACAATTTGGTGGGAGCAGAAACATAGATCTATCTGCCCAAAGCTTGTTCTTTGGAGATTCCAATGTATCCTTCACCGTTCAGCCTAGCTTCCGGGCAGCTGCAATCAAACAGTTTGAAGTTTCAACAAACCATTAAACAAGACCAACACACAGGTGAGACAACAAAACCATCACTTTCAGGTATCTCTTTACTGACAGCCTCGTTTGTGCGCATGTGCAATACGTTTTCCAGTTTCTGTTGCAGATATCAAGACTTGCAGTAGGCCTGGAGGTCATTAAAACTGCATGTGTAATGGCAACACTTCTCCACTATGCCAATCTTTTTTTTATTTCGACTAGCAAAGTTACCATGTGGTCGGCCTGGAATAATAAAGAATAACATTATTTGGATGCCTAAGATACCAGCTTACAAGGTAAATAGCAGTATGTAAAGTGTAGTAACCCATAGTACCTAACTAAGCTTTGCTTGGCCTTCAGTGGTCCAAGGTGTAAGCACAGAAGGCCCGTTGAATCTGACCCTTTTTTATTTTGTATTTTTTGTTTGTTTTTTTCTTTTTCTAACTCAATATAGATCTATGTTTTTCCAAAGTTTAAAGCCCAACTCCAGGAACAAGAAAAAAAAATAACTCCCTTTCTCCAACGTGCGACACAGTACAAGGTTTAAATGCTTCTAATGACTAGGTAGTTCAAAAACAGTCATTATTATTTACCTTACAGCCCTGCTCTAGCTGGCTCCAGTGCTCTCCTCTTCTCCCCAAATTTCTGGACTGTAGGTGGTCCGTCCCTCTGTGTCATCTCATACTATGCAGGGCTGTTTTGTACGTTTAGGAGGCAGGAGTGGACAATGACCATGAGCAAATTTCAGAGGAGGCACCACTGAAGGGAGCCTGCTGGAGCGGCAAATAAGGTAAGGATTTGTACTTATTTTGGCAAATGTTAAGGATAGGTTCAAACCTATGCATTTTTTAGAGCATTTTGCGGTGCGCAGAAACGCACTACAGTCCATTTAACATGGCTTCTATGGGACACGTTCACATCTATAAATTTTTCAACCGCTGCGCTTTTGGAAAGGGACTTTTTTTTCCCCACAGCAGATTGTGTTTTGTGTGTAATAGACTTCTATAGACCCGCACCAAAATGCAAGTGCAATTTTTGCGTTTTTACATTCCTTTTTTCCCTTCTTAACAAACAGTGAATAGCCAGTTGTTAAGGGCCTGATATGGATGGGGGGTGGGAGGGGCTTTTTTTTCTTCTTAGCTGACAGCTGATGACTCATCGGTTGTTGAGGACGCGGCAGCTGCCTGCTCCTTAACCAGCGGCTATTGAAAGTTTGTTAAGGAGAAAAGAAAAATGCAAAATGCGTGAAAGCCGCACGTAAAAACGCATCAAAATTGTATGTTCAAAAATGCAAAATGCACCCCAAAATGCGCCGGAAAACCTCATCAACAGCAATCGCAAAGTTAGGCGAGCCTAAAGGAATATTTAACATTTGCTTTGTGGGGGTGCCCTACTGCAGACTTTTTTCTTATTTCCTGGAGTTGAACTTAGTATTGACTGGCTCATTATTTCAGTTGGAATGCCACACATTAAAGGGGTTATAAATCCTCGCGGTTTTTCACCTCAATGCATTCTATGCATAGGGGTGAAAAAAACTCTTGTAGTGCACCAGCCCCCCAGAGCCCCCCTTTTTCTTACCTGAGTCCGATCGTTCCTGCGCCAGGGACAAGCACACCCACTCCAGCTGGTGTCTTGGGTCCTGATTGGATAGATTGATAGCAGCGCAGCCATTGGCTCCCGCTGCTGTCAATTAAATACAATGACGCTGGAGCTGGGGTGCAGGGCCGAGTCCTGCTGTCTGTGTCAATGGATGCAGCAGCAGGACACGGTGGGGCACTCGAGAAGAGGAGGAGCCAGGAGCGCCGCTGAGGGACCCCTGAAGAGGAGGATCGGGGCCACTCTGTACAAAACCAACTGCACAAAGGAGGTAAGTATGACATATTTGTTTTTAAAAAAAAAATGAACGTTTGTATGTCCTTTATCTACTCCTTTCTGTAAATTTGAAAAACAAACAAAAAACATATACTGAAGAAATGCTTGTCAGGGATAGATCATAGTCATTAGACATTTTAGATGAGAGGTGCCCCATCTAGTGGCTAGAAGAAATAAAGACCTTTACAACAATACAGTACAGTACAGATTCTCATTACAATTTTTAAAAATAAAGCTCCAATTTTATAATGGGGAAAGAAATCCAATCTAACTAAGGCATTATGAATATATTGCGAGGATTTTAATAAACCACATTATAATTACGGTTATAATCTACTTCTGTTCTGTTGTTTTTGACAGGGGTAATTCCAATTCTTTGCTGAACCGGAGTAAGGGGAGAAGTCTGACTAATACAGTATAATCACATTCATTTATATGTTCAGCTTGTTGCTCACTAAAGGAGGAAAATCTCACTAAAGTGAACTTAAAGTCATTATTGGAGATTCTTGAAGTTTTATGTCCAACTCTGTGCAGACTTCTGGAAAATAGTAAGCTAATAAGCAGGAGGATGAGTGTTTGGGGAAGACCAGTCTGCGGAGTACTACTGCCTTGATTTCAAGGAAAATAAATTTTAATGTTTTATGAATTTCAGAAAATTGAAATGATAGAAGTGTGCTGCATTACTGGAGGTGCAGGACCGATAGAAGTGAAAGTCGATTCAGATGGATCTACCGTAAACTGATTTTTCCTTCAAAGAAGCAGATGCGTGGTTGAGTGTCAGCTTTAGTGCCATCATGAAGGCTTCTTGAGCCCTCTCCCTAGGGAAAGAGAGCCTTGACTGATGGGGGCATGGCCAGGTGCCGGTCAAGGGGAATGATTGGTTGTAACATGGGGATGGGAAGGGCCTGAGCTGAGGGAACGTGTGCCCCAGGGAATTCTGGGTCTTTCGGAAGAGTCAGTTGGAAGAGCTACCCATTTTCCCGCCCCATTTTTCCTCTGTTATAGTATGACACAGCTTGCTGTGATTTCTTGACCTTGCCAGCAGTTAAAGTTGCTGTAATGGGCTATGCCCTTGATGGAAAATTGGAAGTAGGCTGTTTGTTCAGCACTTATGGTAAGGACAGGCCCCACTTCCCTCTTTTGGTTGAGTGCTCACAGTACGACTGTGACTGGCACTGGTTAAATATGTTCACATGTTATGTGATGGAATATAATAAAGCTGTGGCCTTGCCCTATCCAACCTAATGGTTGTAAGTGTCTTATTTAATGGGGTAAAGGGCAAGGGTAGTGGGAGACTTGATCCCATTGTGTTAAGTTAATTGGGACATTAGGCCCATTGCGTCTCAGCAGTCAAGAGGCATTAGTCTTCATCAAGCTTTACCACAGGTTCCCTAGTGCATTCTGTCTTGATTTTATTAACATGGACTGCTCTAACTCTGAAGTAAAGGGAGGCTTATTCTCCCAAGACACATTGGCTGTATTTGATGCTCCTAACCATTAAATATTTTGAAAGTCCTTCATATGAGATTACCTTTTGTACTAGGCGCTCCCACGTACACATCCAAGATGTTTAATGTTAGGTTAAGGTTTATGTAGCTAACACTTTTCTTTCTAGTTTTGGATAAAGTCGGGAAGTGTTAAAACCCTGTCAAGTATTTATTTGGTGTCGAAGTTCCATCGGAGATATTCTTGGAGACACAACAGGATGTGAGAGGAAATCTCAAACAAAAAAAAAACAAGGGGCATTCCCCTCTTATGCCCCGTACACACGGTCGGATTTTCCGACGGAAAATGTGTGATAGGACCTTGTTGTCGGAAATTCCGACCGTGTGTAGGCTCCATCACACATTTTCCATCTGAATTTCCGACACACAAAGTTTGAGAGCAGGATATAAAATTTTCCGACAACAAAATCCGTTGTCGGAAATTCCGATCGTGTGTACACAAATCCGACCAAGTGCCACGCATGCTCAGAATAAATGAAGAGATGAAAGCTATTGGCCACTGCCCCGTTTATAGTCCCGACGTACGTGTTTTACGTCACCGCGTTTAGAACGCTCGGATTTTCCGAGAACTTTGTGTGACCGTGTGTATGCAAGACAAGTTTGAGCCAACATCCGTCGGAAAAAATCCTAGGATTTTGTTGTCGGAATGTCCGAACAAAGTCCGACCGTGTGTACGCCCTATTAGACTGATGTCACCAGAACAGGTGTCCAAATTAGAACATTTCTCTTATATGCCTGTTTTGGTGACAACTGTATGAATTTGGAATTTCTGTTAATTTCTGTCTTAAGAATAGTGGTCACTACGACCATTTAAGAGGGTGAATCTCCTCTGAAGGGAATCATACAGAAGTATAAACCTGATGTGGATTCCAATGCTTACAAAAAATGCTTTGGTTATACATACACTTTTAAGTGGTAGGAAACCTGTTACAACCACTTTTTGCTACCAGTAAGCCTATAATTAGGCTTACCTGTAGCTACACTGGATATCCCCTAACCTGCACGGTTTAGGAGATATCCCCTGTATTTGCATGTGCCGACGTCATCGGCACATGCACACTAAAGCAAGGGCACGTACGTGCCCTTGCTTCAGTTACCCTACGTCGCTACCGGTGGCTCCCGCGTGCGAGCGCGGGAGTAACCTCATCGCGGCTCCGGCCAATCACAGAGGCGGAGCTCACGATACCCGGAAGTAACTCCGGGAGCGATGTCGGCCGCCGGAGCGGTGAACGAGGACCGATGCGGGGGCTTCAGTCTCAGGTAAGTAATTCATAATGAGCTAGTATGCTATGCATGCTAGCTCATTATACCTTTGCCTTGCAGGGTTTTTTTTTTGTTTGTTTCTTTTAGGGTTTACAGCCACTTTAAAGTAATACTATAGACAAAATTTGTTTTTCATTTTGGATAGAACAAGGGAGGGTTATAACCCCTGTCAGATTTTTTTTCTCCATCTGTGTCCCACTAGCAGAGATTTCCCATCACTTCCTGTCCCAGAGCCAAACAGGAAGTGAGAATATATCCCTGCAAATTAAGGGAAATTCTTAGGGACCCCCAGGTCACCAGAACTAGTGTCCCCATTGGAATATTTACTCTCTATAACTTTTCTGGGGACAATACAAAATTTGGGATTTTCTGTTACTTCCACTTTCAAAGATATTGATAAACAGAACAAATAGACAGGGGGAGGGGCAAGACAGCAATAAAAACTAACAAGTGTTCTAATCCCTCTTCACTCTATCCAAAGCTAAAAAATCAGCTTCCAGTTTTTTTTGTCAAAACGTAATTGAAACAGCTGAAGTTAGGCTGGCCATACATTATACAATTGTCATACATTATACAATTTTCCTTTAGATTTGCCAAAACCATATAATATCAAACCTGAACACTTTCAATTTGTATGCAATCAGGTAGGCCCTTGCACTACATAGTTGAAGGTAAATCTAAGGTAAATTGAACAAGAAAATTGCATAATGTATGGCCAGCTTTATGATTGGCTACCATGCACAGTTTCTCCAGATGTTACATTCTCCAGTTTTAGTAAATCAACTCCTATGTTTCAGGCATAAATTAATGATTACATTGGGAGACAGTAAGGGCCCTTTCACACTGCTTTGAAGCAAAATTGCTGTAAAAATGAATATACATTTTTACCGCAATTTGATATGTTTCAGATGCGTTTCCTCTGCATTTCTGGTGCGTTTTTCGATTGCCTGCACCTGTGTAAAATGGACATGTGGCTCAAAAATGCACCAAAAATGCAAATTGTGGTGCGTTTTTATCACGATCTTACGGCAATTTACATTCATTTTAATGGGAAGCTGCATTTTTGGTGCAGTTTTCAAAATCTGTAATACAGTGGTCTGAAGAGTTCCATAGGATGTAAAGGGAAACATTTTTCTCGAATCTTTCTTGCAAGGGAAAAACGTATCAGCGTGAAAGGGCCTTAAGTGTCTATTAGACATGATTTAGGCAGTATTAATCCCAAACTCACAAAAAAATTCTTAAATTGTAACTTACCAGTTCTTAGATGGGTGGCTGCATTCGTTTTCTGTTTTTAACAGGATCAGTTTGAGTGAAGAAAATGATTATATTTGTAAGCTAGGTAGCCTGTAATTAATGGCATGTTTATAGGAAATGTCTAAGAATTGTAACATGCGTTGCATTTAGCCAGCCCATTCATTAGAAGGGGCTGCCTAAAGCTGGCCATACATGGATTGAAATTTGTCCGGTTCAGCAGGAAGCTGCTGAATTTCGATCTGTGTGTAACTCTCTCTGTTCAACAGAAGCCGGCTTCTGTCGAATGGTCCTGCTGGAAAACCAGCATTCGATCAGCCAATGGGCTGCACAACCATTCGGTGTATTCTGATGGCGGGGAGTCCAGCTGTCAAAATGCAAAGACACAGCTGGAATGTGTGAATGGGGAAATTGGTTTCCTTTTTTTTTGTTCATCACGTTGGCGTTGAAATTTCTGAACAGTGTATGGCCAGCTTAAAGCGGTAGTAAACCCGCTGACTTTTTTTTTTCTTTCCCTACACCTGTAAGGGAAAAGGCATAATGAGCTAGTATGCACCGCATACTAGCTCATTATGAGATACTTACCTTAGAACGAGGCGCCGGCATCTCACCCGGTCCACGCCGAGGGAGCTGACATTTCCCCTCGGCGTGTCTTCCGGGTATCGCGGCTCCGGCGCTGTGAGAGGCCAGAGCCGCGATGTCGTCACTCCCGCGCATGCGCGCGGGAGACTTCTTTCCGGCAAGGTCCGGAGTTTGCCGGGCTTATAGCCGAGAATCCCCTGTGTGCATGCGCCGCTGCAGTCAGCAGCTCATTGCGAGGGGGATACCTCCTAAACCGTACAAGTTTAGGAGATATTTTTTTTTACCTACAGGTAAGCCTTATTATAGGCTTACCTGTAGGTAAAAGTTTAAAATATAGGTATACAACTGCTTTAACACACCGCAACAGACAAAAAAATTGCTCCTGCAGCAATTTCACTAGTGCAGTGCACCACAACACACAGTAGTACCTGACCATGGGGGGGTTATTTACGAAAGGCAAATCCACTTTGCACTACAAGTGCACTGCAAGTAGTGAAGTCACTGTAAATCTGAGGAGTAGATCTGAAATGAGGGGAAGCTCTGCTGAGTGCAAGCTAAAATGCTGTTTTTTATTTTCCTTGCAAGTCCCCATCGGATTTACAGTGACTGCACTTCCAAGTGCACTTGCAGTGCACTTGTAGTGCAAAGTGGATTTGCGTTTCGTAAATAACCCCCATGTGTTGCAGTGCACTGCAACAAAGGCGTATTGGGAAGGGACAATAAAGGTGCAATCACAATGAAGAGCATTGCAGCGTACCAACGCATGTAACGCAGCGCAGTGGTGTAAATGGGCCCGTATACATGCAACATGCAACTTGTACAATGCACCAAACAAGACACTGTCATGAGCAGCTTCAAAGTTATGGAGAGCAGTTGCTGACCAACCTTTAGTGCTATATATTGTCTATGGTAATAAAAAGATGAAAGCAACAAGCAACAACTCCAACCAAATTCCTGAGGACAGAAATAGAATATTGATTGAGAAATCCTTCTATCCAAAACAAAAAAGAACAATGTTTAGACTGGAATTAGACTTTAAATAGTAGGCACAGTGATATTTACCCTTGGAAGTTCTGTAGTAGAGACCCTTGCCTTCACACACCATAAGTAGAGTATCCACAAGTTGTATCCCACAGAGATGGTAAACACCAACTGCTTGAGTCTCTGTCACATATAACATCAACATGAGAAGAACTATGCATTTGTTCCTCTTTCCTTGGTCCATACTCATGAAGAGTATACCGTGGAAGGGATGCACCTGCAAACAGATGTACAACAAGATGAATATTAGAAAGGCAAGTCTTAACATCTACTGCAATACATTGTGATTCCTTTGTAATAGCTTTGCAATGTGATTGTGCTTTACCACTCCAATTATATTTAGTCTACAGGTGGAACTCTGTTAACAGACTTTATTTGAAAATTATATATTCTCTATAACAGCCATTCTCAAACAGGATTGTATGGAACCCCAGGGGTTCCTTGAGCTGTGGCTGATTGACCTCCTATTTGACGGTGCCTGCATAGTTCAAGGGCTAATGCTATTTAGAAAAACCAGCGGCATAACACAATTAACTGTATAGCTGTCTATAAAGGTGTTTTTTTTTAAACTATCACTGTAAGAGCTGCATTCTTCCTACTGACCATCACTGTAAGGGTTGAATTATTCCTGCTGACCATCAATGTAAGGGACATTTTCCCACTGATCCCTGATAACTTGGTATTTAGCAAGGGTTCCCCAAGACCTAAAAATTATGTTAGAGGCTCCTCTGGGGAAAAACGTTGAGAAAGGATGCTCAAGATACATCCTTCAATATCTTAAAAATAAAGGAAAGGTGATCTGAGCTGGCCTCTTATGCTGGTAGAACAAAAATATTTTCTCACGGCATGTGCTATGCTTATTCGTCAGCCACCAGAAGGGTCACCTGCAAATTCTATATATAAACTAGTCATGAAAATGTGACCCCTAAAATATGTAAATATCATATCAAACATCCATTTTAGGTGAATATTGCAATAATAATAATTAAATGTACTTTTAGTATATACATTACATATATATATATATATATATATATATATATAGATAGATAGATAGATAGATAGATAGATAGATAGATAGATAGATAGATAGATAGATAGATAGATAGATAGATAGATAGATAGATAGATAGATTCAGAAATATGTTTATTGTGCCAAAATCATAAAGATACAATACAATATGGCTCAGGAATGAGGAACTCAAAACATGCTATTATACATATGTCGCATACCATAAAAAAATCATTAGTCTAGGGCAGGGTTTCGTGGAACCCTTGGGTTCCTCTAGAGCAGGGATCCTCAAACTACGGCCCTCCAGCTGTTGCAGAACTACACATCCCATGAGGCATTGTCATACTCTGACATTCACAGACATGACTAGGCATGATGGGAATTGTAGTTCCTGAACACCTGGAGGGCCACAGTTTGAAGACCCCTGCTCTAGAGGTTGCTAGGGGTTCCCTGAGCAATGGTCAATTTCTGCCTCTCAGGTAAGTTCTCAAGGACACCATTGATCTTTTTAGTTATCTGTAAGGGGGTAATTCTTCCCAATAACCACAAGTGTAAGAAACATTCTTCTCATTGACCATCACACTAATGTATGACGAGTTGTAGATTTTTCATTTTTAGCAGGGGTTCCCCAAGACCGGAGAATTATTTCCAGGGTTCCTCTGTGTTGAAGAGGTTGAGAAAGGCTGGTCTAGGGTATTACATGTAACCATAGCTATAGTATCTAAGATTCATCATTTGCATGACACAGATTCATGGCATTTTGGCATAAAAATAACATAGTAAACTTAAAAACCCATAAACATAAGAATTTAACCAAACATTAAGGTCTTCTCCCGAACTCGAGGGAAAGACCATCAGCCGATTAACTACAAAAAAGGCACACTGTCGATATCCCAAAAGAAAGTCAGTAACAAAGGTAGTCATCTTAGAAGGAGAAAAAGGGTGCAAATTTAAGTCCATCTATTAGGAGAGTGACCAGCACTAATATTTAGTCCAGCCCTTCTTAAACTTTTTACCCCAGGGCAACCCTTCAAATAATTTTTAGGTCTCAGGGCACTCCTGCTAAAAAAAAAATATTATATCTACAACTCTACATTATTTAATCATGATTAGTGAATTGTATTAATAATAAAGAACGTGGCATACCCAGAGTATTTGACATTCAAAGTGGATCATTTAACATCCCTCTCCTACGCCTTCTATAACCGACAATAATAATCTTTTTTTTTTTTTTTTTTTTTTAATCTATTTTTATTCAAATTTTAACGACAATAATAATCTTAATATAAAATGAAAAATAATAATAATATTATCTATAAAAGAAACACAAACTTTGCAATCATAGTGTCTACTTAGGTGCTTAGAGGAGAACTGCCCCACCCCACCCTGGCAGTCAGCAAGTAATTGACCCCTTACATTGTATGTCGGTGGAAAATTTGTTCCTTACATTGGTGATCATTGTAGGTGGGAATTAAATCTGCCACCAGTCAAAGAACCCCTAGCAACCATTAGAAACCTTAGGGTTCCACAGATCTCTGATTGAGAAAGCCAACCATTAAAACTTTTTCCTTGCCTGCCATTAAAATATTTGGAAAAAACATGAAGTAACTGGAATCTCTGCTTGTTAAATATACAGTGAGTTACACATACCTCTACTTTGGGTGATGCAAAGTCTTGTGGGGATTTGCTTGCAGGTCTATTGATGAAGTAAGGTCTTCTTCAAATACAGCATCTGGAATTCTGGCAAGGTCTCTTATAGTGCAGTCCAGCCCCTACCTCTATGAATACATAACAAATCTCTGGCCAGGTGTGCAATCAATGCATACAGAGGTAGATACTGCTTATCTCAACACCGTTGGGGGTATGAGGACACATAGGTGACAATACCATAGATAGTGATAAAACACTGTCAGACACCTTCATTTTCTTTGTTCTTTCTGTTCAGATATATTTAAACAATTTCCAATTGAGAGACCAACAAAAGGTCAAAATAACATTCTTGTGTATCTCTTACTGGAAATTGTTAAAGTGAACCTGCCCATACTGTAAGTTACTGTACTTTTACGTAAAGTGGTTGTATACCCTTTTTTGTATTATTGCCTACTGGTAAGCCTATAATAAGGCTTACCTTTAGGTAAAATGAATATCTCCTAAACCTATATGGTTCAGGAAATATTCACTTTGCGGTGCATACTAGCTCATTATTCCTTTTGCCTTACAGGTTTTTAAAAAAAATAATTTCTGCGGGTATACAACCACTTTAAAGTGGTTGTAAACCTCTCTGTGTCACTTTTACCTATAGATACTGTAAATTTCTCCTATAATAATGTAATAATATAATAAGGCTTACCTATAGGTACCGTAAATATCTCCTAAACATGCGCCATTTAGGAGATATTTACCTTGTAGTGCACCGATGATGTCATCTGCGCATGCACCGTGAAGAAACGGCCCCCTGTGCCGTTCCTTCACTAGCAAGTGCCGTGACTGATGGCTTCCGCGTGCATGCGCGGGAGTGATGTCACGCGGCTCCGGCCAGTCACAGAGCCAGAGTCCACGGCCCCCGGAAGGAAGAGGGGTGAAGATGGAAGATGGTGAAGATGGATGCGACCACCAGCAGGGACATCGCAAGCTTCGTTTGCAGGTAAGTGCCACATAATGGGCTAGTATGCAATGCATACTAGCCCATTATGCTTTTACTTTGCAGGGGAAAAAAGAGGAAGTAAAACCCATCAGGGTTTACTTCCTCTTTAAGCCAGCCATAGACCGTTGAAATCTCGGCGGGTTCAGCTGGGACTGGCCGAGATTCGAACCATGTATGGGCAGACTTGGGTACAACCAGCCTGTTGGATTTTTCATGCAATTATTGCTAGTGGCTATAGCCACTCCATCATTGAAGCCCAAATGAATACCTGGTACATCAAAATGTAGCACACCCCACGTAGGAGTTGCAGATGAACAGGCAAGCACACTAAATCTTCACAGGCAGAGTCAGAAAACAGTAGCTTTGTTTTTGTTGTTTATTAGGGGGTTAACAACTTGGATGGATAGTTTTTGGGATGCCTACTCAACGGTAGCAACAACTTCAGGGACAACTTCCTAATTACAGACTCCTCTTTAGCTTTCCTCCTGCACACACTTCTGCTGCTCCACTCCTGTTGGAACTGACTCCCTTTCAGTTCAGTAACAGCCCTTTACAGGTAGGAACTTACGGTCCCTAGAAATAGCACTGATGGAGTGAAACCATGTTCAGTAGACATGTGCAGAATGGAAAAATTTTGTTTCGTTTTGGATTGATTCGTTATGTTACTAATTTAGTTTCGTTATGGAATTAATTTATTTTGGTTTTGGAATTTGTTTAATTTCGTTTAGTTTTCCTTAAAATTTGTTTCGTTTTCATTAAAATTAGTTTCCTTTGTTAATTTTTTACCGAATTTCAACTTTTCAGAATGATTCGAATCTGGATCGGTCGAAAAACGATTAATCAATTTGAATTCTGTGTGAAGAAATAGCTGGTTGTTAAGCAGGTTGTTAAGCCAGGAAGCTGGCCACACGCATGACCTCAACATGGGGGGGGGGGGGGTGATGTGGGGCAAGGGTAGCTCTGTCCCCATCTTGGGGACAAGGGCCTCTTCCCGACATCCCTGGATTGTGAATGTCGGGGTCTGCGGGCGGGGGGCTTATCGGAATCTGGAAGCCCCCTTTAATAAGGGGGCACCCAGATCCCGCCCCCCCCCCCATGTGAATGAGTATCCGATACATAGTACCCCTACCCATTCACCAGAAAAGTGTACAGAAAGTAATAAACACAAGAGACAAGTTTTAGACAATTCCTTTATTAAAAAATTTAAAAAAAATTGTGTCCCCTGATGTAAATCCTTTGTCAATCACGCTGTCCACCGACTCGTTTTTAGGGTGGAATATGTAATATGTTCCCACTTCTGCAGCCGCTGCCTGCTCCCCTGTCTCTGGTCTCTAAATAAAATAGAAAACTATAAGTACCGTTAGCCTTTGTGGCTGTCAGCTTGTAATTCTCAATGAACTACCACAGCGCTTTTGAGCGCTCTAGTAGTTTATTGTCTCTTCCTGTCAGTGTGTATCTGCCTACCCCTATGAGATACAAGCAGACAGATACATTGACAAGTCTACAGGAGTCCTGCATAACACCTGCAATCTGCTGATGCAATGCTTTCCAGGCTCCAAGTGAAAAAAATAATAAATGCACATTTTTATACCTGCAAAAAGATGAGAATTTTTTTTTTTTTGACCTTGTCACCAGACTAATTTCAAAAACTATTTTTCCACAAGATTATATGTGCATGTAATGTATTTTAGGCATGTTAGTTATGTGTATAGGTGTGCGCAGCCTATTGCATTAGGGTGTGCACCCCAAAGCTCTAACACACATGCCTTTCTCTGCAGTCTCAGCTGCATTGGACAGTGATTGAATGGGAAGTGATCTGTGCTGAGCGGCTTCTTGTTCATTCACAATCTGAAGCATAGTAAACACAGTTTGCTATGTTTTACTTATGAATGAACACAGTGAGTGTGTTCACTGTGTTCGTTTAGAAAAGGAAGGGGCCAGCGAATTACATATTTACTAGCCCTGCCCCTGCTCTCCATTCTGAAGGGAGGGAAGCCAAGCAGCACCGCGAGGCAGGTGGAAGTAACAAAGGTGGGGGAAGTCCAGGCATTGGGGGCAATCTGCACAGCACGTAGCGATTAGGGTGTGCCCAGGCACACTTGGCACACCCCCTGCGCACACCTATGGTTATGTGTAAAAGCTCATTTGTATATAGATATCCAAAAGCCCCAAGACTGCTGCTGGGTGCCTTCAGGCAACGGGTTATTTATTGCCTCTTCAAGCTAGAGTTCTCCTTTTTCCTCCCAGGAAAAGAGATGCATTAATTTTCTTTCTGGCGGGGCTGTATAAAACGTTTGGTTGAAGCTTAGAATAAGGAGATGGCAGATGGGAGTGGAGCTGCCTGGAGTAAAGGACATGTAGACAAATTCTTCTAACCCCAGGATGGGCACACCTGATACTAGCTGATGGAAAAGGTACACTGCTGACTTTAAAGAGGACTTGTCATATACAACTGTGTTGGAGATAATTTTTTGTCAAATACTTGGAAAATGGTAACAATGATTCCTTCTTTAATAAAAATGGAATTGGACTGAGCCTCTAGCTGAAGTATAGTGATTCAAGTGGATGCCTGTTATCTGTGAAAGGGTAGGTTGGAACAGCATCCAGAGGAGAATTAAAGTGGTGCAAACCTAGCTGGGTCAGGACTGGTGGTGATTAAAGGACAAAGTCATCCCCTTGTCAGTGAAGAGCAGACCCCCCACCATATAGCATGCGGTAAGTTACACTGACCTGGGCACTGGCCTGGGTTTCTGTACCATTTGGGCCCCAAGTGTTTGGTGGGCGATCCGAGTCCTATCCTGTAACCATGGAGAAGTTGCAAGGCCTTGCACAGGAAGTGTTCCCAACCGTCTGTGGGCAGTCAACAGGCAGCTATCAGCAAGAGTGTACAAGCAGAGCAACTCACTTGTACACTGAAGAGTGAAACTGATAGCTGCCCGGGTCAGAGGCCCCTCCCCTCTCCACTGTATAAACTCGGGGAGAGAACTACTACCCCCGCAGGTACCATAGAGCTGACGATCGCCGCCTCCCACTGCATCCCAAACTGAAAGCCAGAGGGGCAGGGGGAGATACCGAGTCTTGGGGCCCCCTCACAGCGGCAGAATGGCAGGGCCCAGTCGCAAGTGCGACTGCTGCGACCCTGAAAGTTCCGCCACTGAGCTAGTCTTCACACAGAATTGGAATCAGTTGATCATTTTTCAACTGATCCGAATTCAAATTGTTTCAAAAATTTGGAATTCGTTAAAAACGAATTAAAAAAACGAATTTCAAGGAATTTTAACAAAATTCGATACTATTTTATTCGGAGATTCAGATACATCCTAATCTCTGAATAACCAAAAATTCGTCTGAATTTACATTCATACCAAAACGAATTGCACGTGTCTAGTTGTTTTACTAAAATTTAAGAGTGCAAAATCTGGTGCAGCTATGCATAAAAAAAACAATCAGCTTCCATTTTTTTTTTGTTAAAGCTGAAGTTAGAAGCCGGTGGCTACCATGCACAGCTACACCAGATTTTGCACTCTCCAGATTTAGAAAAAGACCCCCAGTGTATGGACAGGCTCCTCGGAGTGAAGGCAGCAGCATAGCTTTGCTGTAAAATAAACCCACATACAGTCATGGCCAAATATATTGGCACCCCTGCATTTCTGTCAGATAATGCACCACTTCACCCAAAAAAATGTTGCAAGTACAAATATTTGAGCATTCTCGTGTTTATTTCTTTTGTTTGTATTGGTTTGACACAAAAAGGTGAGAAACAAAAAGCCAAATCTGACACATTCCACACAAAACTCCA
The DNA here is from genome assembly GCA_037952925.1 of Lithobates clamitans. NCBI lineage: Eukaryota > Metazoa > Chordata > Amphibia > Anura > Ranidae > Lithobates > Lithobates clamitans. The sequence continues at coordinate 1,643,556 of JBBGZY010000743.1, read as the reverse complement.
AAAATGGGCTGGACAAAATTATTGGCACCCTCAATTTAATAGTTGGTAGCACACGCCCTGAAAAAAAAAACGGAAATCAATCGCTTCCTGTAAACATCAATGAGTTTCTTACGCCTCTTTACCTCTTGGACCACTCTTCTTTAACCAACTGCTCCAGGTCTCTCAGATTGGAAGGGTTCCTTCTCCCAACTGCTGTTTTGAGATCTCTCCACAGGTGCTCTATGAGATTTAGATCTGGACTCATTGCTGGCCAGTTCAGTACTCTCCAGCACTTTGTCTTAAACCATTTATGTGTGCTTTTTGACGTGTGCTTTGGGTCATTGTTCTGCTGTAAGACTCATGACCTCTGACAGAGACCCAACTTTCTGGCACTGGGCCCTACACTGCACCCCAGAATTCTTTGGTTTTCTTCAGATTTCATAATGCCATGCACACGGTCAAGACATTCATTGCCTGCAGCAGCAAAGCAACCCCAAAACATCAGTGAACCTCTACCATGTTTTACCGCAGGGACTGTATTCTTTTCTTTGAAGGCCTCATTCTTTTCTGAAAACACTAGACTGACAGCTTTACCAAAAAGCTGTAAGTTTTGTTTCGTCTGTCCACAGCACATACTCCCAAAAGGATTTTATCTTCCTCAGTTAAGTTTTGGCAAACTCTAAATCTGTCTTTTTTATGTTTCTGTGTAGCAGTGGGGTCTTCCTGGGTCTCCTACCATATTTCCCCTTTTCATTCAGATGGAGATGTATAGTGCGAGCTGACGCAGTTGTACCCTGTGACTAAAGGTCAGCTTGAATTTGTCTGGAAAGTGGTCAAGGTTCTTTATCCACCATTCGAACAATCCTTTGTTGCAATCTTTGATCAATTTTTCTCTTTCGTCCACATCCAGGGAGATTAGCTACAGTTCCATGGGCTGTAAACTTCACAATGGTGCGCCCAGTGGACACAGGAACATTAGGATCTCTGGAGATGGACTTTTTACCTAGAGATTTTCCATGCTTTTCCACATTTTTTTTTTCTCAAATCCTCAAGACAATTCTTTGCTGCTCTTTCTCTTCTCCATTTTGCAGGAGTTAGAATTATTTCACTCTTTCGTTTGTGGTGATCCTTTACATGTGTGGTCAATCACCGTTTACATATGCGTGGGGGACCATAGTTTTCTAGCATAAAAAAAAATATATATATATATATATATATATATTGTTTTATACATGTAGGATAGGAATGTCAGAATTGGCCCGGACTGTATGTGGTTAAAGAGAAACATGGGAATATTGGCATGTATTGTAGAGATGTTATGAATATATCATTTTATTTTGCTCAGAAATACACTTAACTACCAGTGTACTTAGATGTTTGCCTGAAGTTCTGCTAAAATGAAATCTCTTATATCTGTAGACACTTTGAAGTTGTTACGTATGCTTCCATTTAGTTTGAAAAAACACTCAAAACACAATGACTAAAAAGTCCAAATTTGCATGCATCTTATCTCTGAATACAATGGAGGTGTTACTTCTATCACAACACATAACTTCCCTGGACAAGTGATGGATGGATGAATGCACCTGAATAACAATTAGGACAAACAAAACTTTCCAGAGTTAATTAAAACTGTTAATGAAATCAGGAATGCGCTGTTAGAATAGAAGGCTTTTTATCAGCTAATCACACATTATTTGTCTTCAAGTGTCTGTAGTAGATATTGAGCTTGCCATCCTTGTTTTTGAGAGAAATTATACACAGCCTGATCTCTGCTGCCCAATGACAACAACCTTTCTCAACCCTTTTACCCCAGAGGAAACCTTGAAATAATTTTCAGGTCTCGGGGAGCCCTTGTTAAAACCAGTTTATTGGTAGTCAGTGAGAAAAATGTCCCTTTCATTGGTGGTCAGTGGAAAGAATGCACCCTTTACCATGGTGGTCAGAATTACACCCTTCCAGACAGTTAAAAAGTAAATTGGTGTTTATGCTGTTAGCTCTGCCAAATGGCCTTAGACCAGGAATTATGCAGGCACCATTAAATGGGAAGTCAATCAGACACAGCTCAAGAAGCCCCCAGCAACCTCTGGAGGAACTCTGGTTGAGAATGGCTAAATTAGAGAATTAGAGCATTGACTGATACAACCAAAACTAGCTGTACACAGTTTGAAATCATCCCCCCATTCATGATAAACAGCATCAATGGGGGAATCTCCCCTGTCGGCTGTTTTATCAGATAGGATGTAGTGAACATTTAGGGCAGGGATATGCAATTAGCGGACCTCAAGCTGTTGCAAAACTACAAGTCCCATCACGCCTCTGCCCCTGGGTGTCATGCTTGTGGCCCTCAGAGTCTTCCTATGCCTCATGGGAATTGTAGTTCTGCAACAGCTGGAGGTCCGCTAATTGCATATCTCTGATTTAGGGGATAATTCTCCGCCCAGTTGACTGGATTTTCAAATGGACTTTTGTCGGGCTGGGTGGTACTTGTAGGACTAAACACATCTCAAATGTCCTGGTGAATTGGTCGAAATTCAAGTCATCTATGGCTAGCTTAGGTGAGGCTTGAGCTGCTTAACCACTTGCCGGCTGCCTAGTAGTAATTTTAATGCTGGCCAGCGGCTCCCCTGGGCATAGCTCCCAATTGTCCCTGATTTGGAGGGACTGTCCTTCCTTCATAAAAAAGCCCCTCTGTCCCTCTTTCCTTCTCATTTGTCCCTCATTTTGGTCTGAACTAGTAGTTGTATATAAAATGCACTACTTATCTATCAAAAAGTGCTAAACCTTTCATCCAATTTCTAAATTGCTGCATTTATAAATTCCAAAAGCCAGTATAAAGGAATAGTAGTGGTAAAAAGTCACTTGTGGGTTTAACCAATCATTTTTGTTTTGTGCAATTTTTTAAGGGGGTGAGGAGGTGGCAGGGGGGTGTCCTATGCCTACATACTGATCCTAATAGGTGTCCCTCTCCCTCATAGGGTGTCCTATGCCTACATACTTTTGCTAATAGGTGTCCCTCATTCCCATCTCAAAAAATTGGGAGGTATGCCCCTGGGCACTGTGAGGTACCCACACATCGCATCGCACCTCCTGGCATCCATGCATCTGCGCTGTTAGTTTGGATGGAGGAAACTTTTCATTTTTTGTTTGTCCAGCAGGCTGAATGAAAAAAAAATCTCTCTCTCTCTCTCTCTCTCTCTCTCTCTCTCTCTCTCTCTCTCTCACAGAGCCTAATATGTGTATGGCAGTTTGCATGTAACAAGTTAAATGTATTGTGGTAGGGTGAGGCCATGTCACTGTTTAATACGGTGGTCTGGGCCAGGTTTTTTTTCAGGAAACAGGCACACTAATGCAAGCTTAAGTCAATGAGGAACAGAGCAGCTGGGAAGCTGCAAGGAGAGATGCAGAGCTGAGACAGCATCTGTGCATGAACACTGGGACATGTTTGATGGCCAGGAGGACCAAAAGGTACTAATGGTCAGGGGGAACAAGAGGTACTAATCTGAGCAGTAAAGCTTCCAAGGGAGCCAGGAGGCTGAATGCTATGCTTGTTCATATTGATGGTGAGAACCCCCTGCGGGGGAAGACATACCTGTATGAACCTTTAACATTCTTTTAAATAAAAGTGGGCAGGAAAGCCCTGAAAACTATTTCTGGCATGGAGTACACTCACTGTTTTGGCACTACCACTGAGCTATAAAACCCCAAAATGTCACAGTATCTAAAGCCATTTTTTTAGCTTTGGATTGAGTGGGGAGCTACTAAAACCCATGTCAGGTTTTATTGCTGTCCAAAGAGATTACCCTCTATTTGTCCTGGTGGCCACTTTGACAAAATGTGAAGGATAAAACCCGATTTTACCGTTGTCACTGGAACAGGAAAAGAGTGGAATTCTTCCAAGAAACTCAACCCAGAAGTCTATACAGCGCCTCATAGATGCCCCTTTTAATCCTTTCCTCTTCTTCCCATTTTCACTCTGTCTAAATTACATACTATGGTGCACTAAACAAAGTTCAGTCTCTAGACCTGTTATGTGACTTTCTACTAACTAATGGCAATGCGGCAGAATTTCAAGGTGCTTAACACAAGACTGGATCTAAAACTGGTCTTCAAATAAGGGCTGAATGAGCTGGCTAATTAGCTAATCATACCCACAGTTTCTTTACTAACTTCACATCTACATTTCAAGCTAAAAGACTGAATTCTAGGCTCTTTTTTTCCCAACTTTACTTGCCAGTTTTTAGCTGCTCTAAAGATTTTCACAGAGCTCGATAGCCAAAGGTCGAATTTTCACACACAAACAAATAAATTGGGCAGTTCCAATTTCTTCCCTCCCCTTCTCTTTAAAAAAAAAAAATGATAATAAGGTTTGGGTACCAATCACCTTGAGTTTGTTGCAATCTTCCTATTTTTGCGGTTCAGCAAGATTCCAAATTTACGGCTGAAAGTTTGCATCAGAATCCATAATGCACTACAGAGTGTTTGCCCCTGGTCAGGTGGGTCTCAAACAGCCAATATTCTTGACTGGCCAGCCCTCTTAGTATAAAAGAGGGTGGGTTCCCAGCAGCTATTTATAAGTGTGTTTTGGAGCAGCGTATGGAGAGCATGGGGGTGGTTTCGGGGGGTAGATACAGTACTATATTGTGCTATACAATCATTTACTGTGGATTGCACTGTGGTGGGATACATTCCTTTTAATCGCAGTTTACCCAAAAAAATTCCTCCTTTCTGTATTAGCACTGTGTACGTTTTTTTTTTTTTTTTTTTTCTTTTAGATTTATTAGGCCTTTATTTCTTTCATTTAACATGTTTCTTTGTTTCTTTTCAGCCAGGGTTAAAAGAAAAAAAAAAGTGGGCTTTTGTTTTTTGTGGTTAGTATTTCCAGATTTATATTTTTTGGGGGGCAGTGGGGGTAGTTTTTTTTTTATTTTGTTTTGGTAGGGCCTTTTTTAGGGTTGAGGTTCAAGGATGTCCATCCCAAGGTTTGGTGCCCAAAACTGGACTGCATACTCAAGATGGAGCCAAAGCAGTGTTTTTTAAACTGGTAGAAATATGGTTTTATATTTTGAGCAAATACCTTTTTTATTGTATGACAGTAACCTGCTAACTTTACTAGCTGCAGCCTGGCATTGCTTGCTATTGTTGAGTCTGTGGTTCACAATGACTCCAAGATCGTTTTCCATCCATGATTTCCCCATAGGAGCACCCCTCTATGAGTAGCTTGTCTGCATATTTTCCCTCAGGTGCATAACTTTACAATACTGAAGGTAGCTGTCCAACCCCTCTATTTTATCAAGGTCTTCTTGCTGAGTTTCTAAATCCTGCTTTGAATGATATCATTTTTGAAAGATAATTCCTTATTGCAGTTCCTTCAATTTCCTTTCCATGCCTTGCAAACTATTGATGTAAGGCTGACTGGTTTGTAGTAGCCTGGTACGCATCTTGATTATTTTTTCAATATCAGTACCACATTTGCGTTTCACCAATCTGTTGGTACTAATTTTGTCAGTAAGTTGTCCTTAAAAATTAGGAACAATAGCCTGGCTGTAAATTGGGCAGGGCATAGATGGCACAAATTTCTTTCCCCATGGTTGCAGGAAAAAAATTTGCATGATTCCCCCATCAACATAGACTGTGCTGACAGGGGACTCACTCCCGCTGAGACATTGTATTTTTCTGGCATGGGGGTGGGAAAGGGCGGGGGAAACCACGTGGTCCATTAGTTTCTGTGCACACACCCGTGGCACAGGTATCTTTAAATATATTGAACATTAAAACTGACCCAAGTAGCATTTTCAGTTTGTGGTGCTCAGAAACAGTTAATAAAGTTGATGAAAACCCGATTCATTAAATTTCAGCTGGGCACATATCTCCAGTGTTTTCTTATCTCTCTCCAAAGACCTAAGTCCAGTACCCTTTTCCTGCTCTGTTCTTCTGTTATCAGCCTGCTAACTCCTGACAAGTTCTCTGACACATGTTATAAAACCAGCCTGAAATTTGTGTCAGGGCAAGTGCTATTAAAAGATTAGGAGACAGCTGGTCAATTCACAGCACAGCTCTGCATGTCTCTGCCCATGTGGAGAGAGGGTGTGTGCCTTTCCTCCAATCAGCTGTCTCAGAGTATGGCAAGTCTCCCCTCCCCCTGCTGGAACAGGAAGAGAAAATTCTAACAGGACGTGCACTTTCTAAACAGTATATAAAGCTGAAGACAGCAGATATACATGCATAGCTCCCAACTGTCCCTGATTTGGAGCAATGTACCTCTGTCCCTCTTTGCCCCTCATTTGTCCCTCATTTTGGTCTGATCCATATAGTTGCATCTAAAATGCACTTTTTATCATTCAAAATTGTTTCCCAATGCTAAACCTTTCATCCAATTTCTAAATTGCTGCAGTTGTAAATTTAAAAGCCAATATAAAGGAATTGGAGTGGTAAAAGAAAGTCCTTGTGAATTTAATTACCTTTTTTTGGTTAATTCTCCTTTAAGGGTGTGTGACAGGGGGCGTGTCCTATGCCTACATACGTTTGCAAGTAGGTGTCCCTCATTCCCATCTCAAAATGTTGGGAGGTATGTACATGTAAAACTTATGTAGGGAGATTTGTTTTCATCTCTGTGTATCATCTGAGGCTGTTCACTTCACTGGGTATATGTGAGGGTTTACATCTACTTTAAGTTCCACTTTAAGCTGTAAACTTGTTTGATCCCTTTATTTCATTGCTTGATCACTCCCAATAATAAAGGACGTACATCAGCAGCACCTGTAGATATGTGACCAAATGATCGATAAAGATGAAATACTGTCAGTGATGTTAATGTTCAATGTGCATACGAATGCATATTTGCATTTGAAAATAACTCCTACCCTGAATTTGTATCGCTCCTGGCAGCAATGGTTTGTTCACCCTCTCTGCACCATATAGAAATGATCACCTACTGGCAGTCTTAAACCTTTTGGATCTGGCATGACGATCCTACATATTCCTAGATACTGACTAAACCAAGTAACTTGGGTACAACCAGCCTGTTGGGTTTTTCGTGCGATTGCTGCTAGCAGTAATCACTGTGTGTCCTCCTACCTGGGACTGACTGTATTGATGGGGGAATCAAGCGATTTTCTTTCCTTTCTTTCATAAATGATATAATTATAATAAAGAATATATATAAATTAAATAATTAAAATAAGGAAAAATTGAAACATAAAGATGAACTACTCATTGTAGTTAACATACAGTGCCTTGAAAAAGTATTCATACCGCTTGAAATTTTCCACATTTTGTCATGTTACAACCAAAAACGTAAATGTATTTAATTGGTATTTTATGTGATAGACCAATACAAAGTGGCAGATAATTGTGAAGTGCAAGGAAAATGACAAATGGTTTTCAAAATTTTTTTACAAATATGTGAAAAAAAGTGGTGTGCATTTGTATTCAGCCCCCCCGAGTCAATACTTTGTAGATCCACCTTTCACTGCAATTACAGCTGCAAGTCTTTTTGGATATGTCTCTACCAGCTTTGCACATTTAGAGAGTGAAATTTTTGCCCATTCTTCTTTGCAAAATAGCTTTGGATGGAGAGAGTCTGTGAACAGCAATTTTCAAGTATTGCCACAGATTCTCAATTGGATTTAAGTCTGGACTTTGACTGGACCATTCTAACACATGAATATGCTTTGATCTAAACCATTCCATTGTAGCTCTGGCTGTATATTTAGGGTCATTGTCCTGCTGGAAGGTGAACCTCTGCCCCAGTCTCAAGTCTTTTGTAGACTCCAGCAGGTTTTCTTCTAAGATTACCTTGTATTTGGCTCCATCCATCTTTTTATCAACTCTGACCAGCTTCCCTGTCCCTGCTGAAGAAAATCATCCCCACAACATGATGATGCCACCACCATGTTTCACGGTGGGAATGGTGTGTTCAGGGTGATGTGCAGTGTTAGTTTTCCACCCCACACAGTGTTTTGCTTTTAGGCCAAAGAGTTCAATTTTGGTCTCATTTGACCAGAGCACCTTCTTTTACATGTTTGCTGTGTCCCCCACATGGCTTCTTGCAAACTGCAAACGAGACTTCCTATGGCTTTCTTTCAACAATGGCTTTCTTCTTGCCACTCTTCCATAAAGGCCAGATTTGTGGCGTGCACAACTAATAGTTGTCCTGTGGACAGATTCTCCCATCTGAGCTGTGGATCTCTGCAGCTCCTCCAGAGTTACCATGGGCATCCTGGCTGCTTCTCTGATTCGACCTGTCAGTTTAGGTGGACGGCCATGTCTTGGTAGGTTTGTAGTTGTGCCATACTCTTTCCATTTTCGGATGATGGATTGAACAGTGCTCCGTGAGATGTTCAAAGTTTGGGATATTTTTTTATTACCTAACCCTGCCTTGAACTTCTCCACAACTTTATCCCTGACCTGGCTGGTGTGTTCCTTGGCCTTAATAATACTGTTTGTTCACTGAGGTTCTCCAACAATCCTCCGAGGGCTTCACAGAACAGCTGTATTTATACTGAGATTATATTACACACAGGTGAACTCTATTTACTAATTATGTGACTTCTGAAGGCAATTAGTTCCACTAGATTTTAATTAGGGGTATCAGAGTAAAGGGGGCTGAATACAAATACACTCTACGCTTTTCAGATACTTATTTGTAAAAAAAATTAAAAACCATTTATAATTTTCTTTCCACTTCACAATTATGCGTGACTTTGTGTTGGTTTATAATCTAAAATCCCAATAAAATACATTTACAATTTTGGTTGTAACATGACAAAATGTGGAAAATTTCAAGGGGTATAAATACTTTTTCAAGGCACTGTAGATATACAGTGCTTGTAATGCAAGCAAAGGAGCAGTAAATGTGATTTATGCAGTGTCCTATCTACAGTCTGTGTGCAGACCACCCTAAAATGCTGGCTGAATTTAGGAAACAACATTAAAGCAGTATTAAATCCCAAAGCAAACATTTATTATATTGCAGCTTTTCAATTCTTATGCATTGTACACACGAGCTGACTTTTCGACCGGACTGGTCCAACGGTCTATCCAACAGAATTTCGGCGGACTTCCGACGGACTTTCCGAACAAACGGACTTGCCTACACACGATCACACCAAAGTCCGACGGATTCGTACGTGATGACGTACACCGGACTAAAATAAGGAAGTTGATAGTCAGTAGCCAATAGTTGCCCTTGTGTTGTTTTTCATCCATCGGACTAGCATACAGACGAGCAGATTTTTCGATAGGAACTGGGACCGGGGGAGTTCCAACGTAAAGATTTGAAACATGTTTCAAATCTAAAGTCCGTCAGATTTTCGACCGAAAAAGTCCGCTGCAGGTCCGATGAAGCCCACACACGGTCAAATTGTCCGGACCAGTCCGGTCGAAAAGTCCGCTCGTGTGTACGCGGTATTAGATGTGATGGCTGTATTAGTTTTATTTTTTAGGCTTTCTTTCTTCTATTTTCCTCTGGTAATCTAGCCAGTAAGTCTGTTGTCTTTCAAAAGTTTAAGTTCTCCAGCACAATGTATCAGTTTGCATGGATGAGACAAACCAATTAACACTGACATGGATGATTAAAATTACCAGCTTTTATTTATTCATGCAACTCCTTTATCCCAAAAGGAAAAAACAGTTTGCTGTAACTGATTATAAAGGGTGAGCTGGAGTTTGGCATCAATTTATTTAGTGTATATAAATCTGCTAATACATTTAATACTACTCTTCCCCCAGACTGACAATGCTGCTGTATGCTGTGCCTCCTGTGCTCATTCATCCAGAGTGGTGTCTCACTAATACAGGAGGTGCATTACTGGCCAGATCACCAGGTGTAAACAGAGGGAAAGAAACCAAAGAAAAAAACGAATGTAGCCACCACATCTAATGATTGGTAAGCTGCAATATAATACATTTTTGGTTTTGGGTTTAATACTGCTGTAAACTACAATATGGGTTGTAAAGTGGCCTACACTACAATATGGATATTACGCAGTAATGTCGTCCGGCATCGACCGGTTAAATAGAAACCAGCCGACATTCGGCCTGTGTGGCAGCCAGTCTGAGAGAAGCCGGCTCAGGACCGAAAAAAGGTCTGCTGAAAGGAGTGTTCTAGCGGGGGATCTCCCCCTGTCAGAACACAATAGCACAGCAGCGGACATCGCTGTACTAACATCGGATTGTACCAACCTGAGCTGTCAGTTGTTTTAAAAACTAGTGGTGTGTATGATGCTTAACCGCTTGCCGACCGGCGCACGCCGATGTACGTCGGCAGAGCGGCACGGCTGGGCAAATGGGCGTACCTGTACGTCCATTTGAATTTCCCGCCGTGCCCGTGCGTGCGCACTGCCGGCGGCGCGCACGCGCGCCGGCCGGGAGCTCCGTGAGTCGGGTCGCGGGTCCTGCGGACTCGATCGCCGCGGGGAGACCCGCGATCGCCTCACGGAGCGGATGAACGGGGAGATGCCGTTGTAAACAGCATCTCCCCGTTCTGCCTAGTGAAAAGTGTCACTCGATCTCTGCTCCCTGTCATCGGAGCAGAGATCAGTGATGTCAGCCACACAGCCCATCCCCCTACAGTTAGCAATCACTCCCTAGGACACACTTAACCCCTCCCCGCCCCCTAGTGGTTAACCCCTGCACTGCCAGTGTCATTTACACAGTAATCAGTGCATTTTTAATCGCACTGATCGCTGTATAAATGACAATGGTCCCAAAAATGTGTCAAAAATGTCCGACATGTCCGCCATAACGTCGCAGTCACAATAAAAATCGCTGATCGCCGCCATTACTAGTAAAAAAAAAATTATCAATAAAAATGCCATAAAACTATCCCCTATTTAGTAAACGCTATAACGTTTGCGCAAACCAATTAATAAACGCTTATTGCGATTTTTTTTACCAAAAATATGTAGAAGAATACGATCGGCCTAAACTGAAGAAAAAAAATGTTTTTTTTATATGTTTTTAGGGGATATTTATTATAGCAAAATGTAAAAAATAATGCGTTTTTTTCAAAATTGTCGCTCTTATTTTGTTTATAGCGCAAAAAATAAAAATCGCAGAGGCGATCAAATACCACCAAAAGAAAGCTCTATTAGTGGGAAAAAAAGGACGTCAATTTTGTTTGGGAGCCACGTCGCATGACCGCGCAATTGTCAGTTAAAGCGACGCAGTGCCGAATCGCAAATAACGCTCTGGTCAGGAAGGGGGTAAATCCTTCCGGGGCTGAAGTGGTTAAGTGTAGATAAAATGAAAAATAGAAAATCGGCAAAAGAATCATAGCTTACAGTCAGTAGGAAGTGTGCCTTGTTCTGATTCCTCTTCTTTTAATTTAAATACTCCTCCGTTCCTGCCCCCCCCCGCAAATGAAACATGATCAGAGAAGGACAGGCAAATGATTGATAGCTCCGCCCCCTCCATTCATAGACCATGCTCCATTTATTTAAGCTGTAGTATGGTTTCTATGAATGGAGCAGCTGAGCGGAAGGGGTGAGCATAGTCGCTTTCTCTTGATGAGAGCCTGTGACAGCCCCTTATTTGTATTAACCCCCACCATACCAGAAGATTACAATGTAGGGGGCCATGAAGAGAGAAAGATATCTACTGCAGAAGAGGAATCAGCACAATGGACACATCCTACTGGCTGTAAGTTCTGTCCATTGTGCTGATTATTCTGTTTTTAATTTTGGGCACACTTAGGCCGGCCATAAAAGGTTCGAAACTTGGCCGGTCCAGCAGGCCTCTAACAACCAAATTTTATTTTCTTGAACAGTTCACCCTCACACAGTTACAAACTTTTGTATCACTTACCCTTACTTACCTTATTTAGATTGTAAACTCTCACAAGTAGGGCTCTCCTAATCCTCTTGTCCTAAGCTGTATTGTACCTGTACTGTCTCCCATCACAGCTCCCAACTGTCCCTGATTTGGAGCAATGTCCCTCTGTCCCTCATTCCACCTCATTTGTCCCTCATTTTGGTCTGATCTATATAGTAAAACACACTTTTTATATTTCAAAAAGTGTTTCCCAGTGCTAAACCTTTCATCCAATTCCTAAATTGCTGCATTTGTACATTTTAAACGTCAATATGAAGGAATGGTAGTGGTAAAAAAAAGTCCTCGTGGATTTAATTAACCTTTTTTTGGGTTAAATCCCCTTTAAGGGGGTGTGGCGGGGGCCTGTCCTATGCCTACATACATTTGTTAGTAGGTGTCCCTCATTCCCATCTCAAAATGTTGGGAGGTATGTCCCATTATTTTGTAAAGTTGTACGCATATTATTATTATACTATTATTAATTATACTATTATTAATATTGGTATATTAGGCTGGATTCACACCTATGCATTTTTAGTGCTTTTTGCATTTTGCAGATTTGCACTACAGAACATGTTCGATGGGAGACCATGCTTAATGGACTGTAGTGCAAATCTGCAAAATGCAAAAAGGACTAAAAATGCATAGGTGTGAATCAAGCCTTAAAGAGGAAGTAAACCTCCAGCAAAAAAACGAAAAAACAAAAAACCTGCAAGACAAAGGCATAATTAGCTAGTATGCATAGCATACTAGCTAATTAGTATGCATAGCATACTAGCTAATTATGTTTTAACAACCTTGTTTTAACAAGCCCCCGCATCGGTCCACGTCTCCGATTGACATGTTGTCCCGGAGTGACTTCCGGGTATCGCGGCTCCGGTGCTGTGATTAGCCGGAGCCGCGATGACATCACTCCGCGCATTCGCGCGGGAACGGCATATAGCGGCATTGCTTCAGTTGTCTTAAGTGCGCATGTGCCGCATGACGTCGCCACATGCAAATACAGGGATATCTCCTAAACTGTGCAGGTTTAGGAGATATCCTTGTTAGCTACAGGTAAGCCTTAATATAGGCTTACTGTAACATAAAGTTACAAACAAGGGTTTACAACCACTTTAATCCTGATAATAATATTGTATGGTGGAAATGCAATCATAGCACATGAACTCCATGGGATAAAAAAAAATGGATGAAAAGCCAATTGGCCTGGTTAGATTTTAACATTATTATATAGACAAATGTAAAGCCAGGTTTACATTTCAAACAGCATTTCTTACGGCATAGCAGAAGAGGTGTCCACAACAGATGGTTCTTGAACTGCTCAGCATAATCCAATAGCCAAAATTCATTATCTGGGTCATTTAATTCTGTGCGAATCATTAGCACCTCAACAGGAAATATTGTATTCAAGTATCAGCTTTCAAAGCTGTTAGTTTTGCACTATACCTAAACAATGGAGATGTGAAACTGAAGTGCCCTTTTAACCTGATACTGTACAGGTGGCACATTCTACAAACAGTGTCAAAGTAAACACCCAATCGCTTGACTGTTATTGACTGTTATTCACAAACAACGACCATGTACTGTGAACCAAGTGTAAAAGATAATCAAACATGAACTTTTTTTACATTTAAAGGAAACTAGTCATGAGAAAATTTGGAGGCTTGAAACAAATGTCTGTTCTTAAATCAAGTCCAAATAGCATACACATGGTAACATGGTAGCATCCATTATTCTCTCTGTAAGCTGTTGTATGCCTCTACACATTTCTAGCAAACTATATATTTTTAGTACAGGATGGCACTATTTAGGTTGCGGTCCCTTTAAGGGAGAGTTCAGTAGACATTTCTACTACTCAGGGGTTCTCATCCATGCAGGATGAAGGGTTCCGGGTTAGTTTGGTTGAATAGGAGAGGACTTATTTCAGTACTCTGTGGACTTCTAGTCCTCATTTGGGACAGCGAATTCAGAGAATCAGAGAGACTTTGTGTGTGGGAAAGAGTCTCCAATTGCCAATTACAGGGTCTATGGTCCCAAGAGAGTTAACCCACCTGCATGGGAGTCTTAAAAAGCAACAGAGAGGAATCAGTATGATCACATTAGGGCAGAGTCACGGACAGCTTGAGGCATTCCCAGCGGGTCTATTGAAAGTTACATCTTGAACTATAGTTCCTGATCCCTTTTCTTTACTTTTGGTGCGCTTTCCATTTAGCGGCTTGTCCCACCTTCAGCTTCCAGGTGAGACTACCTCATTGGGGTCTACCCATGACGTTCTTTTCCCAGTGAGAAAATACACCAATCACATCTTTGATGTAACAAGTGAATGTTTTTTACCAAGTGTTTGATGGATGTTATTTATCAGCTTGATATTTGCCTGTTCTCCTGAAGAAGTGAACTTTGTTTCACAAAATGCGAGGAGATGTGTTAGTAACTGATTTATAGAATACATTTATGCTGTTATGTCAACCTGAATGCATCACACTGCATATTGGTATGTTTTAAATATTTTACAAGTGTTTTTTAATGTTATACATGAAATTTGAAAAAAAAAAGATGTAAAATTGTTTTTTTATATACCGTATTTTTGTTACTTTGGTACTGTCCCTAAAAAGTCCCATGAGCATTTGTTTTTTATGTAGTAATTTATTGTATTAGGGACTGGGTCTCACCTCTATCTCTGCAGCCTAGCTTTGAAGAATCAGCACATGTCTTTGAGCTAGTGCTGAGTGGTTCACAGCTGTGAACAAGTGTGTCAGGACCTGGATCTGAACCCACAACCTCTGCTGCATCTGGCAATAGATCTTATTGCTTAACCACCTGAGATGCTGGATAGCTCTTGCCTGAATCCTTGGATGATCGTACTTTCGATCTTGTTTCTGGTGAACCTTGATCTCTTTTCTCCTTCCATGAACTTCCTATTTAAGCCTTGCCTTTGCACTTCCTGTTTGCCAGATTATCGTGCTCTTCACCAGCCAATATCTTGCTCCTTTTACTGCTGCTGCCATCTGTATCTTGACTACTATTTGTTACTGACCTTGGATTTTTCCTCCACTATGCTTCCACTTGATCTCAATAGGCAACTATTGGTTACCAACCTTGCCTTGTTTCTCAAATACACTTCCACTTGATCTCAACTCACAACCACTTGTTACTGACTTCACTTCTGCTTGATCCCTACCGGCTACATCTGCTATGGGACCCTGGCTTGCTCACCTTCTGGTGGGGCAATCCTGAGGACCACGACCTGGCACTAGCAGGCAGCGAAACCCATCTCATCATCTGGTGAATGCTGGATAGTGTTTAGACCCCGCACCTCAGGTGAGCATGCATCATCCATCAGGGTGATCTACTTTTCTTCATATCCTGCTGGTTGGTCAGAATCTCTTGACTGCTAAAGCTACTGGTTTTAGAGCCTGATCGTCATGAAGTGTGGACCATCTGGTGACTGAGACTTTGTTTTGCTGAGTTCCAGTGGCTTTGTCTGTACCTTGAAGCGGATGGGAACCCTAAAACCAAATAGGGGCCTGGTATACTGATGGTGAGTCATTATGTTGTTTTGATGGTGCCAGGATTATGGATTATTTGCTTTTTATTTGCTTAAGAAAGCTATTATTTTGTTTGTTTTGACTGTCCAATAAAGACTGTTTAATTTTACAAGCGGCAATCATAAGAAAATCATAAGGCACATAGTTCATAGCAGCATAAAAAAAACAAGTACATTGTACAAGAGAAGCTCTTTGCAGTGTATATTACACATCACCTGGATGACCTAATAGTATTAATAATCTTACTGGTACCTTAAGGTGTTAAAAAGGACCAATGAGGTTTCACAATTGTGGTGGGGGGGGGGGGGGGGAGGAAAGGGATAGGGGGGAAGGAAATAGGGAGGGGGTTAAAGGGGGGGGAATGAGAAAGCAGTAAAATATTGACACATAAGTACTCATAAATCGATATGGTGCAATGGCAAACACTGATGACCTCTAGGTGGACATGGGTCTAGCCTTTACCCATGGTCCCCAAATCTTGCAAAATTTTTTAGGGCATTTCCGACTCATATAAGTAAGTTTATATAGGGGTAAGACAACATCAACAGCTGATCTCTATTGCAAAACTGAGGGGGGGTGGTCAGTCTGCTTCCACTTGGACAAAGGACCTTCCTGGCAAAAAATGCGGCATAAATCACAAATTGTTGCTTGTGTACACTGGGGAAACAACATTGCCAATCACCAAAAGTAGTATCTTAGGGTCCATATCCACAGACAGACCTCCCACAGAGTTTTGTTCATCCACTACCTCTCTACAGAACCTCTGAAGCAAAGGGCATGACCACACAACATGCATAAATGTACCACTCTCATTGAGGCATTTAGGACAGTGGTCTGAATAGGTGGGGTATATCCTTGAGAGTCTCAGAGGAGTGTAATAGGCACTGTGCAGAAACATGAGCTGGACATATCTATCTCTAGCATATATCACTAATGGGATATATTGCTGGATTCCCTCATCCCGGTCCTCCATAGTAAGGGTAGGTATATCAGCTTTCCAAATGTTAAACAATCGGGGGCCCTTGCCAGTATCCCTAGCAGAAATTCTAAGGTATAAGGATGACAGGATCTTATGTGCATTGCTAGAAATAAGAAAACGCTCCACAGTGTGGGAAGTAACTGTTGGTACAGTGGGAAACTGTTTGCACTGCATGGCGCAGTTTCAGAAATCGAAAAAGTATCCACGAAGGAAGATGAAACGTAGCCTTTAAAGCATTGTATGGCAACAGGCTGCCTTCCGGCATTATGTGTTGTACTTTAACCACTTCCCTACCCGCCTTCAGTAATATGACGTCCACAGATGGGATCTCCCATCCTGGGTGGATGTCATATGACGGCCTCGGGTTCCCGGCCGCCTAGGGGGCGCGCCCGCCCGCCGCGTTGCTCGGGACCCGGTGCGTGTGCCCGGCGGCCGCGAAGTCCCCCGGGCACCCGCGATTGCCCGTTAACCGGGCCGGACCGTGGATCTCTGTGTGTGAACACAGAGATCCACGTCCTGTCAGCTCAGAGAAAAGCGATCTGTGTTCCCAGAACGGAGGAACACTGATCGGTCTCCTCCCCTTGTGCGTCCCCTCCCCCTACAGTTAGAAGCATTCCCTAGGAAACACATTTAACCCCTCCCCGCCCCCTAGTGGTTAACCCCTTCACTGCCTGTCACATTTACACGGTAATCAATGCAATTTTGTAGCATTGATCGCTGTATAAATGTGAATGGTCCCAAAAATGTGTCAAAAGTGTCCGATGTGTCCGCCATAATGTCGCAGTCACGAAAAAAAAATGCGATCGCCGCTATTGCTAGTAAAAAAAAAAAAAAAATTTTTTAAAAAAAAATGCCGTAAATCTATCCCGTATTTTATAGACGCTATAAATTTTGCGCAAACCAATCAATATACGCTTATTGCGTTTTTTTTTTTTTTTTTTTTACCAAAAATATGTAGAAGATTACGTATCGGCCGAAACTGAGGAAAAAATTAGTTTTTTTTTTTTTTAAATTGGGATATTTATTATAGCAAAAAGTAAAAAATTTTGTGTTTTTTTCAAAATTGTCGCTCTTCTTTTGTTTATAGCACAAAAAATAAAAACCGCAGAGGTGATCAAATACCACCAAAAGAAAGCTCTATTTGTGGGGGAAAAAAGGGCGTCAATTTTGTTTGGGTACAACGTCGCACGACCGCGCAATTGTTGTTTAAAATGCGACAGCGCTGAAAACTAAAAATTGGTCTGGGAAGGAAGGGGGTGAAAATGCCTGGTATTGAACCGGTTAATAATACCAAACATAGACCACAGATTAAGGTCAGGTATGGAACGCAGGTGTGGCAGTCAGGGGTTTCCCTACAGTGGAGTGTGGGGGGAAATCACATTCGGTTCGCTAATAGCAGCAGCTATCTGTCCCCACACTCTGACAATGGTATGCATAGGTGTTTCGATTTAGGATGTGCCTTTGGGCCTCTGAACACCAAGTTGCTTAGTGCTGAATAGGAGCCCAGGATGGCTGCCTCTAAATTGACTGTTGGGTTTGTTTCTGACTGCGGAAACCACCAACGCACCATTACCAGCACAGCAGCCCAGTAATATTGACAAAAGCAGGGTAGCGCCATTCCCCCAAGTGACAGGGGCAGCTGCAAAGTACAGTACCTTAAAAAGGTATTCATACCCCTTGAAATTTTCCACATTTTGTCATGTTACAATCAAAACGTAAATGTATTTTATTGGGATTTTATGTGATAGACCAAAACAAAGTGGCAGATAATTGTGAAGTGGAAGGAAAATAATAAACAGTTTTCCAAATTTTTTTACAAATGAATATGTGAAAAGTGTGGCGTGCATTTGTATTCAGCCCTCCTGAGTCAATACTTTGTAGAACCTCCTTTTGCTCCAGTTACAGCTGCAAGTCTTTTTGGGGACGTCTCTACCAGCTTTGCACATCTAGAGAGTGACATTTTTGCCCATTCTTCTTTATAAAATAGCTCAAGCTCTGTCAAATTGGATAGAGAGGGTCTGTAAACAGCAATTTTCAAGTCTTGTCACAGATTCTCAATTGGATTTAGGTCTGGACTTTGACTGGGCCATTCTAACACATGATTATGCTTTGATCTAAACCATTCCATTGTAGTTTTGGTTGTATGTTTAGGGTTGTTGCCCTGCTGGAAGGTGAACCTCCGCCCCAGTCTCAAGTTTTTTTGCATACTCTAACTGGTTTTCTTCTAAGATTGCCTTGTATTTGGTTCCATCCACCTTCCCATCAACTCTGACCAGCTTCCCTGTCACTGCTGAAGAAAAGCATCCCCACAACATGATGCTGCCACCACCATGTTTCATGGTGGGGATGGTGTGTTCAGGGTAATGTACATTGTTAGTTTTCTGCCACAGAGCGTTTTGCTTTTAGGCCAAAAATTTCAATGTTGGTATCATCTGACCAGAGCACCTTCTTTCACATGTTTGCTGTGTCCTCCACATGGCTTTTTGCAAACTGCAAACGGGACTTCTTATGGATTTCTTTCAACAATGGCTTTCTTCTTGCCACTCTTCCATAAAGACCAGATTTGTGGGGTGCATGACTAAAAGTTCTGTGGACAGATTCTCCCACCTGAGCTGTGGATCTCTGCAGCTCCTCCAGAGTTATCATGGGTCTCTTGGCTTCTTCTCTGATTAATGCTCTCCTTGCCCGGCCTGTCAGTTTAGGTGGACGGCCATGTAGGTTTGCAGTTATACCATACTTTTTGCATTTTTAGGTGATGGAATTCAGTGCTCCGTGAGATGTTCAAAGCTTGGGATATTTTTTTATATTCTAACCCTACTTTAAACCACTAGATTTTAGTTGGGGGTATCAGAGTAAAGGGGGCTGAATACAAATGCATGCCACACTTTTCAGAAATGTATTAGTAAAAAATGTTGAAAACCATTTATCAATTTCCTTCCACTTCACAATTATGTGCCAATTTGTGTTGGTCTATCACAAAAATTCCAATAAAATACATTTACGTTTTTGGTGTGTAACATGACAAAATTTGGAAAATTTCAGGTATGAATAATTTTTCAAGGCACTGTAGATTTGGCTATTCTAGGGGTAGATCCCGCCCAAATGAAATTACTGACAATCTGGTCTAGTTTAACAAAAAATTAATTAGGGATAAGGATGGGGGTGTTACAAAAAATGTAAATGAACTTGGGGAGGAATGTCATTTTTATGAGCTTAATTCTTCCCACAAGGGAGAGTGGTAGGGACTTCCATGCCTGACATTTTGGGGTTAGTTTAGTTGATGTAGTACCGGGTACACATTGTCTGTCAAGAGGGAAGGGTATCCTGAATTTCAATCCCCAGATATTTAAACTTTGTGACTCAGGTCAAGGAAGCTGGAATGGGATGGATGGGGGGTTGGCTGGGACAAAAGAAACAGTGATTTGCTCCAGTTAATCTCGATGCCTGAGAATTTACCATAGCGGTCTATAAGTTCTAGAGCTGCTTCAAGGGAATTGGAGGTATCAGGTAGATAAAATAGGGTGTCATCTGCATATAAAGAGATTTTCTCCATCAAAGGACCCACTGGGAGACCCAAAATCCTAGACAAGAAGCAGATAAGAATAGATAGCGGTTCCATTGCAAGTGCAAAGAGCCCAGGGGACAACTGGCTGGTGATCTTATAAAACAAAAAAGCTTTAGTTTTAGAAAGTTTTATATGTCCTGCTGTCCACCTTTTCCAGTGGTTGGCGGCTGCACTGGGCTTCAGCTTATTTTATATTCTCCATGATATTCACACCTCCATAGATGACTGACAGTTATAGCGCTCAAGGACCTTTTTGTTGTGTTGGCTGGTGATCTTAGGCTTTCCAGATTACAATATACCATATATCCAATCACACACACTCACACAAAACTTTGTTTTACGAATAACCTAACAACACAACATTCTCAGAACACTATGGGTTTTGTAAAACAAGAGCATGGCATAAGGTGTATCCTTTCAGGCACCCTGTCTGTTTGAAATCTCTAGTGGAGCTATTTGTAGAGGATGGCCAGTGATGAAGAGTCACTGTTTTTACTAAGTCACTTGTTTGTGCATGAATTCAAATTTTGAAACTAATTTAAAAATTAAACTCTGCTACAAAATGCCTTTTACAGGATGTGGTAAAAAAAAAAAGTGAAAACCACATGAGAAAGGCGCACAAATTCTACTTGGATAGATTTCATACTATTTATGTGGGATATTTACTATTTACCAGGGACGTGCAGTCAGGGGAGGCAGGTGAGGCAGAGCAAAAAAAAACCCCCAAAAAATACGATCGACTTCGAGGGTCGTAGCTCAGCGACCTGGGGTCACTTTGGTCAATTTGGGGCTCCTATCATCTATGGTTCCGGAGATACTGGGCTCTTTGCTCAGCCTGTCAGATGCTATATACAGAGCGGGCAGTTTAAATACAAGCTGGCACACTCTGTTTGCAGCAGACTGAGAGGATGAGCTCACAGCGCCTCTCCTCACTTCTTGTCAGAGGCACTGAGCTCAATGGATAGCGTGAAACCTTGGACCAATGGTAAAGTACCATTGGCCCAAGCTGTACAATAAAAATGCTGTAGTGGAGGCTGGCCTCCTCTCACTGCAGTGTCATAGAAGGGGGTATGTGTCTAAAAGACAAATGCTCCCTTTCAGCCCAGCCCTCTTAACTACAAGGAAAAACATGGGTTTATGTGTATAAAATTTACCCATAATCCCATGTTTTTCTCACACAGTTTAAGTGGCTGTTAAGCCACTCTAACATTTATACACCATCAGCACTGCCTCCTATTGTAGTATCCCCCTCTGTGTGTGGTTTATTAAAAAAATGCTGCAAATACCTCATTTCACTGCCGAGATTACAATTACATGATTGCCCAGCTTCCTCCTTTTCTCCTCTGAGTGATGCAGTGGGCAGGGCTGAGATTCCTCTGCTGATGTCAGTCTGGAGGGGAGGAGGAGAGAGCTGGCTGGTCATGTGATCGCAATTTCAGCTCTTAAATTAGGTATTTACAGCATTTATATTTCTAAACCATTCACAGAGGGGGACACTGCAATAGAAGGAAGTACTGATGGTGTATACAGGTTAGTGTTATGAGAGCAGCAGGCGGGGGGAGGGGCGGCTCACACACAGACAGAGAGGGGAGGGGAAGGAGGACACAGGAGCAGAGAGGAGAGCAGATAGCAGGCTGCTGATGACAGAGGCGTGTAAACTGAACATGGTGTCTGGTCTCAGCAGCCATGATACACCGTGGTCAGTTTACAGAAGGGTGGGGAGAAACTGGCAGGATCAGCCAGGTTTTTTAGGTGTTACAGGGGCCAAATGACACAGGACAAGCACTGTGTCATATAACTTGCTTAAAAGGAGCAGGATCCATTTTTTCTTTTTTTTGGGTTAACAAACGCTTTAAGAGAGAGAATGTGAATCTGCTGCTGCAGAATGTGATCCAGTTAACTGAATGGGGCTGCACCAGGGCTGGACTGGGACAAAAATTTGTCACTGGACTTCATCCAGACCGGCCCACTTTAATTTTGCAAACACGCACAAAAACAATATATAAACTTTACGCAATTGTGCAAAAAAACATAAGTAAAAACATTCCACTGTAAGTATAAACTGCTTTTTTTAAACTCTTTATTTAGAGAAAAAGATGCATTCCAACATTACAGACGCCTTGATAATGACATGATTTGAATGAATGACTTACATCAGGGTCCCTATAGAGCCCCCCTTACATCAGGGTCCCCAGGGAGCCCCTCCTTACATCAGGGTCCCCAGAGAGCCTCCCCCTTACATCTGGGTCCCCAGAAAGCCCCTTCTTACATCAGGGTCCCCAGAGAACCTCCCCCTTACATCAGAGCCCCCCCAAAAAACCCTCCCTTACATCAGAGTCCTCAGAGTGCCCTCCTTACATCAGGTTCCCCAAAGAGCCTCCCCCTCCTATCAGAGTCCCCAGAGAGCCTGCCCCTTGCATCAGGGTCTCCAGAGAGGCCCTCCTTACATCAGGGTCCCCAGTGAGCCTTCCCCTACATCAGGGTCCCCAGAGAGCCCCTCCGTTTATCAGGGTCCCCAGAGAGCCCCCCCCTTTATAAATTTTTTTTAAATGGCCCTTAAAAAAATTGAAAAAAAAGGTCCTTTAAGTGCACTGTGTTCGGGTGCAGGACACAGTGCACTATGGGAAGTGCAACTTCTATGCAATCACAAGAGTGCAGACGAGATGCTTCATTTGCAGGCTTTTGACCTGCCTTGTGGCGCAATCAATTGCGTTGGAATACTTCTGCCCGGCGCCTGTAGTATCAGCATGATCCGGTGATTTGATTGAGATTGGCACCGCCCTAGGACATGGCCGGTGCTTTCCCTCCATGTTACGACGTCCCTTCCTGTTTCTCTGTGCCAGTGATAAACCGGAAGTGACGTCAGCAGCTCCGTGGAACGCGCGGCCCGAGAGGAGCTAAGTAAGTAAGCCCCACAGAATGTAACCTTGGAGGCTCATTACTCTGATTGTCCCTAACAACCCCTAACAGCACATGAGTGGTCCCATCATTTTAAACAGGATGCACAAACTGCGATAACAGATTATCATTCCCATGGCACCCTTACTGGAGGCTCTGACATGAGGATGTCCTAAACCGGGGAAAATAACATTAAATATAACCACATAATGAAGACTGTATACTAAGTTATTGGCAGATAATATAAACAAGGAAAAGTGGTGGTTTAAGTTGATGTCATATAGCAATATCTATACTGTATATAATGACATGCAAAAAATGTACCCCATATGCTGGTCAGTACAGAGTTTGCTGTTTTCACATAGAACTTAAGATATGCTACTCTGGAATTGGATGAGTCAACTGATCTTCCCAGCTGCAAATTACAAATCAGTGCTAACAGTGTAATTTTTCAGTTTGTTTGCGCCGATCTGCAAGGCTCTGCTATATACCATCATCTGCGAGGCTGCGCTATATACCATGATCTGTGAGGCTGTGCTATATACCATGATCTGTGAGGCTGCGCTATATACCATGATCTGTGAGGCTGCGCTATATACCATGATCTGTGAGGCTGCTCTATATACCATGATCTGTGAGGCTGCGCTATATATACCATGATCTGTGAGGCTGCTCTATATACCATGATCTGTGAGGCTGCGCTATATACCATGATCTGTGAGGCTGCGCTATATACCATGATCTGTGAGGCTGCGCTATATACCATGATCTGTGAGGCTGCGCTATATACCATGATCTGTGAGGCTGCGCTATATACCATGATCTGTGAGGCTGCGCTATATACCATGATCTGTGAGGCTGCGCTATATACCATGATCTGTGAGGCTGCGCTATATACCATGATCTGTGAGGCTGCGCTATATACCATGATCTGTGATGCTGAGCTAATTACTCTGTCCTGTGATGCTGAGCTACAGTGCCTTGTAAAAGTATTCACCCCCCTTCACATTTTTCGTGTTTTGTTGCCTCACAACCTGGAATTAAGATGGATTGTTTGAGGATTTGCATCATTTAATTTACAGAACATGCCCACAACTTTTGAAGATTTTTTTTTTTATTGTGAAGCAAACAAGAAATTGGACAAAATAACAGAAAAATTCAATGTGCATAACTATTCACCTCCCTAAAGTCAGTACTTTGTAGAGCCACCTTTTGTGGCTATCACAGCTCTAAGTCGCTTTGGATAAGTCTCTATGAGCTTGCCACATCTTACCACTGGGATTTTTGCCCATTCCTCCTTTCAAAACTGCTCCAGCTCCCTCAAGTTGGATGGTTTACACTTGTGAACAGCAATCTTTAAGTCTGACCACAGATTTTCTATTGGATTGAGGTCTGGGCTTTGACTAGGCCACTTCAACACATTTACATGTTTCCCCCTAAACCACTCAAGTGTTACTTTAGCAGTGTGTTTGGGGTCATTGTCCTGCTGGAAAGTGAAACTCAGTCCTAGCCTCAAATCACACACAGAGTGGTACAGGTTTTGCTCAAGAATATCCCTCTATTTAGCAACATCCATCTTTCCCTCAAGTCTGACCAGTTTCCCATCACCGATGGGTGAAAAACACGGTGTTCTTTGGTTGATGTGATGTGTTGGGTTTGCACCAGACATAGTGTTTTCTTTGATGGCCAAAAAGTTCAATTTTAGTCTCATCAGACCAGAGCACCTTCCTCCATACATTTTGGGAGTCTCCCACATGCCTTTTCCCAAACTCAAAACGTGCCATTTTGTTTTTTGCTGAAAGTAATGGTTTTCTTCTGGCCACTCTGCCATAAAGTCCAACTCTATAGAGCGTACGGCTTATTGTCATCCTATGTACAGATACTCCAGTCTCTGCTGTGGAACTCTGCAGCCCCTCCAGGGTTACCTTAGGTCTCTGTGCTGCCTCTCTGATTAATGCCCTCCTTGCCCGGTCCTTGAGTTTTCGAGTGCGGACGTCTCTTGCTCGGTTTGCTGTTGTGCCATGTTCTTTCCATTTGGTTATGATAGATTTGATGGTGCTCCTAGGGATCATCAAAGATTTGGATATTTTTTTTATAACTTAACCTTGACTTGTACCTCTCAACAACATTATCCCTTACTTGTTTGGAGAGTTCCTTGGTCTTCATGGCAGTGTTTGGTTAGTGGTGCCTCTTGCTTAGGAGTTGCAGCCTCTGGGGGCTTTCAAAAAGGTGTGTATATGTAATGACAGGTCATGTGACACTTAGATTGCACACAGGTGGACATCAGTTCACTATTTATGTGACTTCAGGAAGGTAATTGGTTGCACCAGAGCTTTTTATGGGCTTCATAACAAAGGGGGTTAATACATACGCACATGCCAATTATCAGTTTTTTATTTCTGAAAAATAGTTTTATGTATATATTTTTCTAATTTTACTTCACCAACTTAGACTATTGTGTTCTGATCCATCACATATAATTCAGATTACAAAAACATTGAACTAAAGGCTGTAATGTAACAAAATAGGTAAAAAGCCAAGGGGGGTGAATACTTTTGCAAGGCACTGTAAAAACTGTCAAACAGCAGAGGAGGCATTCGGCCATCAATGAAGGCGGAACTTTTTTTTTGTTGTTTTTTGCGTGCAGCGGGCGGCATGATTGACGATGGATTTACATCAGAGGACACTGGTTCTTTTATTTTTTATTGGGAATTGTCAAAAACTGTCTGTGTTTTTATTTATTTTTTGACACTTTTTTGGTGAATGGGTAGGGGCACACTGCCCCACCCCCCCGCCCCAAAGCACCCCCTCCATGTTGAGGACATGTGGCCTGGTATGGCTCAGGAGGGGGGGCTTGCTTGTTCCCCCCCCCCATTTCCTGACTCTCCAGCCTGCATGTTCGGATAAACGTCTGGTATAGATTTTCGGGGGGCGCTTTTTTTTTTTACTATTTTTTATTCAGCGGCGAAGCCACTGACAGCTGATGAATCATCGATCGGCTTTCTAGCCCCGCTCCTTAACAACCAGCTTTTACTCTGCCCTAATTGGGCAAAGCTTTGCCAAATCAAGGTGCAGAATGCACTGTGCAGCGTGCAGTGCATTGTAGGGCGTTCAGGGCGAACACCCGCCGAACGCCCTGCAACTTCGGGTGTTCCCTGAACGGAATGAACAGCCAGTGTTCGTCCCAAACTCATGCTCGGGCCGAACCGTTCGCCCAACACTACTATACACTTTCACCCCCTTCCTGCCCAGGCCAATTTTTTATCTTTCACTGTTATCACAATTTGAATGACAATTGCTCAGTCATGCAACACTGTACCCAAATTAAAAATTTTTTTTGAGACAGAGCTTTTTTTTGGTGGTATTTAACCACTTAAGCAGGCCATACACGGTCGAATTTCGAACAAATTTTCTTTTAAAATCAGAAAGTTCATTTTTTTTGGTGATCCGATGACGCCACCATTGATTTTCGAAATTCGGCGGACCATGCCATCAATTTCACCGCATGTTGCTACAGAAAAGAATTTTCTTGGCCGGGAATCTTCTTTTCTCTCCATAAATTTTCTTTTCTTACTACATTTCTCGCACGATTCTCCCATCATTGATTAGAAAATCGTTCGTTTTTCTAAAAATTTCCAATATGTCCGATTCCTCATATTTGATTGCCGCACGAAAATCGGTCGTTGTTGCAGCCCTCTAATGGTTCATACGAAAATTCTTTCATACAATTTTCGAAAGAAAATTCTTACGAAATTCGAACCGTGTATGGACGGCATTACGGACCGCCCGTTTTACGCCACTGCTTTAAAGAGGAATATCGTTGTTATGGCGGCAGCTAGCTGCCATAACCCCTGTATCTTCTTCTTCAGCGGACGGTCCGCTTTCAGGAAAAAAGTGGTCTCTGCGGCGGATTAGCCGCAAGATCGCTTTCAGATAAAAGTGGTCTCTGCGGCGGGAGAGGCCCCCCCTCCCGCCGCTTACCGGTGCCCTCCGCCGCTTACCGCAGCGGCGGAGGCAATCGTGTTCTGTCCCCTGCTAGGTATGGAGATGAGTGAGGGGAAGATGGCCCCCACCCGTCTCCATATCATTGCAGGGCGGAAGCGACGTCAAAAGTCACTTCCGCCCATAGATCTTAAAGGGACATTTTTTTATTTTATTTTTTTCAAATGACATTTAATTATTTTTTTTTTTTATGTAAATATGAGATCTGAGGTCTTTTTGACCCCAGATCTCATATTTAAGAGGTCCTGTCATTCTTTTTTTCTATAACAAGGGATGTTTACATTCCTTGTAATAGGAATAAAAGTGACACCATTTTTTTTTAAAGAACAGTGTAAAAATAAAAATAAAAGTTAAATAAATAAGGAAAAAAACTGTAAACGTGCCCTGTCCCGCCGAGCTCGCATGCAGAAGCGAACGCATACGTGAGTAGTGCCCGCATATAAAAATGGTGTTCAAACCACACATGTGAGGTATCACCGCGATCATTAAACGTCGCCTATGGAGATTTTTAAGGGTAAAAGTTTGTTGACATTCCACGAGCGGGCGCAATTTTGAAGCGTGACATGTTGGGTATAAATTTACTCAGCGTAACATTATCTTTCACAAAATAAAAATATTTGGGCTAACTTTACTGTTGTCTTATTTTTTTATTCAAAAAAAAAATTTAGTCTGTAGTAAAGTTATAGAGCCCGCAAACTATGGTATGTATATTTGAAAATTGATAATTCCTGATATACTGATATATCTGATATAACGATATCTAATTTCCTGAGCGCCTTAAATGCCAGTACAGTACAGATATCCCCTGAAATGACCTTTTTTGGAAAGTAGACAGTTCAGGGTATTTAGTAAGCAGCATGGTGAGTAATTTGAAGTTGTAATGTTTTGTCATAATTTTTTGTCCATTGCGTCTTTCTCAATATATGTATAGAATGAATCTGTAGCCCACAGTTATTTACTTTGCTACCATTGATTTTTTCAATAAATAATCCAATAGATAAAAAATAAAAGGCACAAGGTATCATAAATTGGTTTTGCCTTTCTCTAAAACTGTTACTTTGCACCACCTACTGGTAATTTAATAGAGCTGCATCTGTAACTTTTTTTAAAAGCACAAATACAATAGATTAAATAGTACAGTAGTTTTCTCTGCAGTCATATATTTCTGTATTTTAAAAATATAATAAGAATATTCCAGAACACCCTAAAACTCATTGGGGAGCTTTCTGCTCGCTACATAATGGTGGTGGTAGTGGGGTGGGGGCGCAATAAAGCAATTGTGACTTTTTTTTTGGTAGTATGACCCCTTAAAAAATGGCCTGTGACTAATTCAGGAAAGCCTTGCATCAGTTTTGTGAAGCTTTCTAATATGTTTGCCAAATTCAGTCTTTTTTACTACCACCACTTTTACAATCTGTTACTATGGCTGTGACAGAATCAGAAAGAATTATGGCCAGCTCGCTGACAAGCAAACTGCTGGTAATTAAAGTGGAGTTCCACCCACTTTTACAACTCTTCAGAATCCCTCACTAAACTGTGCACTGTAAACGAATTGGATATTTTTAAAAAAATTTTCTCAGCACCTACTGTATATCTGCTGTATTCATTTTTC
Source organism: Lithobates clamitans (assembly GCA_037952925.1). Lineage (NCBI taxonomy): Eukaryota > Metazoa > Chordata > Amphibia > Anura > Ranidae > Lithobates > Lithobates clamitans. The sequence continues at coordinate 1,615,162 of JBBGZY010000743.1, read as the reverse complement.
ACTTCCTCCTCCCTGGCCGTGGCCCATCGCATCATTTCCTGTTGGCAATGCCTTCTGGGAAGGGGCGGCAACTTCCTCTGACACTGCCGTTGCTATGGAAACCTGACCTGAAACCTATTACACTGCTTGTGCTGCACTGATCATGTGTGAGATCTGCAAGGATGAGATCCAGGAAGAAATACAGTCTGGCTTCAGATGCCCACACTTAAGATGGCCACGGCCTGCTGTAAGTTTATAAAATAACAAACTACTGCTATAAACTAACAAAACAGACCTTAGTTTACAGACTAACTTTACTAGAATACATTAAGCTTGTGTATTATAGGGGTATTTTTATGTAAAAAGTATAATTTCGGCCAGGAACACCACTTTAAGATCAATTTTGAGTTGGCATACAGATGGACGCCAGTGCTGACAGTGGGGCATTTTGTGTTGAGAAGCTTTCATGAATGTGACACTTCCTGCACAGCTTTTGTGGTTGCTGGGATGCCAGCAACTGCCACCTTCCTAGCAACTGATTACTCATACTCATTTGGCTGCTAACCAGGAGATCCCCTGGCCCACAGCTAAATGTAAAACAGGCACCATTTGTTGTGTGAAGGCACAACTTACTTCATGTCATAGATAATCTTTATGAATTCCACAGAATGTGTCTTCAGCGCAAGTGAGGAAATCTCAAGACTGACAGCAGTCAAGACATGACAGGGGTTTTAAGCAGTGGCCGGTGCTCATGCAGGTTGCAAGGGCGCCACCCCCCTAATCCATGCATCCAGCCCCTAATCTACTGTACAGTATATGCAGGACGCCAGACACATGGATTCCAATGGGGTTTTTTTTATTTTTAAAAACACATGATTACAGCCTGAGGCTCTAATTGGCTTCAAAAAGGGTGGGCTCGGGGTGCAGAGCACTGCGCCAAGAGCCCACCCAGTTGTGTGACATTAGCGAATTAATATTCGCTAATGTCTTCCTGTTTCTCCTTCTGGCCAATCAGGAAGCGGGTCCTGAGACCTAAGACCCAATTGGCCGCAAGTTATAAGTCCTGATTGGCCGGGAGGAGACGTAGGGGGGAAGCCGCCACCTGGATGGGGTAAGTGCAGGGGCTGGCGGGGGGGCCTGGTGGTGGGCGTGATGTGGCAATCGAACGACAGGGGGGGGGAGTGGTGATCAGTCGAGCCAGCAGCAGGGGGGAGGGTGCTTGGTTGGCTTACTTGGGAGGCCACCCCCCCAAGAAAATTGAGCTCCAGCCGCCACTGGCTTTAAGCTTTCCTCACTCCATTTAAAATATCCAAAAAAGAATGTTAGGCATTACACTTTAGGTTGAATTCGAAAGACAACAGTCACTGGACTGAAAGGATAAAGGCAGATAGGGAGTTTTATAGAGAAGAGTCATTTCCAACAAATAATAGAACGCTCTGGAATATTCAAAACCGCATCCAATTCGCACATATGTGAAGCGAGCCTTACTCAGTACATGTTTTAGTGCATTGCATTATTGTGGAGGATGTGAAGGTTGAGGGTGATGAATCAGTCCTCTCTCACCTGGATCAGGTAGAGTAGCTGATAGGAAAACAACTGGCAGCACATAAATATAACACGATGACTCATTTGTAACAATTAAATTATAGAGGACACAAGGCAGACCGCCAACATGTTGAATTCAAGGAAGTGCCTTAGGGCCCCCTACTATGAATCAGGAATTCAATCACTTATGTTACCTTTGTACTTGTCACGTACTGCATAGAGCATGTCACTATGAACGTTGTGTCAAGTGTCTGGAACTGTTGAAGTTAGTCCAGTGGCCGCTGGGCACAAACAAACTGAAAAATTCTGAAAAAGAAACCCCACCAATTGCAGCCTTACTGTGCCATCAATCGCAGCCACTGTGCCATCAATTGCCGCAACTGTGCCGTCACTGTGCCATCAAACGCAGCCACTGTGCCCATCAATTGCAGCCACTGTGCCATCAAATGCAGCCACTGTGCCCACCAATTGCCGCCACTGTGTCCTTCGATTGCTGCCACTGTGCCATCAAACGCAGCCACTGTGCCATCAAACGCAACCGCTGTGCCCATCAATTGCTCTCACTGTGCCCATCAATTGCCGCCACTGTGGCCAATTGCCGCCACTGTGGCCATCAATTGCCGCCACTGCGCCCATCAATTGCTCCCACTGTGCCTGATCAAACGCAGCCACCGTGCCATATCAAATGCTGCCAGTGTGCCCCCCGCTGGCCTGCCGTATGCACTTACCTGTCTCGGTGGGACAGCTCCTCAATGTCTTCTCCCGTCCTCTCTTCCCGTCCTCTGCTATGATTGGACGCCTGGCGTCCAATCGCTGCGCCTGTCGTTTCAGCCAATCGAGTGACGGGTAATAGATCCGAGCACCTGATTGGCGGAGAGTCGGTTTAGTGTTAGGAAAGTGAATATTCATTTGCTATTTAACACAGCTGACTGTCCTGCAACCCCCCAGCATGGCGCTTGCAGGTCACCTTTTTTGACGCCTATTAGAGCCTATGGTTCTAATCAAGTGCTTTAAAACCACCCCCGCCGCTGTAATTCAGGCGCCCTGCACCTGAAAAGGGTCTGGGCGCCTGAATAGGGGGTGGCAGCGGTGGCCATAGATAAATAGATTCATGCAGTGCATGAATCTATCTATTGGTGCTAGAGGGACGTGGCAGGAGTGAGGGACCAGTGCCCGTGCACCCTTAATTCACGGGTCGCCACTGAGTTAGTCTGTGTTGCTTTTAGCAAATGATCAAAAGGGCAAAAATCTTTTTTTTACTGTACCAGAGCTAACCATAGGCCTATAAGGGTACATATATTCTGTCTGGAGCTGTGTATACCAGATAGATTCCATGTAAATATCCTGGCTCACCTTAATAGGGTAAGGAGGAGTAGGAAGTACAATAAGGCAAATTCTGGCACTTTCTTACTTCAGGGGAAAGCAGGTGCTGATCCAGGGTCTAGGGGCACTGCCAAAATATAAGGTTTTGCTTACAGAACTGTATTTAACGTGTCATACAGTGTACAGAAGTCAGTAGTATGTAGGGCAGTGTAGGGAGGTCAGTAATATGTAGGACAGTGTACAGAGGTATGTAGTATGTAGGGCAGTGAAAGAGGTAGATAGTATGTAGGGCAGTGTACAGAGGTCAGTAGTATGTAGGGCAGTGTACAGAGGTCAGTAGTATGTAGGGCAGTGTACAGAGGTCAGTAGTATGTAGGGCAGTGTACAGAGGTCAGTAGTATGTGGAGCAGTGTACAGGGGTCAGTAGTATGTAGAGCAGTGTACAGAGGTCAGTAGTATGTAGAGTAGTGTACAAAGGTCAGTAGTATGTAGAGCAGTGTACAGAGGTCAGTAGTATGTAGGGCAGTGTACAGAGGTCAGTAGTATGTGGAGCAGTGTACAGGGGTCAGTAGTATGTAGAGCAGTGTACAGAGGTCAGTAGTATGTAGAGTAGTGTACAAAGGTCAGTAGTATGTAGAGCAGTGTACAGAGGTCAGTAGTATGTAGGGCAGTGTGCAGAGGTCAGTAGTATGTAGGGCAGTGTGCAGAGGTCAGTAGTATGTAGCGCAGTGTACAGAGGTCAGTAGTATGTAGAGCAGTGTGCAGAGGTCAGTAGTATGTAGGGCAGTGTGCAGAGGTCAGTAGTGTGTAGGGCAGTGTACAGAGGTCAGTAGTGTGTAGGGCAGTGTACAGAGGTCAGTAGTGTGTAGGGCAGTGTACAGAGGTCAGTAGTATGTAGAGCAATGTGCAGAGGTCAGTAGTATTTAGGGCAGTGTACAGAGGTCAGTAGTGTGCAGGGCAGTGTACAGAGGTCAGTAGTATGTAGAGCAGTGTACAGAGGTCAGTAGTATGTAGGGCAGTGTGCAGAGGTCAGTAGTATGTAGGGCAGTGTGCAGAGGTCAGTAGTATGTAGGGCAGTGTACAGATTTCAGTAGTATGTAGAGCATTGTACAGAGGTCAGTAGTATGTAGAGCATTGTACAGAGGTCAGTAGTATGTAGGGCAGTGTACAGAGGTCAGTAATATGTAGAGCAGTGTACAGAGGTCAGTAGTATGTAGAGCAGTGTACAGAGGTCAGTAATGTGTAGGGCAGTGTACAGAGGTCAGTAGGATATATTGTAATGTACAGAGGTCAGTAGTATGTAGAGTAGTGTACATAGGTCAGTAGGCTGTACTGCAACGTACAGAGGTCAGTAGGAGGCTAGTAGTAAGTAGGGCAGTGTACAGATGTCAGTAAGATGTAGGGTAGCGTACAGAGGTCAGCAGGATGTAGGACAGTGTACAGGGTTAAGTAGTAAGTATGGCAGTGTACAGAGGTCAGTAGTATGTAGGGTGGGGGACAGTGGTCCGTAGTATTTAGGGCAGTGTACAGAGGTCAGTAGTATTTAGGGCAGTGTACAGAGGTCAGCAGTATGTAGGGTAGTGTACAGTGGTCAGTAGTTTGTAGGGTGATGTAGAGAGGTCAATAGTATGTAGGCCAGTGTACAGAGGTCAATAGTATGTAGGACAGTGTACAGAAGTCAGTAATATGTAGGGCAGTGTACAGTGGTCAGTAGTTTGTAGGGCGGTGTAGAGAGGTCAGTAGGATGTAGGGCGGTGTGAAGGGAACAGTAGGGCAGAAAACATGGGGGTCAGACTCAGCAGGGCAGAGGACAGGACAGAGGATAGGGGGTAAGTAGGGCGGAGGACAGAGGGCAACAGGACATTGTACAGGGGTCAGTGGGATGAAGAGCAGTGTACAAAGGTCATTAGAATGTAGGACAGTGTACAGAGATCAGTAGAGCAAAGGACTAGGAGTCATCAGAGGGGTCAGAAGGGCACACACCAGGGGAGGGTCAGAAGGGCACACACCAGGGGGGTCAAGAGGGCACACACCAGGGAGGTCAGGAGAGCACAGTACGGGGTTGGGAGGGCACACACTAGGGGAGGTTGTAAGGGCACACACCGGGGTGTCAGAAGGGCACACACAAGGGAGGGGTTGGGAGGGCACACACTGAGGGGGTCAGGGGGACACACACACTGGGGAGGGTCGGGGGGGCACACACAGGGGGAGTCAGCAAGGCACACACTGGGGGTCAGGAGGGCACACCCCGGGGGAGTCAGGAGGGCACACCAGGGTGGTCAGGAGGGCACACACCAGGGAGGTCAGAAGGGCACAGTACAGGGTTGGGAGGGCACACACTGGGGGGGTTGGAAGGGCACACACCAGGTGTCGGAAGGGCACACACAAGGGAGGGGTTGGGAGGGCACACACTGGGGGGGTGGTCTGGAGGACACACACACGGGGGGCACACACAGGTGGAGTCAGGAAGGCAGACACTGGGGGGTCGTGAGGGCACACCCCGGGCGGGTCGAGAGGGCACACATGGGGGGTCGGGAGGGCATACACTGGGGGGGGTGGCAGGGCATACACTGGGGGGGTTGGGAGGGCACACACCAGGGGGCAGTCACAATGCTTTAATGAGCCCAATTTCTTACTGAGCTACATGAAAAGGAGATGCAATCCCATTTGTCAGCTAACAGCACCTCTATGCTATGCTGCAGTAACTCAGCAGACTTAGCATAGAGGTGCCTGTAAACTAATCCACAATGTACTGCTACCTGAGCTTACCTCCAGGAACATTCACTCAGCTCCCTCTGCTGAATTGCTCACACCTCCCTCTTCCAGGTGGGCCTGATCTCGGAGGTCAGGCACATTCCCATCCCGCCCACTCAAGCATCAGAAGCCAGGAGGCTCCCGCCCACTCAAGCAGCAGCCTGCAGGAGAGTGGCTGGAAAACTACTGGGGGTGGTACAGGGGCAGAGAGTCCAGTCCGATGTGTCTGGCCCGTAATTCCTCTTGCTGAGGATGGTTGTGAGTTGTCCCGACAGTGGCTCTAATTTCCCGGGGCGTGCTCGGAGTCGGTAATATTTTCTCTGATCCATCCTTGGGGGAAAGAACACTCAGAGAAGATTTTCAGGGGCAATTTCCCCCCCCCCCCAGATCCGCCCCTGGGGGAAAAAACACTCAGAAGAGATTTTTCAAACTGACTGATCTCTCCTCCTGAAATTACTGGGGCAGCGGATGTCTGGTTTTGCATAAATGTCACTGTCATCACATTGGGTTGAACATGGCCAGATCAGGTCATCATGTTAGGTAAAGTACAAACATATGGCCACTGCTCCCGCCTATAACTAGCCTTTGCAGCAAGGAGCACATGGAAGGGCGACGCATGTCAAACAAAACCAAAGAAAATACCCAGCTCTACTTACCGACCAGTCTACAACCAACTGAACTATTCTGTCTAACAGTATGCATGAAAAACAGGGGTTTAGTTTGCACATACACGCGTAAGCTGCAGATACTCTTGATGGCACCCCGGTATTATCTGCAGTCCTAACTCTAAATTTTGAGAGCCTCCACAGTGGAAGCACATGCATTATAATGGATGGGCAGAGGACAAGTGAGCCTGGAGGGAACCCACCCCTCCTTAAAGGCACGGGGGCGCACTGGACACCCAGCATATAGCCCAATGGCAGCAAAGGTGTCCAGTGCGTCCCCTCACCAGTTTTCCAACAGTACAAACAAATGGTCACTGCCCCACCTATAACTGTCTATTTCCAAGCCAGAGTAGAATAAAACTCCTACAAGCTTTAACCAGACACTGATGGAAGTAATAAGAGTGCTGTATACTTTGATGAGAAAAGGTGTTTAGCAGTTTATGATTACTAAAATAATTGCATTTCTATGTTCTGTGTACTCTGGGATACCAAATGTAGTGAATGCAGGGCCCTGGGTTTAGTAACACCTTATCTAAATGTCAGACCTGGTGTAAACTGCCTTTGCCTGAAGTGGGGAGGGTTGGTATGGCTAGAATGATCTGAAACACACCAATATTGATACTGCAGAGAATTTTTGGACTAATTAACTCCCTCACCAGAGACCTCATATGGAAAAAAGTTAGACCAATGCTTCAGTTGCCCAAATCAGAGGGAGGGTTAGTGGCTCCCAATGAAAAACACTGGAACTTATGTCAGGATGGGGAACTTTGCATCAGAGACTGATGTAAGGGGCTTTATGTAATACAGTGAATCCGGAAAGTATTCACAGCGCTTCACTTTTTCCACATTTTGTTATTTTACAGCCTTATTCCAAAATAGATTAAATTCATTATTTTCCTCAAAATTCTACAAACAATACCCCACAATGACAATGTGAAAGAAGTTTGTTTTGAAATCTTTGCAAATTTATTAAAAATAAAAAACAAAAAAATGACATGTACATAAGTATTCACAGCCTTTTCTCAATACTTTATTGAAGCACCTTTGGCACCAATTACAGCCTCAAGTCTTTTTGAGTATGATGCTACAAGCTTGGCACAACTATTTTTGGGCAGTTTCTCTCATTCTTCTTTGCAGGACCTCTCAAACTCCATCAGGTTGGATGGGGAGCGTCGGTACACAGCCATTTTCAGATCTCTTCAGAGATGTTCAGTCGGGTTCAAGTCTGGGCTCTGGCTGGCAACTCAAGGACATTCAGAGTTGTCCCGTAGCCATTCCTTTGTTATCTTGGCTGTGTGCTTAGGGTCGTTGTCCTGTTGGAAGATGAACCTTTGCCCCAGTCTAAGGTCCAAAGTGCTCTGGAGCAGGTTTTCATCAAGGATGTCTCTGTACATTGCTACATTCATCTTTCCCTCGATCCTGATTATTCTCCCAGTTACTGCTGCTGAAAAACATTCCACAACATGATGCTGCCACCACCATGCCTCACTATAGGGATGGTATTGGCCAGGTAAAAAGCAGTGCATGGTTTCCTCCAGACATGACGCTTGCCATTCAGGCCAAAGAGTTACATTTTTGTTTCATCAGACCAGAGAATTTTGTTTTTCGTGGTCTGAGGGTCCCTCAGGTGCCTTTTGACAAACTTCAGGCAGAGCTATCATGTGCCTTTTACTGAGGAGTGGCTTCCGTCTGGCCACTCTACCATACAGGCCTGATTGGTGGAGTGCTGCAGAGATGCTTGTTCTTCTGGAAGGTTCTCCTCTCTCCACAGAGAAATGCTGGAGCTCTACCAGAGTGACCGTTCGGTTCTTGGTCACCTCCCTGACTAAATTTTTTTATACCCTCCCCCAAATCTGTGCCTTGAGACAATTCCTTGGACTTCTTAGCTTGGTTTGTGCTCTAACATGCCCTCTTAACTGTGGGACCTTATATAGACAGGTGTGTGCCTTTCTAAATCATGTCCAATCAACTGAATTTACCACAGGTGGTCTCCAATCAAGTTGTAGAAACATCTCATGGATGATCAGTGGAAACAGGAGGCACCTGAGCTCAATTTTGAGTGTCATGGCAAAGGCTGTGAATACTTATGTACGTGTAATTTTTTTCGTTTTTTATTTTTAATAAATTTGCAAAGATTTTAAACCAAAAAAACTATACTTATCTTTTAACCACTTCAATACAGGGCACTCCCCCCCCCCTTCTTCCCAAGTCAATTTTCAGCTTTTAGTTCTGTCGCTTTTTAAATAACAATTGCGCGGTTATGCTACACTGTACCCAAACAACATTTTTTATCATTTTGTTCCCACAAAGAAAGTTTTCTTTTGGTGGTATTTGAACAAAAAAAAATTTCTTAGTTCCTGTTATAAAATTTTGTAAATAAGTACGTTTTTGCCTTCACTGATGGGCACTGATGAGGCTGCACTGACGGGCATTGATGAGGTGGCACTGATAATGGGCACTGATATGCGGCACTGATAGGCACTGATAGGCGGCACTGATGGGCACTCATAGATGGCACTGATATGCAGCACTGATGGGCACCCATAGGTGGCACTGATGGGCACTCATAGGCGGCTCAGATGGGTACTCATAGGTGGCACTGATATGCGGTACTGATGGGCACTGATAGGTGGCACTGGGCATGGGTGTGGCACTGATGGACACTGATGGGTGGCACTGATGGACACTGATAGATGGCATTGATGGGCATCACTGATATGGAGGCACTGGCAGGTATTGTTGGTGAGCACTGATTGTCATCCCTGGTGGCCATGGGTGGCATACCTGGTGGTCATCAGTGGTGGGCATCCCCGGTGGTCCTGGTGGCATCCCTGGTGGTCCTGGGTGGGCATCCTCGGGGGGGCTGGGCTGAATGGTTATAACCAATCAGCGAAGACCCCCCCCCCTGTCAGGAGAGCCGCCGATCAGCTCTACTCTACTCACGTCTGCCAGACACGTGTGAGGAAAACCCGATACATAGTTATATAGTTAGTCAGGTTGAAAAAAGACATAAGTCCATCTAGTTCAACCATAAAAAAAAATTAAAAAATAAAATAAAAAATATCATTCAATCCCATATACACAATCCTATACCCACAATTGATCTAGAGGAAGGCGAAAACGCGGCTTTTCCTGTTTACATTGTGATCAGCTGTGATTGGACACAGCTGATCACGTGGTAAAGAGCCGCTGCCAGAGGCTGTTTACTGAGATCAGTGTTGCGGTGTGTTAGACTGACACACGGCATCACCCAAGGGCACGTGTCGGCTTGTTATCCTGATCACGTCATATGACATCCGTTCTGGATAACACAACCACTTTGTGCACGTCATATTGCTATATGGCGGGCGGGAAGTGGTTAAATGATGCAGAAATTTTTCTGTACCCTTCCCCAGATCTGTGCCTCGATACAATCCTGTCTCTGAGGTCAATTCCTTGGACTTCATGGCTTGGTTTGTGCTCTGACATGCACTGTTAACTGTGGGACCTTATATAGACAGGTGTGTGCCTTTCCAAATCATGTCCAATCAACATAATTTACCACAGGTGGTCTCCAATCAAGTTGTAGAAACATCACAAGGGTGATTGGTGGAAACAGGATGCACCTGAGCTCAATATTGAGTGTCATGGCAAAGGCTGTGAATACTTATATACATGTAATTTTTTTGTTTTTTATTTTTAATTTGCAAAGATTTCAAACAAACTTCTTTCACGTTGTCGTTATGGGGTATTGTTTGTAGAATTTTGAGGGAAAAAATACATTTAATCCATTTTGTAATAAGGCTGTAACATAACAAAATGTGGAAAAAGTGAATTACTGCAAATACTTTCCGGATGCCCTGTATATTGGTAGTCTTTAAAAACAGAAACCTGGTGGTTGAGTTCTGCAAACACTTCAGTGAGATAAAAAACAATGATGAGAGGTGGTTGATATTGGCTTTGTATTTTACTCCAAAAGGTCTAAGATCTGGTTTCACTAAGGTTCACAAGCATGTGATTGTAAGCTTCGAGGGCCAGTCCACATTTGCATAATTTGGGGGGGCCCTGATGGAGACACATGTGTGTGGGGGCCCTAATGGGGCACACGTGTGGAGGGACCCTGATATAGACACATGTGTGGGGTTTCCCTGATGGGAACACATGTGTGGGGGGCCCTGATGGGAACACATTTGTGGGGGCCCCTGATGGGGAGACGTGTGGGAGGGCCTTGATGGGACACGTGTGTGGGGGTGCCATGATATGGATGTGTGTGGGGGAACCACATGTGCAGGGGGGGGGGGTTCTGATGGCAACACAAATGTAGGGGGGCTCTGATGTAGAAACCAATTTGCGGGAGACTCTGATGGGTGATGGAAACACAAATGTGCTGGGAGACTGATAGGGACAATGATTTATGGGAAAACTCTGATTAGGACCAACTCTCCTACCTCTTAAATTGTATTCTATTCTGCTGCTGTGGATTAATGTATAAATAACAGATGTTTTTTGACGCACGAATGTGTGTAAAATATACGATGTGGCCCTTGAAGTGAATAGTTTGAAGACCTCTATTCTGCAAGATCACATAGAGCCTCCAGGGCTGCCCTGTCAATGGCATCATCTGTTGTAGAAACCTCAAAACCCTCATGCATATCTACTGTATCTGTGGGTGGGACCAATTGGTTGGTACACAAGGTGGAGAAAAATGCACACCGAGACCAAGTAGAGTGGCACAGTTATTATTTGGTTAAGTGGAAGTAACAAATAACAGGTGGAGAACAGCAGCAATCTATTTGTCTAATAGTCTCAAGCAAGTTGATAAAAGCAACTCACTGACACAGGTGTCACAGGTACATAAACTCTCAGCAATGTGATTGGCACAACGGAATAGTCCCGTGTGGTATGAACTTATTTTTGTATGGGAAATGTCAGCTGGTAAGGATTGATCTAAGATGATCTTTTTTGAGTGCTCCTTTGTTGTTCTTTTTTAAATTTTAGTGAACATACAGTATTTCAATAGCCATATGTCATTGTTCTTGTTATGTAAACATTTACTTTAGATGGTATGTTAAAATAAAATCTTTGTGAGCCAAACACCTGTTTTCAGGGGAATGTCATTACAGTTCCTCAAGAATTACATCCTTTCTAATACAAGTGCAGTGATATCCCAGAAGGAGACACTGGATTTGTTTGGGTCCTCCTGCCTGCCTATTAATGACTCTGCAGAGGAAAGATCACCCTGGAAAGGCTTCCCAAACATTTATCACCTCCCCAGCCACCTTCTGGATGTCTCCTTCCAGGGATTGGTCGAGGCTTGTTAAATATTTATACAGGACATTTGACTCTCCCCACACTATATTCTGGAAATGACTTCCAGAAGCCGATAGAAGAGATCAAATACCCAGCTTTGGAAGCCCTGACTAGACAAAAAATAATAGATCACTGCTACAGTGAAGCCAAAAACTAAATTTAGCCCAACAACCTAACTAGAGGAGGGTGCTACAGATGTTTGGGTTTGAAAAAAAGGAACAAAGACTGTACCCTGTGTAGCACCCTCTACTTTAGGTAGGTGCTAGATTTAGTTTTTTTTGTAGAGCAGGTACATTTAAGCAGGCCTAGCTGGAAGCTAGGCCTGTTTTTTTTGATCTGTGGGCTGGGAGTGGCCTAGAGTAGGCTGGTGACTCACAGGCAGCATCACTTCTTGGTTACCTCCCTCTGTCCTCCAGAAGATTCTGGAAGCAGAGGAGGGGGAAGAGAGGTGGAGTTGTCTGAGGTGTTTCAGGGAGCCCTGACCAATCCCCAACTAGGACTGGCAGGGGGCAGGCCTCTTAGAAATACCCAGGGTCAGCCCAGCTGGGGAGGAGTTGTTCGGGTGGAAGAACTGGAGATGGAGTGTTAGGCTGTCGGGGCCTTGGATGGAGCTCCCCAGTCTGGGAGGCGGTGATCTTGGGCCAGGGGCTCGGAGCTGTGAAGGAACCCCACACAACCCAAGGGGTGCCTGAGCAGGAGAGGACAGCGGGAAATACTACCGGGCAAGTCTCCAGGAGGGATCCATTCTGCTAATGCTGGACATCTTGAAATTTTGCTCCAAACATCTGCTAAAGACAGTAAAGTGAGCCTGAGAATGTCTACTGTTGCCCAGGGTGCTCAGAAGCAGCCTGTGGGTGCATGCAGGCGGTTATATCAGTTCTCTACAGGGAGGCATTGGCTACCATCTTTATTGTTGCTATCGGCAACCACTGGACAATTCAGCTATCATCTATCTTCAGTTGCTTGGGCACGATCAGTGCCAGGCCACATGCCTTGACAAGTCCTGCTAGCATCAGCATGCCTGCAAACTTCACTTTGTCTAACAAGGGGTTACAGCAGCATGCCCAGTGAGGAATGTTCTTATCAGTTCTATTGACGCCAGCTCGTCTGGAAGCAAGGGGGCGGTGCCACGCCCTGGAGGAGACCAAAAGTTCCTGCTAGTAGCAGACACCAAGAGGCAGAGGAAGATGGCGGAGGGTGGTCGGCTGTTACCCACATTACAGTGGTTGCTTGAAATGCAGGAGCCGGCGCTGGTGGACACTGGATGTCAAATTCCGACGGTGGAGGTCACTGCTTGGGCCCGGTGCGGTCATTGTGGGGAGCCACTCACCCGACTAGGACCCGTTCAGCAGGAGCTGCAGTATTACAGTGTGGACCTGCTATCAGGACTCTGTACACTAAAGCCGCAGAAGACTTGGAAGGCTGGAGAGGGCCAAAGATCACCCCCTAAAGGCGGGGCGTTGCAGCCTAGCGACTCCTCCGTGAACACTGAGGACATCAGCGGGAGAGACTTCCATAGCCTGACCAGGGACATGGCACCTGTGAATATTACAGTGCAGGAGCCAGAGGCAACCCCTGAAAAGCCGGCCAGCTCTAAGCCCCAAGTCCTTTTAGTCTGGAGGGAGCCGTTGGCAATTACAGGTGAGTTGGACGAGGAGGGTGAGGGCCGGGTCGTTGATTGGGGTTCTCCCAGAGTGCAGGCCGAGTCTGGGTTCCTTGAGAGGTTGGTGGAGTGGTCGTCCCCTGAGAAAGATACTGACGAGGAGTGGGAGACCAGGGAAACTCACGTCCCTGAAAGTGGGGATTGATCAGAGCCAGCAGTGGAACCTGAACATTCAGCAGGAACTCTGATCGGCAGTCTGCAGTTCTTTGAATCCAGGTCTTCCACCACCTAGACCAGGGCGCTCACTTATCGGCAGTGGGTCATTTGGACCATGAATGCCTACATCCTGCCAGGGAAGGGGAATCCTAGGGAGCTGCCTAGATTCTGCAGATTCCAGTAGGAGATACAAAGGAGAGTGGCCTGTATTTCCCCTGTGTTCCTCCTCAGACTATGGAAGTCATCAAGAACTCCCAGGGTGGATGGGAGGATGACCTAGTCTGGGACTATCTTCATGTCCCCAAGCCGTTGCGGGTGCCAGGTGGTGTGGCTTGGACCGGTTTTCTGGAGACCCGAGAGAAATGGAGGTTTGGCCGGGCTATTTATAAGGATTGAGTGCTTGTGTTCAAGGCGGGTGTTTGTTTTGATCTGTGGGCTGGGAATGGCCTAGAGTAGGCTGGTGACTCACAGGCAGCAATCACTTCTTGGTTACCTCCCTCTGTCCTCCAGAAGATTCTGGAAGCAGAGGAGGGGAAGAGAGGTGGAGTTGTCTGAGGTGTTTCAGGGAGCCCTAGGCACTAAGATTGGCAGGGGGCAGGCTCTTTGAAATACCCAGGGTCAGCCCAGCTGGGGAGGAGTTGTTCGGGTGGAAGAAGTGGAGATAGAGCGTTAGGCTGTCAGGGCCATGGAGGAAGCTCCCCAGTTTGGGGAGGGTGACCTTAGGCCAGGGGCTCGGATCTGTGAAAGAACCCCGCATAACCCAAGGGGTTCCCTGATCAGAAGCAGGAGAGGACAGCAGGGAAACCTGTCGGGCAAGTCTCCAGGAGGGCTCCATCAGGTGTCGGTGAGTGACAGGCACAGTCAGGAGAGCTGGGAGAGACATGGCGGAGAGGACTGGGAAGCAGTCAGGGATGGATGCAGAGCCAGCGGGAGAGACTGTGATGTTACTGGCAGAGAAGTCGGGCAGCTGCAGCCAGGAGGGTTGTCAGAGCCTGCACAGGACTGACTGGGATCAGTAGTCAACCTTAATACAGCTAGCAGTAAAGACTTTCCTTTTACCATTGGTTGCTACACCAAAGGGGCCCACAATCCCTGCCAGCAAATGGCAGTTTCTAATGTCTGACTGTGTTGGAGTTGGGCCTACCATGTGCTAGCTGTGCCAGGAACCAAGTATTGTACAGGAGAGAGAGAAACAGTCTGCAAATAAACATTGTGCTGGAGGAGGCTGGAGCTCTAGAAGATGTAAATAGAGGTTCCGATTGATTATTACATTGATTTCTGCTATTGATTCTGGGCATCCCATAATTCCCTTTTACCCCATCCCATAGTTGCCAACATTGAAAAAAAAAATATGTGGGACACTTTTTTGGCTGTAGGCGGAGCCGTACAATAATTAGGGGGTGGGGCATTCGTTTGTAGGCGTGGCTTAGAAAAATTTATAAGTGCGGCGCGCGAAGCGCCTCGCGGCGAAAATGGGTGTGGCTTACTTGAAAAGTGGGCGTAGCTTACGCAAAAGTGGGTGTGGATTTCATGAAAGTGGGCGTGGCTTAAATGGGCGTGGCTCAGTAGGGTGTGGTTAGAGTCTGAGATGAATGAGGGATGGAGAAGGAAAGGGGGAGAGGGGAATGACGGGACAGCAGCCCCAGATCCTACACAATAGAAATATGTGTATTCTAGAAAGTTTAACAATCAGCAGATAAAGATACTCCAAACGCCTGGTGTTAACGCTTCAATCATCCCGGCACCATGGTTGTTATGGTGTCAGGATGATTGAAGCGCATTATTTCTATTATTACATTGTAATATAAAATTAAATCATTCAACTCACCATAATGCCGAATCAGTGGGATCCCTGAGCGTGTCACTAGCCACGTCGCCTGCCACGGGCAGAGTCTGTCCTTGCATCAGGTGCCCCCGCCAGAGTCTGTCCTTGCATTAGGTGCCCCCGGCAGAGTCTGTCCTTGCATCAGGTGCCCCCGGCAGAGTCTGTCCTTGCATCAGGTGCCCCCGCCAGAGTCTGTATAGACCCCCTCAGTGCAGACCCCCTCCATCAGTGCAGACCCCCTCCATCAGTGCAGACCCCCCCTCTATTAGTGCAGACCCCCCCTCAGTGCAGCCCCCCCTCTATTATTGCAGCCCCCCTCTATTAGTGCAGCCCCCCTCTATTATTGCAGACCCCCCCTCAGTGCAGCCCCCCCTCTATTAGTGCAGCCCCCCTCTATTAGTGCAGCCCCCCCTCTATTAGTGCAGCCCCCCTCTATTAGTGCAGCCCCCCCTCAGTGCAGCCCCCCCACTATTAGTGCAGACCCCCCCCTCAATGCAGACCCCCCTCAATTAGTGCTGCCCCCCTCAGTGCAGCCCCCCTCAATTAGTGCAGCCCCCCCTCAATGCAGCCCGGCCCCCGCTCAGTGCAGGAGCGGCCGGTGTTCTGCCGAGAAAGTTCCCCTTGGCAATGGAGGACCCCCTGTACTGCGCAGGTGCATCGCTTGCGCAGTACGGGGCTGGGAAACTTTCAGCAAGATGAGGCGACGGTGCCGTGTCTTCTGCTTGCTTCAGTGGAGAGGGGAGAGGCCGTTCAGCCAAAGAAGCCGCTTCATTGGCTGCACGGATCGAGCCCCCTTCCTCTCTCCACTCAACACTAGGGGAAGATAGGGCGTATCTTACTTTACTTTATTCTTTCTTTCTTTATTTCTTTTATTTTATCTAATCCAGCCTAGTTTAATATTATAAATCCCATCCTCAGAATTGGTTATAATATTTTGTATTCTTTTTATTTTGTGTTTTCATAACTTGTATGACCAACAGAATACAAGGAAGGAAGAGTGGAAAAATCATAAGAAAAAAATTGTGCCCAGCAAATATGATACCGGTTCAAACAAATTTGAGTATATCACAATCACATTTACATACTATCTGAGAAGGCTTTTCCCAGTGTATTACTCATCACTTGTTTCCTCTCACGCTTATGCACAAAGTGTTATTCCCAGTCTATCAGTGTTACGTTATTATCCAGGGTTTAACAGGGCCATAAATGATGAATAAGTCTAATGCCCTGTACACACGGTCGGACTTTCCGACGGAATATGTGCGATCGGATTGTGTTGTCGGAAATTCCGACCATGTGTGGATTCCATTCCCACTTTTTCCATCGGAATTTCCGACACACAAAGTTTGAGAGCAGGCTATAAAATTTTCCGACAACAAAATTCTTTTGCGTAAATTTCAACTGTGTGTGGATAATTCCGATGCACAAAGTTCCACGCATGCTCAGAATACTACTGCCCCGTTCATAGTCCTGACGTACGTGTTTTACGTCACCGTGTTCAGAACGATCGGATTTTCCAACAACTTTGTGCGACCGTGTGTATGCAAGACAAGTTTGAGCCAACGTCCGTCGGAAAAAATCCATGGATTTAGTTGTCGGAATGTCCGATCAATGTCTGACCGTGTGTACAGGGCATAACTCAACTGATAACTGTTACTAACAAATGTTGCAATCAACTTGTACCTGACTAACAACAAGTGAATATTTATACCAGAAAGCAATTTGATCCCACTTGTTGTATGTTCATGTCTACAGTATACCTATATGGTTTATCCACAGAACAGGATCGGGGTATATGTAGAATTCACTGAGCCCTTTTTATTTGTCACACACACAACACTTTTGTGGATCCAAGTATCCCTTGAATATGTGTCCTTAAAGCAGAACGTCAGCCAAAAATTTTAAGCTAAAAATATTAGCCCTTGAGAAGATCAAATAACAAAAAGAGCTGTTGCTGCAATATTCACATGCAAGCCAGAGATTTCCTCTCCAGTACTTTTGTCCACCATTAGATATCCTCAGTCTGATGGCCAGAATTATTCAAATCACTTTTTCTGGGACCTGGTCAACCCGGATCTGTCCCAGCCTGTGACTGGACAGTAAAAAGAGAAGCAGCACAGTGACCAGTTCATCTCTCTGTCACTCTGCTTTAGCTTCCTATCAGCATGCTTCTTGTCAGCACATGGACTGATTGGTTCCTTCTCACTCTCACATTCCAGCTTTGTTGTAAAAAAACTACAAGAGGCTGAAACCAGCTCAAATTCAGGTACTTACACTTCTTGCATTTAAAAAATACATAGATGTATTAGGGCCAGTTCACATACAGTGCTGTGACCGGTGTTTTCCACACTGAAAGAACGCCAGTCACTGCTAGGACACATAGAAAACTATTTTTCCATGAGCCCTTTCACACTGCAACTTAGCCTGGAGCTGCGCTGCAGTAAGGTGCGATGAAAGACAGACATGTTGCATTTTATCGCAGTACAGAGGATGGGATTACATGCCACTGTACAGCAGTGCAGCACATCATGCTGCTCTACAGTGACATGGATTCAAAGAAGACCCGGTCAGCCCGACCCTGCAACTGACAACAAGAAATTTCTTGTCAGCGCACATTTTATACATAGGCCCCAAGATGGTTTTGTATTTTGCAACCTACCAACAGGGGGAAACGGCTCATACACATTTAGGGGGCCCGGACCGCAACCAACAAGATGTTGTTGCTGCTGACCAAGTACTTGCCCTGGGCAGAACATTATTATATGGGGGGGCGCACTTGAGCTCCCGCACCGTACAGGCTTAGGAGCTTCCCTGCCTTATCCGTGTAGCACCCTGATGTTTAGGCAGGGCTGCTAACAAATTTAGTTGCCAGGCGATAGTTGCTTTGGCCAATTGTTAGGAGATTAATTGATTTCCCCCTATTTCTGTAATTGCTGCACTTCTCTCTTCTGTCACTAGGTGGCATTATAGCAGGTGACATTGGATAGGAGAAGGGCGTAGCAAGGACAGATTATGAATGAATGGGGTGTCTCAGCCAATGGGCAGGGATTTTCTTTGGTCCCTTGGCCTGCTGGGGGTGCCTATTTATTTGGGTGGAGTCAGGTGATCGGGGTTCTGTGCCACCTGGACGGCTGTCTGGGTGGATGTGTATTATTGCCCTGGGCTGCTAGGCCAGAAGCCTGAAGCCTATCCCGGGGACATCTGGCTGGTAGGCTGTCTGAGGCCTATCCAGAAGCAGGAGAGCAGCGTAGGGTTGGGACTGTGGACTTGTAGTCTAACCAGAAGTAGCAGTTCTGCCGGCCGGGGAACTGGCTGTGGTCAGAGGTAGAGGGGAAGCTGTCGCCACTAAGGGACCATTCACCTTGCTACCGGAGACCACTGTGAGTAAGCTGAGGACAGTACCAGAGCAGACTTCTCACCAGCCAGGGACGGTGAAGAAGTGGGAAAACCTCAGCAAGTGCCAAGTCAGGGACCCAGTGGGACAGCAGAGGTGAGGCTTGAGGAGCATCAGTGAGTGCCAAGCCAGGGACCTAGTGATGCTTGAAGAGTAGCTGTGAGTGCCAAGCCAGCGACCAAGCAGGGAAGCAGGGGTGATGCTTGAGGAAGATACTGATTACTAAAAGTGGAAGAACTCAAGGGATTCAGTGGCTAGTGGATCCGAAGTCTAGTGAAAGACTGGGAGTTTGTTGAGTAAAGCTCCATAGTGAGTGACTGTGGAGTAAAGAGAACTGTTTGTGTTGCCAATAGTTGAGTACAACTATCGTTATTATCTGCTACAAGATTGTTGCCATAGGAGACAGCGGCCCTACCTATACAGAAGTGGTGTCCGGCTGAAGGCCTTCACCTGTATAGCTGGTCTAGAAGTCTCAAAGTCTGCCAACTATCATTGCATCTACCTAAGGGTGTACCTAAGGGTGTCCTGGCCCTAACCCTCTCTCCCACAGTTCTGTTCAAGAGACAATAAATCTCTTTGTATTCAAAAGGTGTCCGGCGGCCACCATTTCATCCTGCATTACACCCACCATAATAGAATCAAAAAAGCAAAAAACCGCGCTATAAAGTGATGTGATTACACCCACCATGCCTGTTAACCCACTCCACACAGAAGGATGTCAGCTGTCCCTAACTCTGGAGGTCACCATTAAGCCTCAGGGGACCCGGGACTTTGCTACATCTGGATCAGCATAAGGCAGCTGACTGCAATCCTTCTAGCTCGGGTCTCTCTTTACTGGAGGGGGGTGGGTAGGGAGATCTGTGTTTGGGTCCCCCCGTATCACCCCCTTGCAGTCCTACTAGCGGGGGTCTCCTTCTCCTGGAGGGGGGTGGGCAGGGGGACTTTGTGTTGGGTCTCCTTTTACTGGAGTAGGGTGGGCGGGGGGGGGTACGTGTGGTGGTCCTCTCTGATCACCCCCTGCAGTCCTAGCTGAGGGTCTCCTTTTACTGGGGAAGGGTGAGCGAGGGGATATGTATGGGGGTCTAGCTGGGGGGTCTCCTTTTTTCTGGACAGGGGTGGGCAGAGGGGTCTGGGTTGGGGTCCCCTCTGTTCACACCCCTGCAGTCCATTTAGCTGGGAGTCTCCTTTAACTGTGGGGGGTTCCTGTATTCCAGAATGGGGGTCTCTCTATATTTGTCTGTATTCCTGGATGGATGGGAGGAGGTCTTTCCTAATCGTCCCCATGCACTTCTCCTGTTCAGGGGTCTTCTTCACCTGAGGGGGTCAGTATTCCTGGATGGGAGGGAGGGGCCCGCCTGCTCACCTCGCTTCACTCCTTGTTGATGGGGGATGTATAACTATAGAAAGGGGGGTCCGGGGGTCTTATGTAGAGGTAAGTAGGTTTCCGGGGGTCTTATATAGAGGTTGGTAGTTTTCAGGGGGTCTTATATAGAGGTAGGTAGGTCCCAGAGGGTCTTACAGTGCATCCGGAAAGTATTCACAGCTCTTCATTTTTTCCACATTTTGTTATGGTACAGCCTTATTCCCAAATGAATTAAATTTGTTATTTTCCTCAAAATTCTATAAACTATACCCCATAATGACAACGTGAAAGAAGTTTGTTTGAAATCTTTGCAAACTCATTAAAAATAAAAAATGAAAAAAATCCCATGTACATAAATATTCACAGCCTTTGCTCAATGCTTTGTTGAAACGCCTTTGGCACCAACTACAGCCTCAAGTCTTTTTGAGTATGATGCTACAAGCTTGGCACACATATTTTTGGGCAGATTCTCCCATTCTTCTTTGCAGGACCTCACAAGCTCTGTCAGGTTGGATGGGGAGTGTCGGTGCACAGCCATTTTCGGATCTCTTCAGAGATGTTATCTTGGCTTTGTTATCTTGGCTGTGTGCTTAGGGTCATTGTTCTATTGGAACATGAATTTTCACCCCAGTCTGAGTTCCAGAGCGCTCTGGAGCAGATTTTCATAAAGGATGTCTCTGTACATTGCTGCATTCATCTTTCCCACGATCCTGACTAGTCTCTAAGTTCCTGCCACTGAAAAACATCCCCACAGCATGATGCTTCAACCACCATGCTTCACTATAGGGATAGTATTGGCCAGGTGATGAGCAGTGCCTGGTTTACTCCAGATCTGACGCTTGTCATTCAGGCCAAAGAGTTCAATCTTTGTTTCATCAGACCAGAGAATTTTGCTTCTCATGGTCTGAGAGTCCTTCAGATGCCTTTTGGCCAACTCCAGGCAGGCCAGTGTTGCCAACCGCCCGTTAATTTACGGGCA
Organism: Lithobates clamitans; assembly: GCA_037952925.1. Classification (NCBI taxonomy): domain Eukaryota; kingdom Metazoa; phylum Chordata; class Amphibia; order Anura; family Ranidae; genus Lithobates; species Lithobates clamitans. The sequence goes on along the minus strand of JBBGZY010000743.1, from coordinate 1,594,227 downwards.
GCCCGTAAATTTCACCCCATTTTCGGGGCGCCCGTGAATGTCTGTTACGGGCAGCCGGTGCCCGTAAAAAAGATGGCTGCGGGCCGGCATTGCAACTTGCGCATGCACCGTTCCGAAGCCCGCAGGACTCGGGAAAGATTGTACAAGCTCGGCTGGCCGGCGCATGCGCAATAATGTAATGACGCCGCCTGGCGCCATTTTTAATCAGAAGCCGACGCTTCTCGGCGGTTCAGCGGGGGGAGCAGAATGGTGCAGAGGAGCCATGTTACCGGGCCCGGCCACAGGAGGACATTACGGGGGGGGTGAAGCCGGCCCGGTAGAGAACTGGTGACTGGAGAGATGAAAGGGTCACAGTGAGTGACAGAAGGCAGACACTGTCACTGACTGATGTGGAGAGTGAGACAGGTATTAGTATCTGAAGGGGGACAGTGGAGGAAACTACCATGCCCGGCCCCGCAGCCTCTGACCATCCCCTGCCCACAGCCTCTGACCATCTCCTGCCCACAGCCTCTGCTCTGACCATCTCCTGCCCACAGCCTCTGACCATCCCCTGCCCACAGCCTCTGACCATCCCCTGCTCACAGCCTCTGACCATCCCCTGCCCACAGCCTCCGACCATCCCCTGCCCACAGCCTCTGACCATCCCCTGCCCAGTGCCCACAGCCTCTGACCATCTCCTGCCCACAGCCTCTGACCATCTCCTGCCCACAGCCTCTGACCATCTCCTGCCCGCAGCCTCTGACCATCTCCTGTCCACAGCCTCTGACCATCCCCTGCCCACAGCCTCTGACCATCCCCTGCCCACAGCCTCTGACCATCTCCTGTCCACAGCCTCTGACCATCCCCTGCCCACAGGCTCTGACCATTTCCTGCCCACAGCCTCTGACCATCTCCTGTCCGCAGCCTCTGACCATCTCCTGTCCGCAGCCTCTGACCATCTCCTGTCTGCAGCCTCTGACCATTTCCTACATCATGTCTGCAGTCTCTGAGGGGGAGTCGGGAAAGGAGTCAAGAGTGGGAGCGCCGCCGGGATCATGGGGTCACGGGAGAAGTCAGACGTGTGTGGACTGTGGAGAGGAGACCATAAGAAAACCAGAGCCGCCAAGCTGGAGCCATCTGACTGAGCCCTGAAAGATGCACCTGAGAGGAGGTCAGTGACAGCACTGCCAGGCCAGTCTGGGGGGGTTGCTGATGTAAGAGGAGAGAATACAATAATGTAAGGGGCACTGATATAAAGGTTTCCCCCTAAATTAGTAACTCCCCTTACCTTAGTGTATTCACTCTGCGGAAGGTGGTCTCTGGTCACCAGAGTGCCCCCCACATCAGAGTTCCTAGCATTCCCCCTTTACATCAAAGTCTGCAGGATTGCCCCTTACAGTGCAAAGGGGAACTCAATCTGCGGACCCTGATGTAATTAGGAACTCTGATGTAAAGGGAACACAGTGGACTCTGATATAAGGTGGTCTCTGGTCACCAGAGCCTCCCCTTACATCAGAGTTCCCCCTTAGATCATGATCTGCAGCGTTTCCCTTTACATAAGAGTTCCCTTTCACTGCAAGGGGGATCCCTGCAGACTCTGATGTAAGGAGGGAACCCAGTGCTAGCTGGGTTATAGTAACCTGACCTTCATGTCAATGGAGAAATATGTTTTTTGACTTTTGTTTAACTTAAACACATTGCTAATAGCACTAGCTATATGCTTATAGTTCGAATACCGTATTTATCGGCGTATAACACGCACTTTTTTCCCCTTAAAATCAGGGGAAAATCGCAGGTGCGTGTTATACGCCGATCCCCTGCGATCCGAGCTGTCAGGATTTAAAAATCGCTGACCGCGATTTGAAAATGGCGCCGCCGGCGCCGAAATACGCAGTGCCGGTCCTCGGCTCTTCTCGGCGGCTTTCGGTTTCACTCGAGCGCCGCCCGAACCTAGCCGAGTATACTCGGCTAGTTTCGGATAGCTCCGCTCACCGTCCGAGTGAAACCGAAAGTAAACGAGAGCCGCCGAGAAGAGCCGAGGAGCGGCTCTGTGTATTTCGGCGCCGGCGGCGCCATTTTCAAATCGCGGTCGGCGATTTTGAAGCTCACAGGCTTCAGCAAGGCTGGACTGGGGCAAGGCTGGACTGGGGCAAGGCTGGACTGACATGGCTGCACTAGCAAGGCTGCACTAGCAAGGCTGCACTGACATGGCTGCACTGGCAAGGCTGCACTGACATGGCTGCACTGACATGGCTGCACTGGCAAGGCTGCACTGACATGGCTGCACTGGCAAGGCTGCACTGACATGGCTGCACTGACATGGCTGCACTGACATGGCTGCACTGACAAGGCTGCACTGACATGGCTGCACTGGCAAGGCTGCACTGACATGGCTGCACTGACATGGCTGCACTGACAAGGCTGCACTGACATGGCTGCACTGACATGGCTGCACTGACAAGGCTGCACTGACAAGGCTGGACTGGGGCAAGGCTGCACTGAGAAGGCTGCACTGAGAAGGCTGCACTGACAAGGCTGCACTGACAAGGCTGCACTGAGAAGGCTGCAATGATGGGCATTTAAATGTAAGTTTTTTTCCCTTCAACTTCCCTCCTAAAAGTTTTTTTTCCTTAAAATTCCCTCCTAAATTGAGGTGCGTGTTATACGCCGGTGCGTGTTATACGCCGATAAATACGGTATTTATCCTTGCACTGTTTAGCACTGAAAACAGTAATTTTAGGTACTTTTTTGCAGCGCCAGTAAAAAATGCGGATCTGCCAGTAATTTTCATGATTTTTGCCAGTAAAAAAGTGGTGCCGTTTGTAAATTTTGGCATCCTGCCAGTAAATTTCACTTCAGGGGGTTGGCAACATTGAGGCAGGCTATCATGTGCCTTTTACTGAGGAGTGGCTTCCGTCTGGCCACTCTACCATATAGGCCTGATTGGTGGAGTGCTGCAGAGATGGTTGTTCTTCTGGAAGGTTCTCCTCTCTTCACAGAGAAATGCTGAAGCTCTGTCAGAGTGACCATCAGGTTCTTGATCACCTTCCTGATTAAGGCCCTTCTCCCCCGATCGCTCAGTTTAGCTGGGTGGCCTGCTCTAGAAAGAGTCCTGGTGGTTCAAAACTTCTTCCATTTAAGGATGATGTTGGTCACTGTGCTCATTGGGACGTTCAATGTTGCAGAAATTTTTCTATACCCTTCCCCAAATCTGTACCTTGACACAACCCTGTCTCAAAGGTCTACAGACAATTCCTTGGACTTCTTGGCTTGGTTTGTGCTCTGACATGCACTGTTAACTGTGGGACCTTATATAGACAGATGTGTGCCTTTCCAAATCATGTCCAATCAACTGAATTTACCACAGGTGGTCTCCAATCAAGTTGTAGAAACATCTCAATGATGATCAGTGGAAACAGGATGCATCTGAGCTCAATTTTGAGTGTCATGGCAAAGGCTGTGAATACTTATGTACATGTGTTTTTTTTCATTTTTTAATTTTAATAAATTTGCAAAGATTTTACACAATTTTTTTTCACTTTGTCATTATGAGGTATTGTTTATAGAATTTTGAGGAAAATAATGAATTTAATCAATTTTGGAATAAGGCTGTAACACAACAAAATGTGGAAAAAGTGAAGCGCTGTAAATACTTTACGGATGCACTATATATAGAGATAGGTGTCCAGGGGTCTTACATAGAGGTAAGTGGGTGTCAAGGGGTCTTATATAGAGATAGGTAGGTGCCAAGGGTCTAAAATAGAGGTAGGTAGGTGTCTGGAGTCTGATATAGATGTAAGTAGGTGTCAGAGGGTCTTATATAGAGGTAGGTAGGTGTCCAGAGGTCTTATCTTATATAATCACACACATAGGTTGGACTTGATGGACTTGTGTCTTTTTTCGACCTCACCTACTATGTAACTATGTTATACAGAGGTAAGTGGGTGTGAGGGGGTCTTATATAGAGGTAGATGGCAGTTTTTTGTTTTTTTTTATTACAGAGGTAGGTGTCTGGGGGTCTTTATATAGAGGTTAGTAAGTGCCTCGGGGTTCTATATAGAGGTTGGTAAGTATTTGGAGGTTTTATATAGAGGTCAGTATGTGTCTGGAGTCTTATATAGCGGTTGGCAGGTGTCGGGGAGGGGGGTCTTACATAGAGGCCCGTAGGTATCAGGGGGTCTTATATAGAGGTCAGTGTTTTGGGGGGTCTTATATAGGGGCAGGTAGGTGTCAGAGGGGTCTTATCAGTGGCAGCTGGTGCTCCATCGGGGGGGGGGATCTGACCACAGACCCCCCATCGTGGCTCCAGCCTGTCACCCCACACTAAACCCCCCTGTCGCTTGTGCCTGCCACCACACACAATTGACAACAATTGGTTTAGTGTGCAGCAACTGGCTGTTTCAGCTGCCATTGAGAAGTGGTGGTGGTGGTGGTGGGGCTGTGATGCTTGTTTCAGCACATCCTATACTTCCCTTTTTTTCCCCCTTTTTCATTTGTCCTCAGTGCTGAGAGATCTAGGCAGTAACTTATTCATCTTGCCATACCATCAGGGAGGCGTGTGATTGGCCCCAAATTTATTCTGCAGCAGAACAATGACCCCAAACATACAGTCAAAGCCAAAGTAAAGTCTTCCTCTTTAATTGTACCTAAAGTAAGGCTTACCTGTAGGTACTGTAAATATCTCCAAAACTTGCACCGTTTAGGAGATATTTACTATATACCAGGGATGGTCTCGATGCTCGAGTCGAACGTAAGTTCAACTCGAATATTGGGTGTTTGACCGTTCGGCGAATACCGAACATTATGGGGCGCCGCGGAACGCCCCATAATACACTGCTAAACAAATGAAAAAAGAACGAAAATTTTGAAAAAAATTTAAGTTTTTCTTCATTTCTTTTAAAAAATTTGACAAATAAGTCATTTTGCTTCTTCACTGATGTGCACTGATGAGACTACACGGATAGGCACTGATGAGGCTTCACTGATGGGCAACGATGAGACTGCACTGATGAGGCAGCACTGATAAGCTGCACTGATGGGCCATGATGGGCACTGATAAGGCGGCACTGATGGGCACTGATAGGCGGCACTGATAGGGTGCACTGATTGTCACTGATGGGGCTACATTGATAATCAGGGCACTGATTATCAGTGTAAGCAAAGTACTGACAGCCTTGCTGGGTATCGTCTGTCCTTTCCTCACACAGACACAGCGTGTGAGGAAAGGGCTGCCAGTAACTAACACAGCTGATCACATGGTAAAGGGCCGCTGCGATCAGTTGTGTCCAAAGAACATATTGGTCATGGAGCGTGCCCCCGGGGGCAACTTTGCATATTGATGGTCAGTGGTGTTCATTTATGACCTCTAGGGTACCTATGTACAACCTGATCTTCACCTAAGGAACACATAAGGACAGGGGTCTCTGAACTTTCCAAAACAAAAGGCCAGTTTAATGTTCTTCAAACTTCAGGGGGGCAGACTGTGGCCAGTGGAGTAGAAAATATTCCGGCTTCAGTGAGAGTAAAAAAAATTTGGAATAATGCCTCGTCTCTGGTATCAGTGGGAGTAATGGAGCCCCATCACTGGTATTAATGGGAAGAACGCTGACCCCCTACTTTTGTGTCAGTAGCAGGTATTATTTCCCATTATTGAAAAATAATAAGTGCAGCGCTAAACCTACATGCAAGAATATAAAATAGTATAAACCTAAAAATAAGTGACATATAGTGACAAGCATCAAAAGTGTATATAAGCAGTGGCGTGCTATAAATGGACAAAGTAATGTCTATAAGAGATGTGACAAAAACAAAAGTCCATAAATGGTGAGGTAAGTGGAAGTCTTCTCCAAAACGAGGGAGGTACCATATATCCTGGGGAGACTATGGACACTCGAATAGGAAGGCGGCCAGAGATATCAAAACAAACAAATCTGCAAGAAGAAAATATGGGTACCCTTACAAGATCCGTAGGACGCATCTGCCGTATAGCAGTGCATCTATAAGGCATAAGGGGGTGGTTATCCAGGATATCCAGCCGGATGATGTCCTCTGGGTCTCAATCACCAATGAGGGGAGGTTTCCTTGGGCAGGCGTTGGACCTCCAGTACACCTGATCTCCGGTTCCGGAATAAGTTGGTCAGAAGAGAGTAATTCGCTTGACAGTATAGTTACTACTGCAACACACGATCCAGCTACCATAGAGTATAGTTACTACAGTGCTGGTAACAGGCGAGATTCTCTTGTCTAGTCGCTTACTCTATGGTAGCTGGATCGTGTGTTGCAGTAGTAACTATACTGTCAATTACTCTCTTCTGACCAACTTGTTCAGGAACCGGAGATCGGATGTACTGGAGGTCCAACGCCTGCCCAAGGCAACCACCCCTCATTGGTGATTGAGACCCGGAGGACATCATCTGGCTGGATATCCAGGATAACCACCCCCTTATGCCTTATAGACGCACTGCTATACGGCAGATGCGTCCTACGGATCTGGTAAGGGTACCCATCTTTTCTTCTTGAAGATTTGTGTGTTTTGATATCTGTGGCCGCCTTCCTATTCGAGTGTCCATAGTCTCCCTAGGATATATGGTACCTCCCTCATTTTGGAGAAGACTTCCACTTACCTCACCATTTATGGACTTTTGTTTTTGTCACATCTCTTATAGACATTACTTTGTCCATTTATAGCACGCCACTGCTTATATACACTTTTGATGCTTGTCACTACATGTCACTTATTTTTAGGTTTATACTATTTTATATTCTTGCATGTAGGTTTAGCGCTGCACTTATTATTTTTCATTTTGGGAACTTGGCTTGTTGTGTGCTAGCAGCTGTAGTTTTTTAGTTTTTTTTCAGTTTGTCTCACTGGATAGCGCAGCATTTTCTTTATAGTTTGTTCATTATTTCCCCTTGTTTGTGTCAGTGGGAGGAAAAGTGCCAGATAAAAGCAAAGGTCTGTGTCTAGCCCACAGGCTGCAGTTTAAAGACTAGGTAATCAGTTTAGGGGAGGTTTCAAACTGTTTAACATTATGCTCATGGTACACTATGTACAAAAACTTCAGGAAGGAAACAGAAACAAATGTGGAGTTGTTGGCCACACTAAGGTTTCATTTTTACTCTGAAAATGAAACAAAACTTGAAAGTCTGCAATCGGCAACAACATCAACCAATATTCATTCCCCTTTTCTTGAATCTTTTTCCATAGGCCTCTTACAGATAGCTGCCTGTCAAAACATGCAACTGCCCAATATCCTTTGCATTTCAAAAATTTGTAGCTGATATAATTGTATTTTCGGGCTAATTCATTAAAGCAGAAACCTTCTAGTATTTTCCTTCCCATGTATTATTTGCTATTTTTAAATCTGAAAATTAGGTATACAAAAATCTAAAAAGTCTAAAATGTAAAGGTCTTTTCACATGGGCGTCCTGCTTTCTGATCAGCAATGGATCTGTTTGCTGATTGGAGCAGAACGGGGCAAATGACAGGTCCGTGTCCGCTCGGTTTATGCAGAGTGGACATAGACAGACCCTGCTCTGCTCTATGGGGGGCCGGGTGTAAACAGATTCCACTGTCTCTGATCTGGCCTGCCCACACCGATGGGTTTGCAGCTCCTCCGTTTTTTTAAACCGGCCTGATTGGTCCCAGAGGTAGGTGGGTGAAAACAGCTGGTTCATAGGAATGCATGGACCATCCGATCAGGTCCGCCTGAAAAACTGACAGGCGGACCTCATCGGATTGCCCGAGTGAAAGGGCCCTAATGCATTATTTAATTTAAAGTTTTTTTGGTTTTTTTTTAAATTTTGTTGAACAAAACATACAAAAATTTAAAAAAGTAGAAAAGTCCGGTTTAAAAAAAATGAGGTAAAGAAGTTAAAAGGGGATAAAACAGAGACAGCTTTTCTTTATAATAATACAAAGAAAATACTGTGAGCACTACTGTAAATAAGGAAATAATGTGGAAATTCTAATACTGCAACAATGTATTTATGAATGAAGTTTGTTTGCAGGAGGAGCCACTGTGGGTGCTTTGGAAACACGGCGATGGAATCAGCTGTCAAAATTAAAAGCTGGTTCTATAATTATGCAGAACATAAAGGCATGGGACAGCCTTGTTTGCTATTCAAAGTACTGTCTAACTGGTTTCGAACAGCCTAAAACCTATTACAGGCTATCAGTTTTTACACACTAACAGCCCCAGGTGGATGAATGGAAAAAAACTGAAGGGCTTGGGAGGAGATCATGTACTAACAATCTGATGTTAGTACAGTGAACCCCCCGCTGAGCTATTGTGTTCTGACAGGGGGTTCCCCCCCTCCAGAACACACCGATCAGCGCGCTGATCGGATGCCAATCGGCAGACCTATTTGGGTCATATCCCTTTAAAAGAAGCCTAACTGGCTACCGTACATATGGGCCAAATGTCTTCCGGTTTCCATTAAACCGGTCGATATTTACTTTCAATAAAGCAGGCAATGAGGGGTTAATATACAAAAAGCACAGTTAAATCTACTGGTGGTATTTTATACTAGCAACGTACAAAAGAGAACAGGGAGGCGGGAGACTTTAAATGAAGTACACGGAGGGTCAAGTGTTGTGTGGCATTATAATTGACATATCTATATGTAAAGGAGTAGGACATTTGTCTCATAATTCATATTCAATATAAAATTGATATAGTACACATATAATTGACATTTCTATAATATATGTCAAGGAGTAGGACATTTGTCTCATAATGCATATTCGATAGAAAATGAATATACTACACATATAATTAAATACCTGCATGGAGTAAGATAATGAGAAAGTTTATTTCATACAGCAATACATAAATAATCCAAAAAATGAATGGCACATGATACATATAGAAAAGCCCAAAATTGGATAGCACATGATTAGAATATAGTCAGATACATAATGCATGAACAGAATCCAGACTCTGGCTTTTCTCTTCACACATGCACTTCATGTTTCAGAGCGTGTCTCTGTACGATATCACCAGCCCCAAATTGTTTTTTGTGATCACAAATGCTTACTCACACATCACAGCCTGATGCATGACCATCCCTTGGAGGGTTGCCTGTTGGGCAGGCTGTCGCTTAACATACCATCCCAGCTCCCGGAGGAGATGTTCCCCATGTGGGGATATTCATGACCCTCAATGCCCCACCAATTGCACATGGATGCCCTAGATACCTTGCACGTGTACACGCTTGCTCCTGATGAGTGACATTAAGTCACGAAACGCGTTGAGCTAACAGATGTCGTGTTTAAATTGCATACTTTATCCTACCATGTCATTGTGGTTTCTGTTAATGCATGATGTATCTGACTATATTCCAATCATGTGCTATCCAATTTTGGGCTTTTCTATATGTATCATGTGCCATCATTTTGGATTATTTATGTATTGCTGTATGAAATAAAGTTTTTCATTATCTTACTCCATGCAGGTATTTAATCATATGTCTAGTATATTCGTTTTCTATCGAATATGCATTATGAGACAAATGTCCTACTCCTTGACATATATTATAGATATGTTAATTATAATGCCACACAACACTTGACCCTCTGCGTACTTCATTTGAAGTCCCGCCTCCCTGTTCTCTTTTGTACATAATAATAGGGATGGAGGCTGATGACAACGTCATCTCCTCAAATTAAAGTCCCACAGACCCCTCTCTTTTAGAAACTTTATACTAGCAACCAGGGCTTTTTTCAGCGGGAACGTGGGGGAATGCAGTTCCGGCACCTCCAGCACTGAATGTATGTAATGGCAAGGGGTGCTGGGGGTGTGCTGGAGGTTCTATTGATGCTCGCTGCTGGGAAATCAATTGTTGCTGGAGGATATTTATTTTTGCTGGGGGAGGGGGTTCTATTGTTGCTGGGGAAGGATCTATTGCTGCTGGGGGTGAGTCTTATGTTGCTGGGGGGAGTCAGTCATTGCTGGGAGGGATCTACTGTTGAGACAGGGGTCTATTGTTGCTGCATGCTGGAGGGTCTATTGATGCTGGCTGTTGGGAGTCTAACGTTGCTGGGGTGGATCTATTGTTGCTGGAAGGTTCATTGTTGCTAGCTACAGGGATTCTATTTTACTGTCTTTCTTGTTGTCATTAACAAATTCCATACAAATTACTTAGCACCACAAACTGATTCTTGGTTCTGTATTCTCTAAAAGGGGCGGTACTGAGAGGTGGGGTGGGGGTGGAACCAAGGAACGGTGCTCAGAGGTGACTATGGGGCAGGGACAAGGGGTGAGTAGGAAGGGGTGAGTTCCTGCATCTATCCTCTGAGAAAAAAAGCCATACTAGCAACTTAACATATTCTTGTCATGAGTCACGAGTGGGAGTCCGTCTAGCTGGCCAAGATTTGCTGCGACCAGTTATGTTGCTTTTGGAACTGATCAAAATAGAAGTGAAAGTATCCCTGGGTCCCAGAGCATTGGGGTGCAGGCTTGTCCTGATATCAATCCAAACGGCTAGTAAATGTAGCTTCACCAGAGCTTCTGAAGGTGAAGATGGGTTTGGCTGCTGACTGCTCCCAGGTAGCAGCCCTCAGACAATAGGTACTGGACACTGAGTACAAATAGGCAGGTATGAGTCTCTTGTAACACAGGGATTCTGGAAGTATTGGGCTGAGGCAAGGTTTTGGCTGGAGTGCCTGGAGACACTGGAGCAAAACACTAGGAGGAGTGCATGAGGTCACTGGGAGCGATTTTATATCGAGTAATATTCTTGTTGATCTTATATAAGTGCTGTGGGATAGTGCACTAGGCTGGTGTGCCCTTCTCTTTTGTTTGTTTTTTAAAGTGGCTTCAGGACATCACCAGTCCTAGAGGGCTTCAAGGCTTGAAGCATTCCCCAGCAACGTGGTGTTGTCTTTTCTACCTTTACCAGGCTATCCCACTTATGTGCAGGAGACATTCTGTCATTATTTGCAGGCTGGAGTGCCTGGGGGCACCAAAGGAAAATATGGATATGCGAGGGGTCGCTGGGACAGAGTACAGGCTGGAGTGCATAGGGTGGCAATGGAGCACTGGAAGCAGGTTGGTGTGCATGGAATCACATGTGGTCACTGGAAGCAGGTTGCAAGCTGAAGTGAAAGGGGTCACACAGGAGCTGGATAACGGCTGAAGGACTGAAAACACTGGAGGCACACAGAAGTTTGGTACAGGCTGAACACAGGGCACTGCGGAGGACAAAGAGATGACACTAGGAGACACTAACAAGTCACTTGGGAATAGAGGGCCTGGCAGCTAGCATGTGGATGTGTTGTTCCAAACACCTAGCAAACCACATGCTAGCCCTTTATGACAGGCTCTCCTCCCCCCACACCCCCCTACCCCGTGATTGGCTGCAACACCTGTGAGTAAGGTGCAGCGTGGTGGGCAGTGAACACACAGAGTCCAAACTAGGAGGAAGCAATATATTGTAGAAAAGTTCAACACAGAACAACCAGGCCCCGGAGGGAAGGCATGCCCGTCCGAAGTCACTTACAAACTGTAACAACAGTCTGTAGGCTTGAAAGATACCAACAGGATCTGCAATGAGGAGTGGAATGCGGCCTGGCTGGTCCATACTCAAAGGAGTGGCTTCCTGGAGAGAGGCAGAGGTAGTCTCTGCATGGTCCCTACTCCTACAAAACCTTTCCCTATCTCTAAGCACTGTCCCTGCCAGACGGGGAACCTGTCCCACACTAGCCACTCGCAAAAAGCATGCCAAAGCTGGGGGCTGGCACCTTTAAGAGACTCTGCCTGACCAAAGATGACTATCTAAGTCACATGGGGTGCCAGCATCCAATCAGACAGCTGTCTTCCTGTGACCGCAGGAAATCAAAGAACAACCAAGTTCCTTTACAACTTCCTTCCCCATCTGCATTGCTGCTTTGCTCGAGCGCCAGCTACAGTGCAGAATACAGACTATACCTGCCTACACGCCCAATGGAAGCAGAAATCTGGCAGCTGCACATAGAGGACTATTCCGAGTGCTGGAATGTGTAACAGGTGAATGTGATCCAAAATCCATACACTAATATAAAGACCGATGCTAGGTTCACGCCAGTACAGTGCGATTTAGCGCATGCATTTTTTGCCCATTCTTGCTCGTTGAGTGTATGGCAGCCCATTTATTTCAGCGGGCTGCCCTACCTATGGGAAACTGGGGGAAAGAAGTCCCTGAACCTTGCGGCTTGGCACACATGTTTTTCAATGCATGGGGGTGTCATTAGGAATCAATGGCACCCCCACTCGTATGCTAAAGAGCTACATGTTTCTTTTTGTGTTGATTTTAGGCATGTTCTCAACACACATAGAGGTAAACCAAGTGTAGCAGGGAACTGGCTATCTTACCTGCAGTATCAAAAGACACCTTGCAACATTGTTGCAATGAGACTGTTTCCCTCTAGTGCCAGCTAAGACTCTGTGTCATCACATCCTGTCAGCAGAGTGATTACCATCAGGAAGCAAAGCATAAGGGGAATTGTAGTTCCAGGACTCGAGTTTGACATTCATATTGAACTGTATGGAACTACAAAAGACCAGCATGCTCTGAGGGCAGGAAAGAAAATACTCCATTTTGATTTCCTGAGAATTCAGACAGCACGAGGCGGAGGAAGAGATCATAAGTAAGGGAGATGTACTACCTCCTTGGTGATTTTATTGCATGATTTAGGCCCTTGGCCACCAGTCGGGACATCCAGCCTGAGAGAGGGGGATCTCAGGTGCACATCCAGGCGCACCTGCACTGACAGTGAAGCGTTCCAGTGTGAAGTGACTAATCGGGTCACCAGGAGATCCTGTTTGTTCCAGGATGTTCGTTTGGGGCTTGACCACAGGATTGGGTAGGGGGCTTTTGCCCATTTGCAGGAAACAGGGACACTGCACCACAGAAGAAGTTAAATGAATACTGTATACAGACATCATTGCTGTTAGTCATCTTGCTGACACTTGTAGTGCCACAAGGCTAAAAGGATAAAGTCATCCATTTCCAGGGACACTGTATACAGACACCATTGTTCTTTCACCTTGCTGAGAAAGATCCTGCCTTCTTCACTTGATAATCAGGGCAAGTTGTGCTGTTTGGCCCTGCTATTCAGGAGTTTAAGTGCACCAACGAAAGTGGCTAGCTGAAGACACAAAGTTTTATCTTTTCTTCAAAAGGACTGCAGCTACTAGTGCCATACGGACCCGCACACACATATTCAGAGCTCTGTATATGCAGTGGGTGTGTGGGACAGTTTATCTAGGAAGTTGTGCTATTCATTACATGTTGATTTGAATAAAGTGTTTAATGTTGGGCCTGTGGTGTCAGGGGACAGAAGAGAGAGGCCTGACACAAAGGGGGTCATTCCTCTGCTTTCCTCCTGCCTGGACTCGTAGAGCCAACCTGAGTAAAGGTAACCAATCTGGTACAGATTGCCATATTGCGATTTATTCTTATTGAATTGTTTGCCTCTGCTCTTGGGGTTATTTTCAGGTTTTGAATCTGCTGAAAGCAGCCTGAATATAGCATTGAGCTATATTGCTCATAACCTCAGTTAGTGCACTCCCATTGCATTCCTTGAACATATGTATTGTTACTGTTTGTTACTTTTCAGCAGAAATATTGCGGTAAAAACTATTTCTGTGTTTTACCATAACGTGTGTTTCTCATTGGTTATTGCACTTACACTATTGGTGTGCCAGAGGGGGCTGAGACTGTTACTGAGGTTGAGAGGCAGGGTAACGGTTACAGACTGAACAATGTATATCTTAAAGAGCCAATTTTTTGCCATCTGTATCCCATTAGGGAATTTCCAGGTTCACACTGGTGTGTGGGAAAACATTGCATGTGATTCGCACAGGAATCACACTGCATTCCTTTGCAATACAGCAAAAGTAAGTTGGGACTTTAAATGAAGCAGATGGAATGCGGAGGTAAAAGTAAAAAGTTTTATTTCGTAAAGTAGTGATAATAAAAAGCGGAAATTCATTCATATATACATATATATCCTTAGCAAAAGATGTAGGTATAATAAATACAGAAGTAAATATCCATAGAACACATATCGTGATAGATACATGATAATAAAAGTATTGACATACAGAGCAATAATGTGACCTACAAGTGCCAAGAGTGGCATGCTCGATAACTGTGTCCGTGATCACATATTTATATAAATATGGGTAAATAACTAGTATAGAGGTGGCATCAGATTAAACTCGTAGCTCGACGCGTTTCGTGAATACCTTCACTCGTCAGGAGCAGATGCGACAATTGCCTATAGAATATAATAAATATGGTAAACCACACTCAATATAGAGGGGAATAAAAATAGTAGACTTGTGCTAAAAATAATTGGCCAAACACACTTACCAAATCGGTCAGATAGTAAAGCATGCGGGAAACAGCACACGGTGAGCCAGAGGCAAATGACCCCTCCATGGGGGCTGAGGTGACATGTATAGAGGATTGCAGCATGGAATGGTGTGGAGAGTGCATGGGTAAGAAAAGGTGTCCATATAAACATGGCAGTATTGTGTAGCTCATCAAACAGGAATATCTGGGAATGAATATTACATATATGTATAATTTAAAACAATAAAAGTTGTTTTAGAGTAATTAATAAATAATAAACCCAGTAGATGTGTATGAAGTAGTAGAAGGAAAGAGAACATGAATAAGCTAAATAGTTGATGTGCATAGTGCTAAACAGACTTAAAAGAAATAGTAGGTGTGTGAACAAGTCAGATTGATGAGAGATGGAATTAGAGTGGGACAGGAAACCTGACACCTAAAATGAAACAGTGAGGGGTAACCAAGAAGCCCTTACCTAAATGCTGCATCCAAACAATATCAGCGGACCAACAGCCGGTCCACAAGGAGCCCAGGAGGAGACTGGCCGTGTAGACAACCTGCTCCAAATGGGGATATGTATATACACGCCACCAGCACCACGTGCGTGCATCCCAGGAGGGGCGGCGTCCGCACCTGAGCTCAATGAGTGCTCAGCGATTGGCGCCAACCTCCCTCAACGGGAGCACGTAGATGGCAAAAAATACGTAAGTGCGGTGGCGCCAGGACTGACGTCACACGCACAACGCAAGGGACGTGGTGCCGATGCGCTGAGGGGCGTCCCCCCTGAGCCTCCCAAACACAAAAAAGTGTAAAGGGAAGAGGGGGGGGGACCCACAGAGCGCATCGCAGCCCCCGAAGAGAGGAAAGATCCCCAGCACCACCGAAACGCCTAGCACCACCGAAATGCCTAGCATTCCTTTGCACATCACATGCAATTTTGTATGGCTGAAATCGCATCCACACAAAAATGTGACTGAATCGCATCACATGGGTGTTCACATGCCATCTGTTTCAGGGTGTCGTTAAGATAACATTGACACCCGCAGCAGATCGCATGAACGCTGTGTGATTGCTTAGAATGCGATGCAGGGAAACGCAGCAAGTCTTGTGGGTTTCCCGCATTACAAATTGGTCAAATTGAAAAAGTAAGTTTCTCTAATGGGGACAAAGACAGCAATAAGGACTGACCCTTCACCATTCTTTCTAACAAATAATTAGAAAAAGTGTTTGGCTTTAGATATACTCTGACTAGTAAACTTATATATTTTTTTTAGTATATCATACCTTAACATGGGACACAGAGGAGGAAAGAGGGACAGTGGGAATTAAAGGGACACTAAAAGTTTTTTTTTTTTTTTTTAAATAACAAACATGCACACAAACAACAAACAGCTTGTTTTGCACAGTGGCTCTGAACCTGCTCTTCTGGGGTCCCTCGGCGGCGGCTCTCGGCTCCTCCTCACATCAGATAAGCCCCTGGGAGAGGCTGGGGGGGTTACCTTGTGGGCGCGCTCCCGAGTCCAGCGTTCGCAGTCCCCATAGACGCTGAATGCAGGATTCAGCCCTGCCCCTCGGCGGTCGCGTCATTGCATTTGATTGACAGCAGTGAGAGCCAATGGCTGCGCTACTATCAATCTATCCAATCAAGAGCCGAGAACCCCCTACAGAGAGAGAGTGCGTCCCTGTGGGACAAGTTTGAGGGGTCAAGTAAGTAAAACGGGGGGGCTGGGGGGATAGGATAGGATGCATTAAGGTGAAAAAACACAAACCTCTAGTGTCCCTTTAACACTCAATGAATGACAGTCCCGTCACATGAGGGATCAGTAGGAAGCTATGTTAATGTTTTGTAAACAAGAAATACCATAGTTTACTTTTAAACTGAACCTGTAATTTGCTCATCACGGAAAAAGAAGCATGTTCATTACCGCAGGTACTCTAGCTTGTATTTATTTTGTCTACCCTGTCCAGGCTCATAGCTCCCAACTGTCTCTGATTTCGAGGGACTGTCCCTGACTTGTAACAAAGTCCCTCTTTCCTCATCATTTGTCCCTCATTTTGGTCTGATCTATATAGTTGTATATAAAATGCACTATTTATCGTTCAAAAAGTGTTGCCCAGTGCTAAACCTTTCATGCAATTTCTTTATTGCTGCATTTGTAAATTCTAAAAGCCAGTATAAAGGAGTAAGTGGTAAAAACCTGTGGGTTTGACTAATCTTATTTTTGTATAATTCTCCTTTAAGGGGGCGTGGCAGGGGGGGTGTCCTATGCCTGCGTACTTTTGCTAATGGGTGTCCCTCGTTCCCATCTCAAAAAGTTTGGAGGTATGGATCTGCCATCAGGCCACCTGAGATTTCTTTGCAGGTTTTGGCTTGTTGAAGAAAGAGAAACTTACGCAAAGCTCTGTGTGCTGCCCTCCTACTCCCAAGGACAGCAGTTGGATCTGGACTAGAGTTAGACCCCATACACACTATTAGATTTTCTGCATATTTTTGTCTTCAGATTTACCAAAACCAAATGATATGAGGTCAGACCTTAATGCCGCGTACACACCACCGGTTTTGCCGTCGGAATAAACTCCAAAGGTTTCTCCGACGGAACTCCGACGGAATTCCATTTAAGCGGTCTTGACTACACATGGTCACACCAAAGTCCGACCATCTAGAATGCAGTAATGTACAACACTTACAACAGAACTAGAAAAAGGAAGTTCAATAGCCAGTAGCCAATAGCTTCCGTCTCGTACTTGCTTTAGAGTATGCGCCGTTTTTGGTCCGTCGGAACAGCATACAGACGATCGATTTTCCCGATAGGAATTGGTTCCGTTGGAAATATTTAGAACATGTTCCATTTCTAGATCCGTCAGAATTTTGAAAAATAAAAGTCCGATGAGGCACACACATGATCGGTATATACGATGAAAAGCTTCCGTCGGACTTTTTCTGACGGACATTCCGCTCATGTGTACGTGGCTTAAGAGTTTCAATTTGTATGCAATCAGGCAGGCCTTTACACTACATGTTTTTGGTAAATCTAAAGGCAAAAATCTGCAGAAAATCTAATAGCGTGTATGGGGCTTTAAGCCCCGTATGAAGTACTGTGAAGTGTCATGTGTTTCTGCATTCCAGAAAGTGCTAAATCTTTCTTTGGTGATCTGGGGACAGGTTATGGGAGTACAGGGAAGATACAGTGGGGACGGGAAGTATTCAGACTCTTAAATTTTTCACTCTTTGTTAGATTGCAGCCATTTGCTAAAATCATAAGTTCATTTTTTTCCTCATTAATGTACACACAGCACCCCATATTCACAAAAAACACAGAATTGTTGACACACATGGTCCTAAGTATTCAGACCCTTTGCTCAGTATTTAGTAGAAGCCCCATTTTGATCTAATACAGCCATGAGTCTTTTTGGGAAAGATGCAACAAGTTTTTCACACCTGGATTTGGGGATCCTCTGCCATTCCTCCTTGCAGATCCTCTCCAGTTCTGTTAGGTTGGATGGTAAACGTTGGTGGACAGACATTTTTAGGTCTCTCCAGAGATGCTCAATTGGGTTTAGGGTTAAGTCAGGGCTCTGGCTGGGCCATT
This sequence comes from Lithobates clamitans, assembly GCA_037952925.1. NCBI lineage: Eukaryota > Metazoa > Chordata > Amphibia > Anura > Ranidae > Lithobates > Lithobates clamitans. The sequence goes on along the minus strand of JBBGZY010000743.1, from coordinate 1,576,318 downwards.
CAAGAACAGTCACGGAGTTGTTGTGAAGCCACTCCTTTGTTATTTTAGCTGTGTGCTTAGGGTCATTGTCTTGTTGGAAGGTAAATCTTCGGCCCGGTCTGAGGTCCTGAGCACTCTGAAGAAGGTTTTCGTCCAGGATATCCCTGTACTTGGCCGCATTCATCTTTCCCTCGATTGCAGCGAGCTCTAGGAAGGGTTCTGGTTGTCCCAAACGTCTTCCATTTAAGGATTATGGAGGCCACTGTACTCTTAGGAACCTTAAGTGCAACAGAAATTTTTTTGTAACCTTGGCCAGATCTGTGCCTTGCCACAATTCTGTCTCTGAGCTCTTCAGGCAGTTCCTTTGACCTCATGATTCTCATTTGCTCTGACATGCACTGTGAGCTGTAAGGTCTTATATAGACAGGTGTGTGACTTTCCTAATCAAGTCCAATCAGTATAATCAAACACAGCTGGACTCAAATGAAGGTGTAGAACCATCTCAAGGATGATCAGAAGAAATGGACAGCACCTGAGTTAAATATATAAGTGTCACAGCAAAGGGTCTGATTACTTAGGACCATGTGATATTTCAGTTTTTCTTTTTTAATAAATCTGCAAAAATGTCAACAATTCTGTTTTTCTGTTAATATGGGGTGCTGTGTGTACATTAATGAGGAAAAAATGAACTTAAATGATTTTAGCAAATGGCTGCAATATAACAAAGAGTGAAAAATTTAAGGGGGTCTGAATACTTTCCATCCCCACTGTAAGTAAATGCTAAAGGTAAAGGTACAATAATATATTTTCGAATGAACATTCGTACAAACCTTTGTACAAAAAATCTCATTGGTACATTCAATGACTTAACAAATGTCGTTTGAAAGTGCTCCAAAATTTTGTTTGCTTTTACCATTCAATTTTGGAGAAAATGTAATTTCCCAAGCAAAAACTACATTCAATTTCGAAAAATGTTGTGCCCCCATTGGAAGATTTCCCCTCTTACTTTTCTAGGGACAACCCAAAATGGGGGATTTTCTTTTACTATCACTTTCAATGATAATAGTAAACAGAAGGTGAATCTACCTAATGGGGGCACAGACAGCAATACAAACTGACAGGGTTTCTAATCCCTCTCCATTCTGTCCAAAACAACAACAACAAGAAAGGTTTGCCTTTAGTTATAATTTAAAGCGTTACTAACCTACAACAGTAAAATCAGTCTGTATATGCAGTAAAGCATGTTTGTTATACTCACTGTGCAACCCAAGGGGTTGATCATCTGAATTTTGTAAAAAGGCTGTTTGATCCTGTCTCTCTAAACCTCCCCTTCTTCCACTGTCCCCAATCCATCTCCTGATAGTACAGAGCCTTTGGAGTCACTCTGTACATGCACAAACTGGTGTGTATTGCTAGAGAGCTTATTTTGTCTTGGGAGAGTGCATGTGATCAGCACTGATCGCTGTATAAATGACAATGGTCCCAAAAATGTGTAAAAAATGTCCGACATGTCCGCCATAGCGTCGCAGTCACAATAAAAATCGCTGATCGCCGCCATTACTAGTAAAAAAAAAATTATTAATAAAAATGCCATAAAACTATCCCCTATTTAGTAAACACTACAACTTTTGTGCAAACCAATCAATAAACGCTTATTGCGATTTTTTTTTTTTAACAAAAATATGTAGAAGAATACGTATCGGCCTAAACTGAGTAAAAAAAATGTTTTTTTATATATTTTTGGGGGATATTTATTACAGCAAAATTTTAAAAATAATGCGTTTTTTTTCAAAATTGTCGCTCTTATTTTGTTTATAGCGCAAAAAATAAAAACCGCAGAGGTGATTAAATACCACCAAAAGAAAGCTCTATTTGTGGGAAGAAAAGGACGTCAATTTTGTTTGGGAGTCACGTCGCACGACCGCGCAATGGTCAGTTAAAGCTACGCAGTACGGAATCGCAAAAAACGCTCTGGTCAGGAAGGGGGTAAATTCTTCCGGGGCTGAAGCGGTTAATGTGCATTGTGTGCTTACACCCGTAGTCTGTGGATGGGCCTAGACTTTACGTGGCTGGACCACCAGGTGCTGTGTGAAGGCAGCCAATTCATGTCTATGGGTGTCAGGGCTCAGCCCTTCCTTCTCTGAGCTGGCCGCTCAGCTGTTGGCTAATTGCCATCTCCATTTGTACAATGGTAAATTGCCAACTAGTTCAGGTCCACATCCCTAGTACAATATGTAAAAACCAAGTTCCTCAAAGAGTGGACTAAAAATGCTCAGGAAGTGAGGGATTTTATAAAATTACAAATTTATTACAAACAATAAATGACATATCAAAAAATTGATTAAATTGAAACACATGATAGAAAGGAAAGAACACACATGGAAGACAAACAATTGAAAAAAGCCCAGATCAACTGTCGGGAGGACAGAAGAAGTCCAACGCGTTTCAACAAATGAGGTAAAAAGTCTTCTTCAGGGAAAATGGGCTGAGACTTTCCAATTATATACATACAATCTACAATATCAATAAAGACATAACTACAAACATAGTTCAAAATTCATGGTGTGACATGATTTATGTATTAATCCTGTAAGGATTGTTAACAGAAAAAGATAGAAACAAGAAGAATGTAGATGTAAGTATCTCTACTCGCCTCATGTGTTCTATATCGGAGAAGATCATAGCTCAACAGGTAGAAGGAAACAAAGACACCAAAACAGCGCCATGTGGCCACAGCAGAAAAAAACGAAACCGCGTCCACGTCAGAAACCCCCGTATCTGAGTGTACCTCCCAAAAGGGGGCCGGATCAATGTTAAGACCCCTTTCACACTGGGACATTTTTCAGGCTCTTTAGCGTTAAAAAAGCGCCTGAAAGAAGCCACAACTGCACTACCAATGTGAAAGCCCGAGCTCTTTCACACTGAGACCCCTTTCACACTGGGGCATTTTTCAGGCGCTTTAGGCTACTTTCACACTGAGGCGTGTGGGCGCTGGGGGTACAGCGGTGCTAAATATAGCGCCGCTTTACCGTCGTTTTAGCAGTGCTAGCGGGGCAGTTTTAACCTACCTCTAGCGGCCGAAAAAGGGTTAAAACCGCCCACAAAATGCCGCTGCAGTGCCGCTTTGCAGTGCTGCCCCATTGTTTTCAATGGGAAGGGGCGCTTTAGGAGCGGTAAATACACCGCTCCTACAGCGCTCCAAAGATGCGGCTTGCAGGACTTTTTAGACCGTCCTCCAAGCGCACCGCTCCAGTGTGAAAGCCCTCGGGTCTTTCACATTGGAGTGCATTGAGCAGCTCTTTTGGGGCGCTTTGCAGGCGCTATTTTTAGCACTTTAGCGCCTGCAAAGCACCTCAGTGTGAAAGGAGCCTTAGCGTTAAAAAAAAGCGCCTGTAAAGTGCCTGAAAGACGCTTCATCTGCAATCCCAATGTGAAAGCCCGAGTGCTTTCACACTGGGGTGCTGCGCTGGCAGGGCGTCAAAAAAAAATCCTGCAAGCAGCTTCTTTGCAGCGCTTTTGTGTTTTTGCCACCGAGCTGGGTGCACCGATGGCACGAGCCCTTTCACACTGCCAGCGCCCGAAAAACGCCTGAAAAACGCCCCAGTGCGAAAGGGGTCTTAAGCGGCGCTTTACCAGCTTTTTTCGGGCGCTGGCAGTGTGAAAGGGCTCGGGCTTTTACATTGGGATTACAGATGAGGCTTCTTTTAGGCGCTTTACAGGCGCTTTTTTTAACGCTGAAGCGCCTGAAAAACGCCCCAGTGGGAAAGGGGTCTAAAGTACAACCCAACAAATATCTAAATGCATAAAAAAAGCAGAGGGAAAGGAATAAACAGATAGTAGATGAATTATGATATAACACATAGGTTAATGCACCAAAAAATGGACACTCAATATAGTCATGCAAAAATTGTGATGGTAGATATACCTATCACCTGAGGGTAATTGGAATCGATCTATCAATGCAGAAATGAATCTCTGGAGATGGTTTTCACAATAGCTGATCCCACTAGGGGTTGGCTATTGTGACTTTTTGAGGGGAAAGGCAATTTGGGGGAAGTTATGGTTATGGGGTTAAGCATGCAGATTAGTGCTCACTTTTTTTGGGGGGGGGGATTTTTTTGCTGGCACATATTGCACGGGTGCTAGGTTCTAGGTGACGTTGTCCCGGCACTGATTGTCTGTGAAAAGCGATCTGAACACAGATCGCTTTTCAGAGGAGTGGAGGTTTTAGATGCACGTCTAAACCTAAAAAGGTATTGAAAAGTCTGGCTTTTAGTATGACAGCCAGATATCATTTTCAAGAAACAAGTCCAGCCACACACACATTTCCTGGTGCTTATGTAGTACATGATAGTGATCAGGGAAGCAATCAAGTATTTTCTGTCACAGGAGAGACACTGCCAGGACTTGGTACAGAAAACTTTTCACCTCCCCGTGACGTCACCGGCCGGGCCCTCCCTGTAACCTGACCGGGGCTGCCTCTCCCGGGACGGACTGCGCATGCGCACGGATGCTCAGCTTAGAGTCCTGGAGAAGTTTTCCTGGCACTTTGATGGTTTCGGTCCGGAAGTGCGGCGGAGGAGGCAGCCCGGGATCGGTGTGGAGAAGGTATGTACGGGACACGATCCCTCCGGTATACTGCAATCTAATACCTGGGATGATCGCTGACTTCATGTTATCAGTCGGTGTTTGCTGTGATCGGTAGTTTATCTGGGCTCATCATAGACAGGCAGATGTGAGATCACCAGTGACTGAGCTTGGACCAACTGTGCATGGCAACCAATCAGCTTCCAGCTTTCATTTTAAAATGTAACCAAAGCAATAGAAGCTGGAAGCTGATTGGTTGCCACAGACAGCTGCTCCAGACTCTGTCTGCTCCAGTTTTATTATTATTATTATTATACAGGATTTATATAGCGCCAACAGTTTGCAGCGCTTTACAATATAAAAGATTTAGGGCTCATTCACACGTCAGTGTTCTGTGAACGTGTAAAAATCGCAGAATTGTTCGCAAAACGCACAAAAAACACCTGTTGTGCGTACGTTACCATTCGTTGTTAGAGATGCCCAGAGCGCAACAAAAAAAGACGTATGATAAGACGCAAAGCTAAAAAGCGCACAAAGCTTGGCAAGGTGTATGAGCTACTTGGCTTTGTATGTCGCACGTATGGCAGCCTATTGAAATCAAAGGGCCATCCTGTGCGTGGCGTACAAACGCACTGCGTTCACTAAGTGCTGAATGGGAATGCAGCCGGAGGGGACTTGCGGCAGACCTTACCATCCCTCAATAAGTGATCTGGGATGGATTGCTTTTCAGCGAGTGGTTGACAGGTGATATGTCGCCTCCTCGTAGAGTTGCCACCTCATCCCTTTACACCCGAACACATATTAATTACACAGGTTCTGAGGCTAATTAAATGCAGATAAGGCACCAAATGCGTTTATTACCACCGTAATCAGCCACAGAACCCGTGTCATTTGTGTGTGTTCTGGTTTAAAGGGATGAGGTGGCAACCCTACCTCCTCGCCAGCTGCTTTATCCCTGAAAAGGGCGCACAACCACGCCACAATTTCCTGCATTGCATTCATTTGAATGGGTTGCGTTTGGCGGTGGTGCTGCCCACTGAACGAGATGGGGTTTTAAAATAATTTTTGCTTTTGGTGTGTATACCCTGAGCGGCTGCTTGTTCTTTAGGCGGGCGGTAAAATCCTGGCACATCCCACTGCCATAGGCCCCTTGCACATGGGACTGTCTAGAAGCAGTGGCCACCCCCCATCCCCCCCCCCCGCTTTCATACTAGCGCAACTTGTCATGCGACTTTGGACATGTCAAGTTGCACCCCATTCTTTTCAATGGCACCCGTTCAGATCGGTGAGACTTAAAGTCCCAGTGATTTGGAGAAGATGCCTTCACTGCTTTGGCGCAAGTTTTGACACGACTTCAGTCCGGAGAATGTAAAGTCAGATCAAAGTCGCACTGGATGTTGTGGGACTTTGGAGTCGGGCTAGTGTGAATGGAGCTTTAGGTCCTAATTAGTTTTGCGGTTGGGGGGTATCAAAAATGCGCGGTTGAGCTGCGTTTATGCAAACCAACCAACCACCCTTAGATGGCAGATGGGGCTGTTTACATGCTGCAGCCACAATGCTTGTGCCTGTGGCTAAGTTTACTTGACTTGTAGCGATCAAACACTACGCGTTCAAGTAAGTAGAAAAGTGCTGTAAACACCACGCAACCGCGTGCAAAGCACCCCACTGCGGCACGTTTTTCAGCACAAATGCTGAACAGCCCAGGTTCACATTGAGGGCAGGTTTGAAATCGCCAATGCAGTCCGTCTTCGGTGGCGATTTGACCGATATCCGTGCGGGTTCATGCACAGATGTCTATGCTCCGAAGTCGCCAAATGCAGGAACTACTTTTGGGAATTTGGTGCGGCACCACAAAGTCGGTATTGCACCGATTCGGACGTTGCTGGAGATTTGAAATGTCAAAACGGTCCGATGTGAACGTGGGCTAAAACAGGCGGTAAGGAGGTGTCGCAACTCTTCCTCACCACCTATGAGTAGCTTCTGGAGAGCAATCAGAACGCACATTAGGCTTTGGAGGCAAGGGCGATTTAGATGCATGTCTAAGGGCCCTTTCACACTGGGGCGGTTTGCAGGCGCTATTGCGCTAATAATAGCGCCTGCAAACCGACCCAACAAGTGCCGCTGCTTTGATTCCAGTGTGAAAGCCCCGAGGAGCCTTCAGTCAAGAGGTGCGTAAGACACGCCAAACTTCACGAAAATGACCACTGCCAGGGGGACCAACCGACCCGAGGAGAAGAAGCCCACAGAAGACGCACAGTGACCAAGTTAAAATCAGTAAGTTCAGAGCCAAGGGGTGGAGGGCGTCTGGGATGGGAGAGAAATTTAAATCCAATAGGCATATAATAGAACGCTCTTCAACAAGGAGCGGTAGTGTGACAGTTGACCTCCGTCTCTGCCGTGGGGCACGTTTGCATGGGCACAGAAGCCCATTCATTTAAATTGGTTGCTGTACCGACAAGGAACAGGGTAAGAGGTTCCCTGGCCCTTTTCTTAAACCGCAGATGCATTGAAGACCCATTGTGCCAAAGGCACCATGCGTTTCTGCGCACAGGGAAACACGCCACATTTTCACATGTCCAGCTTTGTAGCCTCTCAAGGTCTATGATAGGCTGAAATACAGAGTGGCTGGACGGGGGGGTGGACGCTGTATCTTTGAACGCTGTGGTACTTGCGTTTAGCACCATATGCGTTCGGGACGCAGGGCTAAGCAGCTGGTCTGCAGGTAGCCTTCCATGGCCAAGGATGGGATTGTTGTCAGTCTCTGTGTGAGGCGGTAGCATTCAGCGGACACTTATTATTACTGTCTGGCTGCTTAGGTGAGCTGCCATTAGGCTTTGTATCCTGTGGAATGCGGTTGGTCACATTCCTGTCATAGCTTGGGGACTCTAGTGATTGTAGAACGCTGGTCGCATGCTAGCAAGAACTTGGTTTAAACACTTTCATTTTTAAGACATTCGTTTGATTTTCTAATAGATAGTGGGGTCAAGTTAAATTAATAATCATTTTCCACCATATTGAGGCCTTGTGCACACTAGGCTCCTCTGACAGGAAAAAAAAACAGTGTTAAAAACATGCCTAAGTCCCCTTTCACACTTATACGACTTGTGCCACGATTTTGTACTGCAAAATTGTATGACAAGTCATTCTCTATGATTTTCAATGACTACCATTCATATTGGCAGGACTTCAAAGTAGTCCCTGCACTACTTTGGTCCAACATCCATGCGAGTTGTACTCCAAAGACCTCAATGGTAAACCCTCAAGTAGCATGCAAATCGTACCTGAATAATATAGACACGACTTCAGTACGACTTTGTAAGCACAAGTCTCACACCATGTGTGTTTTCATTTGTTAATGCCAAAGTTGTGGCAAAGTTGTACTGATCCCAAATCGAGATAAAATGGTGCCCGCAAAATCGCGCGACTTTGAAGTCGTACAAGTGTGAAAGGGGCCTAAAGCGTTGTTTATATGCATTCAGGTGCATCAAGCGTTTGGACATTCATTCATTTCATTGGCCAGAATTGTAACCTATTCTAGCCATTCAAATGAATGCATGCTTAAACGCTAAACGCGCCCAGCATTTGGATGCATTAGGACGCGTTGGACGTTTTTTTTCTGCCTAAAAGCTCTTTCGAACATGATTTTGCCCCTGCCTCTAAATGCCTGTAAACACCTATGTATCCATGAACACATAGGCTGATATAGAGGGGTGTTAAAAGTGGAGTTCCAATAAAAAAAATAAATAAATAAAAGTCAGCAGCTACAAATATCGCAGCTGCTGACTTTTAATAATCGGACACTTACCTGTTTCAGGGTCCAGCGATGTGGAAAGAAGCCCCGCTCGTCTCCCCCTCCTCTCTGCAGCACCTGTATTGTCACTGTGGGCGCCCGATAGAGCTGCACAATTAATCGTTAAAAAATCGTGATCTCGATTCACCCCCTCTGACGATCTCTCCTGCTGAGTTTGCCGATTCTTTCATATAAACAAGTGGAGAGATTATCTGCTCACTCAGCTGTGCAAAGAAAACATCTGGGCAGTCTGCCAAGTTTAGAACTTGAAACATTGTAACTAACTTCCTTCTTAGATCAAAGTGATAAACTTCTCTGTGTAAACAAATAACCTGGGCAATCTGGCAAGCTTTAAACAAAGTGTAAATGCAGGAAGTTTAACCACTTAAAGTCTAAATCTTTTTCTGACACTTCTTTCTTAAGTTAAATTACTGCAATATTTTATGTCACACTGTATTTGCTCAGCGGTCTTTCAAATGCATTTTTTTGGGAAAAATACACTTCAATAAATAAAAAAAAAATAAAAAAAAAAGAAACAGTAAAGTTAGCACAATTGTTTTTTGTTTTAATGTGAAAGATTATCTTACGCCGCGAGAATCGTGAGAGAATCGTGATCTATCCTCTAAGCAAAAAAATCGTGATTCTCATTTTAGCCAGAATCGTGCAGCTCTAGCGCCCGGGTATGGCTTCACAGCCGGGTACGCACTGTGCATGCGTGAGCCGTGCTGTGAATGGCCGGGCAATCATCTGGGACCTGTGACGTGTCCCAGGAGATTGCTGAGAGGGAGGGGGGAGAGGTGATCTTCCTTGCAGGGCCCTGGGAGGAAGTGGGAACTGGAACCCTCTAAATAGAGGGTTTCCGCTCCCCCCCCAAAAAAAATGACATGTCAGGGGGACACCTTCACTTAACCTCCTTGGCGGGATGATTCTTTCGGATTTTAGGTGCTGAAAGTGGTAAAATTATTTGTCAATCGCTCAATTATTTGTCAATCGCTCAATTCTGCAAGTGATTCTAATTTACTATCGCTGTTTTCTAGCTGGTCTAAAGCCACTTTTGATGTAAAGGGACACTTTTTGGTTGCTATGGACAATCTCCAGTTTCCAGGCAGAAAGAACAGTATATATCACATAAAACTGCATGCAGGGCATGGGCCAAAGCACTGGGGACAAAAGGGATGTGAAATGATTTCATACAGTACTGTAATCTGTATTCACTCACAGGTGGGAAAAAAACAGCAGCCGGAATCAGCAGACTTTTGCTGCTGTTATAATACTTTCAGACTGAGGCGTGCGAGCGATGGTGGTACAGCGGCGCTAAATATAGCGCTGTTTTAGCGGCGCTTTGCGTTGGGTTTGCAGCGCTGCCCCATTGTTTTCAATGGGAAGGGGTGCTTTAGGAGCGGTAAATACACCGCTCCTACAGCGCTCCAAAGATGCGGCTTGCAGGACTTTTTTGACCGCCCTGCATACGCACTGCTCCAGTGTGAAAACCCTCGGGGCTTTCACATTGGAGTGCATTGAGCGGCTCTTTCGGGGCGCCTTGCAGGCGCTATTTTTAGCACTTTAGCGCCTGCAAAGCGCCTCAGTGTGAAAGGAGCCTTATTCGCACCGGGACTAGTCACTCTTGTGATTGTACCTAATGCTGATGTTCTAGGCCAAAAACAAACTGGTTTAATAAGTCTGAGATTCCATTCAAATAGCAGGTTCTTCACCCTAGTAACAAACAATTTAAAAGTCAGCGGATTCAAATATTGTAGCTGCTGACTTTTAATAAAAGGACACTTACCTGTCCAGGGATCCATCGATTGTCCTCACCTGGGTCGGTTCTTCACCGGTATCCAGGTCCCCAGCACCAGCATCTTTAGCGTGCGAAGCCAGCTCTGACTTCTTTGGCTTCACAGCCGGATTCCCACTGTGCATGCGCTAGCAGCGCTGCGATTTGTGAATGGTTCCACAGCGTTCTGGGACCTGTGCAATGTCCCAGAAGGCTGCCGGCAAGGGGGGGGGGGGGGGGGATGTGGATCTTCCCCTTTTGGGTGAAGTTCCACTTTAAGGGCTTTTGACCGGAATGAGTTGACTCGATGGCAAAGTGGAATGTTCTGATGATTGTTTCCTTTAGAATTTTCTTATAAACATTCAAACAAAATTTTCCTGGTGTGTGTCCACATTTACATATCTGAGATGGATCTGTACTTTGTGCCAGATAAAATTCTTTTATTTATGTGGCCTGATTTACTAAACCATGTACGCCATCACACCCATTGTTTCTATGCAACAGGCCAAACAACCTGATTGTATTTGCTGCACGCCCCAGATGTTCATAGACCTATGTAGGTTATGGAGTACATACAGCAAGTTCAATAACTAATATGGTGTACTAGCTTAGGCTTGCTTTAATTTTGTTGCCTTTAGGTTGTGTTTTACATGAAAATACCATAGAAAACTACCATTGATGAAAGAGCCTCCAACATGCAGCCAGCAGGATCTGCCCCTTAGGCCCCTTTCAGGCACTGATGCGATGCGGAACTCTGCGAATCCAGTACAGGTTCCCGCATCGCACCTGAATCGCACAGTGGTTCACACTGAGATCTGCGAACTGCTAGGGGTGTCATTGTACGACACCCCCAGATAGGTTCACAGACTGCAGTGCAAAATGGTGCAGGAATCTGATTCCAGTGTGGACCAAAAAAAGGGTCCTGCACCATTTTGGTGCGAATGCAATGCGATTTCAGCAATACAGTTTGTGATGTGATCTGCACAGCAATGCGGTGCGAATCCCATGCGATGTCTGGCATCGCACTAGTGTGAAGCGGGCCTTACACAGGGCAGACTTGCTGAGAAGAGCGGGTAGATGACAGGTCTGTGTCTGCTAAGTTTAATCCCGCTCTACCCTATAAGCAGCCAGGAGTAAACAGATTCCGCTGTCCGTTTACACCCGACTGCCCTCCGATCTGCCTAGATCGAAGAGGATGACAGATGCCCTTCATATCTATTTTTTTTTTTTTTCCTAGCAGATCGGATCGGCGGTAGAGGGGTGTAAATGGATACAAGTCCATTTACACCTGCTGGTCTATAGAGGTGAATGAACCGCTCGATCAGGTCCACCTGAAATACTGACAGACCTACCTGATTGGACGTGTGAAAGGAGCCTAAAGCCCCATTCACACAGGGGCAACACGACTTAGGCGACCTGCAAACGACTGCCCGGGCGACTTGCAAAACGACTTCTGTATAGAAGTCTATGCAAGTCGCCCCCGAAGTCGTACAGGAACCTTTTTCTAAGTCGGAGCGACTTGCGTCGCTCCCCTTAGAACGGTTCCATAGCACAGAACGGGAGGCGACTTGTCAGGCGACTAGGTCGCCTGACAAGTCGTCCCTGTGTGAATGGGCTCTCAAGCACATGTAAGGCCCCTTTCAAATAGACGTTCTGATCAGATCAGCCTGTTGGTTTTTCAGGCAGACCTAATCGGAAGGTCCATGCATTCCTATGGACAGGCTGTGCAAACAGACTTGTGTTCCCATTTACACCCACCTACCTCTAGTTTTAGCAGCGCTTTACTGCTGTTTTAGCGGTGCTTTTTCGCCGCTAGCGGGGCTTTTTTAGTGGCCGAAAAAAAGGGTTAAAAGCACCCGCAAAGCGCAGCTGCCAAAGCACTTTGCAGGCACTTCAGCGGCGCTGCCCATTAATTTCAATAGGCAGGGGCGCTCCTAAAGCGCCCTAAAGATGTTGCATGATTGATGATGCTGATTGATGATGCTTAATTTTTTTTAAGGTCCCGCAAGTGCACGGCTCCAGTGTGAAAGCACTCGGGCTTTCACGCTGGAGTGCCAGGAGAGGCGCTTTACAGGCGCTATTTTTAGCGCTAAAACGTCTGTAAAGCGCCTCAGCGTGAAAGTAGCCTAAAGAAGACAATGGGGTTGATCTAATAAAACTGGGGAGGGCTAAATTTTGATGTAGCTGTGCATAGAAACCAATCATTTTCCAGTTTTTTTTTTTTTTTTTGTCAAAGCTTAATTGAACAAGCTGAAGTTAGAAGTTGATTTGCTACCAGATTTTGCACTCTCCGGTTTTAGTAAATCCACCCCCCCCCCCTTTTTTTTTTTTACCCTGTTGGCACCTACCCAGTATTGTAATATCGTTTTAGCAGCTGACATTTTGTAGCGTTAGGCCTCATGCACACGAGACGGCGGTGCAAACTCTGCTGAACACATGCTTTTAAAAGCTGAAACCGGCGTTTAGAAACGCCCGTTTTGCCGCGTTTGCATGTCGCGTTTAGCCGCATTTTACCGCGTTTGTGTCTAGAAGCGTCTGCAGAGCAGAGAATGACATTTTGCGACCCAACTTTGGGGCCCCGTATCTCAGGGCCACTTGGTGCTAGGAACTCCAAATTGGATATGCTGTAGTGTTAGTTCCACTGTGTTAGCACACCAAATTTGGGGTTCCTAGCACCAACACAGTGGAACTAGCACTACAGCATATACAATTTGGAGTTCCTAGCACCAATTGGCCCCGAGATACGGGGCCCCAAAGTCGGGTTGGAAAATGTCAAGCACTTTTCTGCAGCAGAGAATGACATTTTGTGACCCGACTTTGGGGCCCCGTATATCGGGACCACTTGGTGCTAGGAACCCTAAATTTGGATAAGTTGGGTCATAAAATGTTACTTATAAACGCGGCTAAACGCCGGTACCGGCACTTACCAGCGTTTGGCATCGTGGAAAACTTTTGCGTCTGAACCCATTTTTTTGCTTCTGGAAAAACAAGGTTAAACACAACTGCCTAAAAACGCCAAAAAACGAGACTGTGTACATGGACACATAGGATAACATTGAATGGGTTCAGGGGCAGTTGAAAAACGTGTCCACCTGCCTCTGAACGCGCGTTTAACAGCGTCTCGTGTGCATGAGGCCTTAGGTCTTGGCCTTGAAGTTGTCTCTACACCCGGTGTAGTATCTCTGTGTGGAAAGTTTGCTTTGTACCTTTCGTCTTTTTCTCAGAATCCAGTTCTAAGGATAGTAGAAACAGGTTTACTGACATTCTTCTACGGTGCAAACTGGTGAAAAACAAATATTATTGAGTAACCTGGCTCTACTTTTAGAAGAAGAAAAATGACTTGCACTGTATATTTTACTGTTTTATTTCATGTTTACATAAAAGTATGACGTATGCATCTTAACCGACTGTGTGACATGATCCCGATGACATTTCTGGAAATGACTGATCTTTCTGTATAAAAATGGTTTATGGGTTGTCTATAGATCTAATGGTCACACACGTGAGAGAATTAAAAGAAAATAAGACCTGTGTAAGGCGACTCTAAGCCCTTCACATTGGAGCGATTTTTCATGCGATTTGACCTGTCAAATTGCATGATAAGTCGCAGCCTATTGCCAGCAATGGCATCGCTCTAGTCGGTACAGCGCAGACTTTGCTGCGCTGCACCGATTTGCAAAAGAAGTTTCTGCACTACTTTTGCAGATTTCAGGTGCGACTTCAATAGACATCTGTGCATGAAGCCGCACAGATGTCTATCTAGTAGCACCTGAAATCCTGCTGACCACTTTGAAAGTGCGCTACTTCAAGTGAACTAGCATGCGTTTAAAGTAACCTCAATGTGAACATGGGCTGTCTGATCAAGTCCGCCTGTCAGTTTTTCAGATGGACCTGATCGGGCCCTGCAGTCTCTTCTATGGAGCGGCGGATGTCAGTGGACACATGTCCACTGACACCCACTGCCATCTGATCTGATCCTGTCTGCCAAAAACAGACGGATGGTGGTCCTTTTTTCCATCCGTCTGGCGGATCGGATGGTACTAGACAGGCGGTCTGTTTCCATCTGATTGCCCCATAGAGGAGGGTGGGACTGTGTCTGTGTTGGCTCTGCACAGCGGAGTGGACAGGACCTGTCAACCGCCTGCTCAGTGGGGATCAGCACATACTTGTACAACGTTTTTTCATAAATACAACGCTTTCATTTTCTTACATTGGGCGTATTTTCTGCCTAAAGGCATCCGTACATACTTGGCCTAAAGCTAGCCATATACACCTTGAATTTCAGCATATTCCTATAGGTCAGCCGAAATGTGAGGCATGGGTGGCCCTGCTGACATTTAAGGGCAGCCTAAAGCGATTTTTAAAATCTTTTTTTTTTTTTTTTTTTTTTAAACGCTGACAGGCAGGGTCATTATAACAGAAAAGACCCTAGTGGTTCTGGATGTAAGGCATTTGCATATAATATCTCCTAGATTGTAAGCTCTAACAAGCAGGGCCATCTGATTCCTCCTGTGTTGAATTGTATTGTACTTGTACTGTCTGCCCTACTGTTGTAAAGCGCTGCGTAAACTGTCGGCGCTATAAAAAACCTGTATAATAATAATAATATCGCTCCATTAACGATTACATGCGAACAGCCAGCATCAGCTGTGGGAGCCCCCCCCCCCCCCCTGTATGTAATTACTAATGGTCCCATTCACAGGTGTGGATAGGGTCTTGGCTGACTACAATATCTGACTATGCAGCTACAAACTGTGCTATGATCAGCAGCAGCTGAATGGGATAAGCTGGCGATTTAGTGCCTAGCTTCACATGCTGCAGAAAATAGCTTGGTAAGGACGGGGGCGTTAAAAATAGGCAGTTGAAATCCATGATTAATACGTTCATTCGGGGCCCCTCCCGTCACAAATTATCATGGCAAGCTCGGAAGTGTCCTGTCAATCTGGGTGGCACCGCCCTACCTGACCTAGCCCTATACTACATTGCTTCTCAGCTTTCTCATTTTTTTTCACTTTAACCAGGACAACAGAAACAGGTACTCCACTCTTGTATGTTTTCCCACCACCCGCCTGGTGGTGCACCCATTTCAAATTTTACTCCATGGCAGGGTTGCCAACCGCCAGTAAATTTACTGACAGTTTGCAAAAATCAGCGATATTTTTACAACTGCCAGTAAATATCAAGGGCTGATAATTTCATGCTGTGTTGACTTTTTAAGTGTAAATCAAGCAAATTACTTTGTTATAGGTATTGTCGGTGTTTCCACATCATCTTTATACTGTTCAAATATTTACTGTGTTAGTTTTCAATAGATGTTCTGTAATTTCTCAAGGTGCCAGTAAAAAATGTGCACCGCCAGTGAATTTCCCAGGTTTTGTCCGTAAAAAATGCTGCTGGAGGTTGGCAACCCTGCTCCATGGTACTCGTGTGTGTGTTGTCTCACATGGGCAGTAGGAGTGGTATGCTACTCCATCACTGTAAAATGTGGCAGCTGGCTATGACCATCACTAAGGCTCCTATAGTCCACTCCCATACACCCCTGGGGGACAACCTGCATCTGCCCGAGCTACTGACTGTTTCAGATCACGACATATGGATTGCTCAAGGGGGTTATATTTTTCTTGCATGTCATAGCCAAAACATTCCAAGCATTGAAAGATAGTTTCGCTGTACCTAACTACATGTTCTTTCGTTATCTCCAACTCCGTCATGCTCTCCATTCCCAATTCCATCCCCAGCCTTGAATTGGTATATTTAGTGGACGTGATTACAGGCCGTGATCCCAAGAAACGTATCTCCCTGTTTTACAACCACCTTTTTGCTACCTGCGGCCACTGAACAGGCTTATCAATTGAAGTCTCGTGGGAGTCCGATTTGGGTGACGTGACAGATGAGGACTGGGAGGAGGCGTTGACCTCTTGCAAATCAGTGTCTATCTGAACCTGACTGCCAATAATGTTTTTCCTAGCAACAAAAGCACTAAGGAGATCATTATAATAATTTCTGAAAAATGGCTTCTGTGACAATATGGTCAGGTTAAATTCCCTTGTGAGCGAAAGCGATGTCACAGGAAAACTCTTTTTATTGGTTTCGCAATCTAAGTTCATATCTCGGTTTAACCTTTATAGCAGTTTCGCCTGCACTGGTGCCATAGAACATATGGTCTTGCTGTTGTAAAATAGCGGAGGTGTGATTGGGAGTTTGTCACTGGCTCCAAAGTGAAATCACCTTTGTGTAATATAATGACATCATCACTTTGTCTTGTGATGCTGCTTTTTCTTACGTGAAGCAGAGCCTTATGCACTGTATTTCTGTCCATGGGTAAAATTCTGATGACCTCTGCATATACATCTACAGTAACTGTCCAGTGCGGAGGAGGAGCCCAGTTCTCAATGGTTTTTAGGGTGCTATTCCTTATCCAGCATTATGTGTCGTTGAGCCAGTGGCGTCGCTAGGGGGTGGCTTTTAGGGCTATAGCCCCGAATCTGGGGCCCATAGCGCCGAGTCTCTGCAGGGGCCCCCAAGGGGAGGGGAAGTTCTCTGGGGACCCTGATATAAGTGGGGGGCTCTCTGGGGACCCTGATTTTAAGGGGGAGGCTCTCTGGGGACCATGATTTAAGGGGGAGGCTCTCTGGGGACCCTAATGTAAGTGGAGGACTTTCTGGGGACCCTGATGCAAGGGGGAGGCTCTCTGGGGACCCTGATGTAAGGGGGGCTCTCTGGGGACCCTGATGTAAGGGGGGCCTCTCTGGGGATATACACACACACACACACATGTATATTACTGTATATACATGTGTATGCCCGCCCAAGCGAATGACTTTCTTTACTACGATGCTATGGGCTCTAGCCCCAGATCTTTTGTAGACCTAGCAATGCCCCTGCCTTGAGCAGCTTTAGGCCTCATGCACACTGGGCCCCGATACATGGAGTCCTGGTGTTCAGGTGCAGTTGGAAGGAACAGGCACACCGTCCAGCCACTGTTGCCGGCAGCCTGTAAAAATCTACGAGAGGCTGACTGCATTTGTGGCTGGACGATGCACCCGGTAGTTACGTTTTAGGAAGGTATGCACCCAGGGAAAAATTCCCAGAATGCAGACTACTTATGTTCCTTGCTTATTTGGCGGCACAGTGGTGTAGTGGGTAGCACTCTCACCTAGCAGTAAAAAGGGTCGTTGGTACGATCCCAACCACGACACTACCTGCCTGGAGTTTGCATGTTCTCCCTGTGCCTGCGTGGGTTTCCTCCGGGTACTCCGGTTTCCTCCCACACTCCAAAGACATGCTGGTAGGTTAATTGGCTTCTGTCCAAAATTGGCCCTAGTATATGAATCTTAGTTGGGGACCTTGGATTGTCGACTCCTTGAGGGTAGGGACCAATGTGAGTGTGCGATGTATGTGTGGAGTTCTGCATAAATTGATGGCACTATATGGGTACCTTAAATAAAAATAGGGATAATTGTAGACATGCACCCACTCTCTCTCAGGTTGAACTGGATGGACTGGTGTCTTTATTCAACCTTACTAACTATGTAATTATGTCCCATAGTGCATACTGTCTTAAAAGAGAAGTTCTGCTTTTTTTTTTTTTTTTTTAAATCGTGCTTACCTAGGTGGATGCAGCTTCGGTCCCCCGCCAGCTCTAAGCCTGAGAACTGAGCGATCAAACACCCCTGATCGCTCAGCTCTCAGAGCTCTGTGAGCAGAGAGCCAGTGACTGCTCACTAAAGCGCTGGGCGGTGGAGGGGGCGAGAGGAGGAAATGCGCGTCGGGACCCTTCGGGGTATGACCGCGCTATATTAAGATTCAACTCCACTCAACTCGGCTACTGTTCAGATATTCTAATGTGGCCATCAGAATAGCCACTGCTGGAGATTCCTGCATCCGTGTTGTATAGCATGGATAACAGAATCTGTTAGGCCCCTTTCACACTGGCGATCTGATCAGGTCCGTCTGTCAATTTTTCAAGCGAACCTAATCAGATGGTCCATGTATTCTATGGACCGGTGTTTACACCCGGGTTGCAGGAAAGAAATTTTGCTCAATTTCTCCCCATCAACACAAACCTAGTTGAGGCAAGAATCGCTCCTCCATTGTCTTCTCCTGGAAGGAGAAGACAGTGGTTATTGCTAGCGACTATAGCAACTGCTAGCGACAATCGCAGAAAAAACCTGACATGCTGGTTGATCGATCAACTTGGAACATTCAGCCTGCTCATGGTTCGAATGTCGGCTGGTTGGAACCATGTATGGCCTGCGTTGGTTTATGTTCGCTCAGCCCGATAATTTAATGTGCGTATACCCAGCTTAGCTAACTTTGTAAATGCTTATATATTATTTGGCCATAAATGTCACTCTGCCTCTGTTACTTTAAACTACAAAGGTGTTACGTTAATATTATGCAAACTTTTATGTCCAACGGTTTCGCCACAACAAGGAAGTATTTTCAAGGGCAAATATGCAAAATGTATTTGCTGTCATCATGAAGTTACACCCAGTACCATGAATATAATCATTCCAAGTGACAAGATTTGTTTGCATGAGTCATACTGTATCAGGGATATCCTAGATGATTATTGATCTGTGTCTCTCCTCCACCTGTGTAATAAGGGAATTTTGTAGGCTCAGCCAGTCTCTGGTGTCACTGATGGGCATTATGCCATAATGGAAACATGGATTGTGCAAATAGATACTTCCTAAAAGAATGAGAATTAATCACTGTTTATAAATGTCACTAATGATCCAGTTTTGCCTGTTAAAGCTGAACTCCAGGATCAAAACAAGAAATACCCTTGCAGTAGGGCTCCCCCCGCACCGCATAGGGTTAAATGCTAGTTAAGTCTAGGGGTAGAAAAATAAGCTGTAATGCTGGGTTGTGGACATGCCCCTGCTGTCCTTACTGTCTTCTCATACAATACAGGACTATTGGTCCTCCATTGTATGTGATGATGTCACAGTGCGACCTCCAGGCACAGCGCCTTAGAAAAGAAGTTTCAGCGGGCCAGACGCACAGCATAGAAGAAGCCTGCAAGAGCGAGAAATAAGGGAAGTATAAATTACATCCCATTCATCTACCTCTAGACTTAACAAGCCGTGCGGGGGGAACACGATTCAGAAAAACAGGAGGTGCTGCTCCAGGCTCCTTCATAGATCTCACCTAGTGTCTCTGGCTGGAAAAAGCCCGTCCCTGCTAGGTACACTAAATCCAGTAAGAAAAATGTCCCAAATGCCGCACACCAGCATGCCTGTCAGTCAATAAGTAAAAGCAGCCTCAGCCCAGCTCCATCCAGACCACACCATGTATGTTTCGCCCCCGACCATGGTTAAGCCCCCTGCATTGGGAGGCGTGGCCTGAATGGAGAGGGGCTGAGGCTGCCTTACTGTCGGGCATGCTGGTGTGTGGCGTTTGGGACATTCCTCCTCCCCCCCCCCTTTTTTTTTTTTTTTAACAAACGTTTTTATTTATCTCAAAAGGAAATAAACAAATCGTCCAAAAAAGGAAAATTAATGAACAAAAAAAATAAACATTTAGGCCCCTTTCACACGGGCGGACCATTCAGGTTCGCCTGTCAGTTTCTTTTAGGCAGACCTGAACGGACGCTCCATACAGTTCTATGGAGCGACGGATGTCAGTGGTGAAATATCCGATCCGCTGAATCCAGACGGATGGAAACTCTATTTTCTATCCGTCTGGCGGATTGGATGAAAATGGACAGGTGGTCTGTTTTTATCCGATCCCCCATAGAGGAGAGCAGAGCTCTGACAGGTCCGTCCCTGCACAGTGAGCAGAGACGAACCTGTCATCCACCGGCTCAGCGGGGATCACCGTATCGATCCACGCTGAGCAAGCGGAGTCCTTACACGGACAGCCCCGTGTGTCGATTTAGCATAGGAAGAGAACCTCAGGATTGTCAGGAACTTCCATTTTTACCCAGGCTCCCCATATCATTTCGAACTTTAGGGCATTTTTGGCTCATATATGTATGGGAAATTCCTCTTGGGCTTAGTGGAAGTAGTGCGGGGGGCTTAATATTTTCATAATGGTAATTTTGCAGAATCTCTCCTAGATAGCCTCCCATGCATATAAATGACTGTGCACTGCTGTCCTTGGGTATATGGCGGTGCAGCCTGAAGACGTATGTAAAAATACAAAGGTTATGATAGCACCGCCATTTACCCAAGTACAGCAGCACGCCTCCATTAAATTCTTTGGGATGATGCTCGCTGCACCTGGATGGGGGAAAGACGCCAACATTTATATTGAACAGGCTCAGCCGCCCATGTACAAGGACACTAACATAGGAACAATTTGACAGTCCATTTGTAAGTGAGACCTTACTATTATTGTGTCAGTCATGTAAATCTGTTTATTTCTATATTTTAGTGCATTAATGTATGATGGATACAAGTGGCAAACCTGCAGATGATGATAGCAGCCTGATTAAGGTGAAGGAGGAAACAAAGCATGTTTTGGAAGCCTTTTTAAAACGATCTCTCAGTCAAGATGAGGCGAAACACCTAGGACATGTGGGGGGTGTATACCACGATCCTAAGAAGTATGCACACAGGTAAGCCTATTACTAGATCCTGTTCAAACAGCAACTACACAGGCTATGATCCCAAATGTGCAAACATTTTACACCCTTTAGCAGGGCAATGAGGCTAGAGGATTTTCAGTTTCTTACACTTTTGAAGTCCCTGGAGCACCAGGACAATGGAAACGCCCCAAAAATGACCCCATTTTGGAAAGAAAACAACCCAATGTATAATCTGTGAGGCATAATGAGTCTTTTGAACATGTCATTTTTTTTCTACAAGTTTTTGGAAAATGTGTAAAGATGATCAAAACAGCTGGGTACGGCTGAGTACGGCTGGGTACGGCTGAGTACGGATGGATGAATTTTGCTGAGTATGGATGGATGGATGAGCATGGATGAGTATTGCTGATTAGGGATGGCTGGCTGAGTATGGATGGATGAGTTTGTATGGCTGAGTATAGATGGATGGTATGAATGGCTGAGCATGAATGGCTGGTATGAATGGCTGAGTATGGATGGATGGATGGATGGGTGAATGGCTGAGCATGAATGGCTGGTATGGATGGATGGGTGGGTGAATGGCTGAGCATGGATGGCTGGTATGAATGGCTGGGTATGGATGAATGAGTGCTGGAGTGGGCACATATCAGTGCTGTGGGCACTACACATCCAGCCCACAGCGCTGCAGCACTCGATCTCTCCCCTCGCACTGTACAGAGAGGAGAGGGAGGAACCGGACGTGACGCCGGTTTGTTTACTTGTGATCGCTCCGTCATTGATGGAGCGATCACGTGGTAAACGGCCGCTATCAGCAGCCATTTACCGTGATGCCAACCCGGCGGTCACAGATGTTCCCGGGTGTGCGCCCCAGGGGGCGCGCGAGAACAAGATTCTGGGAGGACGTCCATGGACGCCCTCCCAGAATAAGCCGACCCCGCTGTAGCCGTTTTTCGGCTATGGCCCGGTCGGCGAGTGGTTAAAGTGGTTGTAAACCTCAGACATGAAATATGAACAAAGCAGATCCTTCTATAGTGTGTACTTGTCTCAATTAAAATTTTCTATCTGCTGCTTTGTTCCTCTGCTATCAGCATGAGTCACTTCTGAAAAGTTTTCCTGACACCAAGAGAGAAAAATGTTGACGGGAGGGATCTCCAGCTGATTGACAGCCTCAGCTCTCTTCCTGTGTGCTGCATGGAGGGGGTGTGTGTTCTCAGATCTCTCCTCACTGAGCTCTGCAGAGTGTAACTTCAGCTTTCTGCCCCCTTTTTTTCTGAACTCTCAGAGAAGCTTTATCAATTCTGGACAGATGTACAGAAGGTAAGACTGCAGATAAACAGGTACAACGTATGTAGGAGGATTTATTTCATCTCTGTGTATCACATGAGGCCAGTCGCTTAACTGGAAAGAAAATCGCTCCATTCCCCTCTCATAACAGTCATTGTTGATAGAGGAAATCCCTCCCCTGGCGCCATTGTGTTCTGCCAGCGGAAAAGCTGTCCCTGCTGGGAGAACACCGGGATTATTGCTGGCAGCTATGATAGCCACTAGCAATAATTGCATGAAAAATCTTACAGGCTGGTTGTACCCAAGTTGATCGATCAATCAATTTGGGTACATTCGGCCTGCCCCTACATGGTTTAAATTTCGCCCGGTGTCCTGCTGAACCGACTGATATTTGAACCATCTATGGCCGGCTTAAGTTGATGCCTTAGGAAAAATAAATACGTGACACTTGGTCATTTTATGTTCCTGATCATTTTACTGAACCACTAAAAAGAAGTGTTTTTGCCTTCCTGATTAGAACAAGTCAGGAGGAAATAAAAGATGGCGTTACAAAAAGAGGCAAAAAAGCTGAACCCAGAAGAACAAAAGTGTCTGGAAAGGATAAAGATGAAAGGAGTCACAGCCCGACATTTAATGAGGAGCACTCTCACAGTGGTGGGAAGCGGCATGACCTTGAGGAGATCAGTCGGGTGGAAGAGACCAAGCATGGCTTCACAACCAACTTTAAGAAGCTCTTGGGAAAGCACAGCCAAAGTAAGGAGAAAGCAACTACTCCAAAGGAGAAGAATGGAAGCGTGCATAGCAAATCCAAAGGATCTATTGAATCTGTACTAGAAGACCATGGGAAAAATGTAGCTAAGGGGGATTCATTGAAACGCCCGAAATCGCCTAATCCTCTGCTTGCCTGTACAGTGGCAGCATCCACAATCTCTCTTCATGATGAAGACCAAAAACAAAATGTCACTGAATCTCATGAGAAGCAAGGGACTCAAAAAAAAATTAGTCGATCTTTCTCTTTTAAGAAATTGAAGTTTAAGAAGAAGATAAAAGATGAAAGCTCAGCGTCAGATACAACACCAGTGCGTCCTAACTTCTTACCGGTGATGCCTTACTCCGAGTCAGAAAGCTCTTCTCATTACAAAACTGGTAAGATTATATATTTATATATATATTTTTTTTATTATTTTTAGTTGGCACATGACTGTTATTTCCATCATTATAAAGCTTCCCTATTCTACTATATTGCAGTAGTCAAAAAAGAGGAAAATACAAAAAAATGGAAGACCAGAAATAATGCAGCGACCTCATCTTGTAACTGGTCAGTTGTTATTAATAAAACCTTTTGTTCTGGAGTTTCACTCCAGGACACTCTTTCAGACAATGCCTGTGCAATGCAGAGGATGTCACATTTAGGGCACTTTCACACCGGGGCGGGTGTCGGTGCTAAAGTGCCGCTATTTTTAGCGGCGCTTTACCGATGATTTGGCAGCGCTTTTAACCCCCACTAGATGCCGATGAAGGGGTTAATAGTGGCAGGTGCTTCGGTGGCACTGCCCATTGATTTCAATGGTCAGGGGCGCTTTAGGAGCGCTCCTAAAGCGCCCCAAAGATGCTGCTTGCAGGACTCCTTTTTTTTTTTTTTTTTTTTAACGTCCCGCAAGCGCACCGCTCCAGTGTGAACGCACTCGGACTTTCACACTGGAGTGACAGGAGAGGCGCTATTTCTAGTGCTAAAACTCCTGTAAAGCCCCTCAGTGTGAAAGTAGCCTTAAAGGACAAGTTCACCTTTCAGAGCATGTTGCGTCATGCCCCCCTTTCAGAGCATCCCCCACCACCAAAAATGTAAACGTCAGCAGCTACAAATATTGTTGCTGCTGAGTTACTTTTAATATTAGGACACTTACCTGACTAGGGATCCCGCAATGTCGGCACCCCAGCCGCTGCCCTTTGTTAATGGCCTGGGGCGGAGGAAGGAGGAGGGGGGCCAGACTTCTGGGGGACCTCGCCGGAACAAGGTCTTCCAAAAGTGGGGGCGGGGTACCTGTCATAAACAGGTATGGAATGGAAGCCCCTAGTAAGTCTATGGGTGACGTCACTTCCCTGGCATTTCACGACCGTTGTCGGCTGTGTCCTACTGTCTTCCGCCGCTGGAGACCGGACTGGAGTGGCTTAAAAAAAGGTATGTATAGAGATTTCTTCTTTATAGGGCTGGAGAAGTTAGTCTTAAGCCCCATACACACGATAGGACTTTGTACAAACTTTCCCTTGGATTTTTGTACAAAGGGCGTTGCCCAAAAGTTTGTCTTGCATACAGACGACAGGACTTTTCCAGCCAACTTTCACCAAATCACGTGGTTTTCCAGCTCTTTATCACCACCCTTTGGTCAACTTCTTTATTGTTGTCTGATATTGTGTCAATCTTGCCACTTTTATTGGCGAGATTGACACCTTGCGAGCTGGGTTCACACTGGTGCGGGGATCCGACTTGGATCCCCGCCAATACCAGGCACTGTGTTTGGTATGAATCTTGAGGGGGAACTCCCCGCCAAATTTTAAATAAAAAATCGGCATGGGTTCCCCTCCAGGGGCATACCAGGCCCTTAGATCTGGTATGGATTTTAAGGGGAACCCCCTACGCTGAAAAAACGGCGTGGGGGTCCCCCCAAAATCCATGCTAGACCCTTATCTGAGCACGCAGCCTGGCCGGTCAGGAAAGGGGGTGGGGACGAGCGCGCGCCCCCCCCCCCTCCTGAGCCGTACCAGGCCGCATGCCCTCCAACATGGGGGGGTGGGTGCTTTGGGGAAGGGGGGCGCCCTGCGGGCCCCCCCACCCCAAAGCACCTTGTCCCCATGTTGATGAGGACAAAGGCCTCTTCCCGACAACCCTGGCCGTTGGTTGTCGGGGTCTGCGGGCGGGGGGCTTATCGGAATCCGGGAGCCCCCTTTAATAAGGGGGCCCCCAGATCTCTGCCCCCCACCCTATGTGAATGAGTATGGGGTACATCGTACCCCTACCCATCCACCTAGGGGAAAAAGTGTCAATAAAAAACACAGTACACAGGTTTTTAAAGTAATTTCTTAGGCAGCTCCGGGGTCTTCTTCCGACTTCGGGGGTCCTCTTCCGACTTCGGGGGTTTCTCCGGCATCTTCTCCCGGTGTCCGCATCTTCTGCCGGCTCCACCGCTATCTTCTGCCGCTCTTTTGCCAGCGGTGGCCCGGATTTCTGGATAGTCTTCTTCCATCTTCTCTTCCAGAGATGTTGACACAACGCTCTCTCCAGCTGGAATGCTCTCTGAGCGCTCCAAAACAGACTTGTATAGGCGGTGACCCCGCCCCCCCCCCCCCATGACATCACAGTCCCGGGGCATGCTGGGACTGTGAGGTCATAAGGGGGCGTGGTCATGTCATCCTATGACCATGCCCCCTTATGACCTCACAGTCCCAGCATGCCTCGGGACTGTGATGTCATAGGGGGCGGGATCACCGCCTATATAAGTCCGTTGCGGAGCGCCCAGAGAGTATTCCAGCTGGAGAGAGCGTCGTGTCAACATCTCTGGAAGAGAAGAGGGAAGAAGACGATCCAGAAGTCCGGGCCACTGCTGGCAAAAGAGCGGCAGAAGATGCGGACACCGGGAGAAGACGCCGGAGAGACCCCTGAAGTCGGAAGAAGACCCCGGAGCTGCCTAATTACTTAAAAAACATGTGTACTGTGTTTTTTATTGACACTTTTTTCCCTAGGTGAATGGGTAGGTGTACAATGTACCCCATACTCATTCACATAGGGTGGGGGGCCAGGATCTGGGGGCCCCCTTATTAAAGGGGGCTCCCGGATTCCGATAAGCCCCCACCCGCAGACCCCGACAACCAACGACCAGGGTTGTCGGGAAGAAGCCCTTGTCCTCATCAAAATGGGGACAAGGTGCTTTGGGGGGGGGGGCGGCAGGGCCCCCCTCCCCCAAAGCACCCACAACCCCATGTTGAGGGCATGCGGCCTGGTACGGCTCAGGAGGAGGGGGGGCGCTCGCTCATCCCCATCCCCTTTCCTGACCGGCCAGGCTGCGTGCTCGGATAAGGGTCTGGTATGGATTTTGGGGGGACACCCACGCCGTTTTTTCGGCGTAGGGGGTTCCCCTTAAAATCCATACCAGACCGAAGGGCTTGGTATTCCCCAGAGGGGAATTCCCTCTCGTGCCCGCCGCAGTAGGAAAATGTGTTTTTCCTATTGCAGCTAGCGCGAGATGTACAGTACCCTGCCGTCGAGAACCAGCGCGATCTGATCGCGCTGGAAACATTCTAGCGGCTGCGTACTGTAGTTTGTACAAAAATCCGATGGCTTTGTGTACACCCGATCGGAATTTGCTCCATCGGACTTTTGTTGCCGGAAAGTTTGTCCGTTCGCACAGCCAACAAAAGTCCGATGGAAACTGAAAAAGTTTGTCCGATGGAGCGTACACACGGTCGGATGTTGCTCCAAAACAGCTAATTTGCATGTTGTCAAAAAGTCCGATCATGTGTACGGCCCTTTAGATTGTGGATGCCTGTAGATTTACAGATTTTAGTTTTAGGGTGAACTTCTACCACCCATCCCTAAACACTTACCTGACTCTTCTCTGTTCCAGCTGTAGCACCGCAGCTCTCACTTCCTGGTCTCACAGGAAACATTGAAGGCAGTGGAAGCCACAGGCTCCTGCTGTTGTCAGCCAATTTCCTGTGAGGAGGTTACGGGGGGCGTGGCTAACTGGCACTGTATTGGTCTATGGACACACACAGCCTGGGTCAGCAGCGCGTACACTCATGGGTGCCCCTATAGCACCCGGCTTACTAAGGAGGCATCCGGAGGAAGGAGTAGCGGACATCGCCAGTGGGGTACTGTCAGAGGAGGTAAGGGAGCGCCCTGTGCAATATCATTGCACAGAGCAGATAAGTATAACCGCTTTATTCCTTTTAGAAAATAGTTAACTTTAATATCACTTTAACCTGTAGGCCTGACATGTAAAAGGATTTACCCATAGGTCCTTTCTTTTAAAAAGTAAAATGTGATCATTCTACACTTTGGGCAATTAACACTCCAAAATTCACTTAAAGCGGTAGTAAACGTTTAGAAAAAAATAGATATCCCCCTACAAGGTATTGCGATAATGTTCTAGTATGCACAGCTTTATTATAATCTTACCTGTAGGTAAAATCACAAAGTGGAGTTTACAGCCGCTTTAAATCTTCATTACTTGGGGAAAAAAAAACGTACTTAACTATTTCTTCCTCTTTCACAGCATTCTATCTACTAGTATAATGATGTAACATATGTCTTTTGCAGAGCCGCTACACTGAGCTGCTGCTGTAAAATTAAAGGAGAAGCAGGGCTAAAGCTCCCTTAGCCCTACTTCTCCTGGGCATCACATGAGTGCACACTTTATGGCTAAAGTCCCTTAGCTGGTCCAGGCTCTGGATTGATCCCAACTCTAATGTTGGGATCCACCCGGATGCTTGGAACAAGAGCTGGATCTGCCTACCAGTGAGCCGCTGGAAGACTAAGTCAGCTGCTCCCGCCCCTTCCACAGTCTGGTGCTCCAGGGGCAGGGCAGAGAGTCGGTGACTGACAGCCACCAGCTCTCTGCTCACTGAAACACAGAGGAGATAAGGGCGCTCTGGTGGAGGTGGGTAGCTGGTCAGAGGGATGATAGTGATGAGGTGGCACTTCTGGCAGCACTTTGGTTGGAGGAGAAGCAACTCTGAAGATGTAAAAAGGAAAAGAAAGGCGCCTCTAAGTGCAGTATGCAAAATTTAATAAAGTGCACAAAGGGTGAAAAGCACTTACAAGATTGTTGAGTGTTAAAAGACATGATAAAATCAGGAGTCGTCATCTGTGGCATGTGTCCATCCTCAGCATGGTGGTAGAGAGCCGTGTAGAGCCATCCAGCAGCTGTAAAGCGTTCTCATGCGTGTTGGAAAGAGGAGGCAGCAGGGAAGCCGGTATTCACTGCGGGACACACGAGGCTGATGGTGTCAGTGTAGAGAAGGAGGTGGTAACGCATTTCGGAGCATGTGCGGCTCCTTCGTCAGACCTACGCCCATACTCCCCAAGCTGGCTTATGAATGGTGAGGGGGAGGAGCAAGGGGAGGAGTGTGGGCAGATGTGGAATACACAATGATAAGGGAAGTGACAGATGTATTACGAGGACGGCCAAGACGACCGTGCACCCGCAAAATGGATCATTAACGTCAGTGCTATATACAATGAAGTCCTGAAGGAATTTGACACAGGGGTACAGGGCACAGATGGCAGTGGTTAAATTAACAATAATAAATAAATATACAAACGTAAGGTTGACATTGAATCAATATACAGGCGTGTTACATGGTCGGCCGGGTGTCTATATGCATGTGTTACAAGGGCGGCCAGGTGTTTATACACGTGTGTTACAGGGGCGGCCAGGCATCTATGTGCACATGTTACAAAGGCAGCCGGGCCTTTGTACACATGCAAATAAGGTCGTAAGTCTAATGTTGAATTAACAATGAATAAATATGTAGCCGTGTTACAAGGGCAGCCGGGGAGCTATACACCTGTGTTACAGGGGCGGCCAGGCGTCTGTACACATGCAAATGAAGTAATAAATCTGTTGTAAGGGGATAAAAAAAAAAAAAAAAAGGAATAAGCGATAGTGCATGTTGTGTGAATTGTACTGATTATGTCTGTAACAATGATAAAACAATGCTGAATATTACTTTACTATGAATAGGTGTATAGGTGTGTTACAAGGGCGGCCAGGCGTCTGTACACTAAAGACAGAGGAAAATAGTGGATGCTTATACAAGTTGTACGAATTGTGCAGATTATGCCTGTAGCAATAATCTCACGGTGAGAGGTATTACTCAACTGTGTACTAGTATATAGAAGTGTTACAGGGGCGGCTGGGCGTCTATAAACTACAGAAGGGTAATAGGAGGTGGTGGATACTTATGCAAATAGTGCAGATTATGCCTGTAGCAATACTCTGACGATAATAGATAATAATAGACTGTAAATAAGTATGCGAGTGTGTTACAGGGGCGGCCGGGCATTTACACACCTGGAAATAAGGTCACAAATCTACTATAAGGAATTAACTTATAGGAATAAGTAATAAGATGTAAAGGATGCTCTACAAATAGTATTTGATTGTGACAGATATATACATGTATAACAGGCAAACACCATGACGTATGGATATGATAATAAGGAGGGATGAGTGATGAATGAACAACTAAATGTATCCTCCTTATTATCATATCCATACATCATGGTGTTTGCCTGTTATACATGTATATATCTGTCACAATAAAATACTATTTGTAGAGCATCCATTACATCTTATTACTTATTCCTATTATTATCTATTATCGTCAGAGTATTGCTACAGGCATAATCTGCACTATTTGCATAAGTATCCACCACCTCCTATTACCCTTCTGTAGTTTATAGACGCCCAGCCGCCCCTGTAACACTTCTATATACTAGTACACAGTTGAGTAATACCTCTCACCGTGAGATTATTGCTACAGGCATAATCTGCACAATTCGTACAACTTGTATAAGCATCCACTATTTTCCTCTGTCTTTAGTGTATAGACGCCTGGCCGCCCTTGTAACACACCTATACACCTATTCATAGTAAAGTAATATTCAGCATTGTTTTATCATTGTTACAGACAGACATCAGTACAATTCACACAACATGCACTATCGCTTATTCCTTTTTTTTTTTATCCCCTTACAACAGATTTATTACTTCATTTGCATGTGTACAGACGCCTGGCCGCCCCTGTAACACAGGTGTATAGCTCCCCGGCTGCCCTTGTAACACAGCTACATATTTATTCATTGTTAATTCAACATTAGACTTACGACCTTATTTGCATGTGTACAAACGCCCTGCCTTTGTAACACGTGCACATAGATGCCTGGCCACCCCTGTAACACATGTGTATAAACGCTTGGCCGCCCTTGTAACACGGCTGTAGATTTATTCATTGTCAACTGAACATTAGACTTACGACCCTATTTGCATGTGTGCAAACGCCCGGCCGCCTTTGTAACACATGCATATAGACACCCGGCCGACCATGTAACACACCTGTATATTGATTCAATATCAACCTTACGTTTGCATATTTATTTATTATTGTTAATTTAACCACTGCCATCTGTGCCCTGTACCCCTGTGTCAAATTCCTTAAGGACTTCATTGTATACAGCACTGACGTTAATGATCCATTTTGCGGGTGCACAGTCGTCTTGGCCGTCCTCGTAATACATCTGTCACTTCCCTTATCATTGTGTATTCAACATCTGCCCACACTCCTCCCCTTGCTCCTCCCCCTCACCATTCATAAGCCAGCTTGAGGAGTATGGGCGTAGGTCTGACGAAGGAGCCGCACATGCTCCGAAACGCGTTACCACCCCCTTCTCTACACTGACACTATCAGCCTCGTGTGTCCCGCAGTGAATACCGGCTTCCCTGCTGCCTCCTCTTTCCAACACGTATGAGAACGCTTTACAGCTGCTGGATGGCTCTACACGGCTCTCTACCACCATGCTGAGGAGCATGCCACAGATGACGACTCCTGATTTTATCATGTCTTTTAACACTAAACAATCTTGTAAGTGCTTTTAACCCTTTGTGCACTTTATTAAATTTTGCATACTGCACTTTTCCTTTTTTCTCTGCTCACTGAAGACTAAGAACTGATCGATTAGCAATTTCTGATCACTTAGCTCTCAGTGTACAGGTGGCAGGGGACAGATGTAGCATTGATCTGATCCACCTAGGTGAGTATAAATGTGTGTTTTGTTTTTTTTTTCATACCCCACACTTCTCTTTTTTGTAAAACTTTTTTGTTAAACCCCCGTATTTTTTGAATATGTTCATGTGTTTTTAACTAGCCCTGCAGGAAATGTCATTCTTGTATGTGTGGGCTGTAAAATATTTAGTATTTCTTGTAAAACGGACTTCCATTGCCTCAGTAGAGTGCTTGAACAGTAAAGGAGGCAGATGAATTTCCTGTTTAGGTCAAAAGTTTATTAGAAGGTTTAGTGAATCTTTGCGCATCTTTCACAGGTAAACTTGAAGACTCTGAGATATATTCTTTGGCTGCAAAGAAGCTGGAGACATTGTTAAAACATAAGAAAGTGAAGAGCCCTTTGGAACCTCAACAACCTGTCGGGTATTCAGAAAAGGTTCCAAGGGCCCCTCCTGCAGCTGGTGCTGGTAAGATGATTTAATTACCTTGACCTGTTCTAATGTGCACAGTTAGCTTCAGCATACTGTATCGGCATATCCTTTTCTTCCTACTGGTATGTTACCGTACAGGTCCATACGGGTGGCAAAAAAGGCCATTGACCGTATTTCATTGTCCACCCAACTCCATGTCTTTTTTTATTTTTCTATTATTTATTTATTTTATACAAACATATTACACAATATAAAAAATATACAACAAACTACTCCTCACAGTTCCTCTAGCCAATACATTATATCCTATCCCCCCTTCCCCATCCTATCCCCCCTTCTCCATCCTATCCCCCCCACCTCTCATCTCCGTGAATTCTATTTTCTATACCTTTATCGCTGCTTATTCACTTTAGTCTCCATTGGTCATAACCTCGACATACCTCCACTTCTTCTTAAAATCCTGCCAACATTTGCACTTTTCCGTCCTCCCCTCCCTTTCCTCCTCCCCACTGAATCTTAAGCTCTCCCATATTATGCGTCACATCAACTGTAATAACCCAGTCCCGAATTTTTGGGCTTCCTTCCTCCAGCCATTTCTTTGGTATAAGACGTTTCGCTGCATTCAATAAATGGGGTAGTAGTGATTCCCTATATTGCTTCTCTGAACCCTCTACTCCATGGAATATACATGTCCACGGATCTTCTAATACTTCTTTTCCCGTAATTTCTTTAATCAGTTGTAGAATTTCTTTCCAATTAGGGCTGCAACTAACGATTATTTTCATAATCGATTAGTTGGTCGATTATTGTTTCGATTAATCGATTATTCGGTTAATATCCTTAAAAAAAAAAAAAGTGTGGTGTATAATTTAGTTAATATGTAAAGTTTTTTTTAAAAAAAAGCAATTTATTCTTAAATATCTCTATGCAGTGGTAAATATAATTAACCAACTATATGGTTAGGGAGCAAAATATTGAATCCACTCTGAGAATAACAGGCAGAAGAGATATACTGTATATACTATTAGAGGAGATATACTTTATACACTATTAGAAGAGAAATACAGTTTTTTGGCCAACTTGTTGGGCAGATTAAAAAATACAAATTGCTGCAAAAACACATTACATGCATTTCTGCAGCTTCTCCATTGAAGTATATTGAACCAAAAAAGCACCGTTTTGCGTTAAAAAGAAAAAAAAAAAAAGTCCTTGACCCTTTCCAAATACGCAGCGGCTGAAAAAAAGTATAGATGTGAACGTGTCCCATAGAAAACCATGTTAAATGAGCTGTAGTGTGTTTCTGCAAAAAGCACCAAAAAACACAAAGATGTGAACCAGGCCTAAGACGTTTAGTAACATAATGGGGTTAAAAAAAAACTAAAATGAGCCCTTTATAGTACAAAAAAACCAAATAATCGCTACTGTAAGGGGTTCATTTTTTTTACTGTAGAACTGTGAAAGTAATATTTAAAGTAGCGATTATTTGCTCTTTTTGTACTATAAAGGGCTAATTTTATTATTTTTAACCCTATTATGTTACTGGCCGATTAATCGATTATGAAAATAGTAATCGATTCATTTCATAATCGATTAGTTGTCGATCAATCGATTCGTTGTTTCAGCCCTATTTCCAATAGTTTTTCATTTTGGGACAGGTCCACCACAGGTGGGCCATAGTTCCCGTGACCTTACAGCCTCTCCAACATTCCTGGGATTTCTCCGGTTGATATTTGCTCAATTTATCTGGTGTTGCATACCACCTTGTCAGGCACTTATAGTTCATTTCAGCTGTTTTGATATCTATGGCAGAGCTATGTGTTAAATTCAAAATCTTCCCAATCCTATTTTTATAATCAAGTGACACCAGCTCATTTCCCCATTTTTTTTTAAGAATGGCGGTACCTCCGGTTCCCCATCTGCCAGTAATATTTTGTATAACTTAGAAATATCCCTTTTTGCGCATCCAACTATGCATAACCTTTCTAATAATGTTAATTCCTCCCCTGTTCTTATTGGTTGGGGCAAATTCTCGACAAAATGTTTCAACTGGAGGTATCGCCATTCGTTTATCGCCATTATATCTGTGTTTTGTTGTAACTCAAAAAGTGTCTTTATTTTCCCTTTCTTAATTATATCTCTTAATTGTGCATTATCTCTTTTTATCCAATTCCCCCCTATATTCCTTTTCCCTATTGTAAAATAATCGTTATCTTTCAAAAAAATTAAAGGTGAGTTTTATATTGCCATTTGCCTTGTTTGTGTACCAAATCCCATATCTTAAGTGCATTCCGTGTTATTTCATGTGTGTTATCTCCTAATACCCTGTATTGTGAGAGGTTCCATATTATACTGTTCAAGCGTGCTCCACACACATTATTTTCTATTCGAACCCATTGTTTTTCACTTTTCTCCCTCGCCCATTCCACCACTCGTGACAGCACCACAGCATAGTAATATTTTTTAAAATCAGGTACCGCTAATCCCCCTTGTTTTTTCCCTTGTCTAAGAACGGCAAATGAAATTCTGGGGTTTTTATTTTGCCAAATGAAGCTAATTATCATAGTTTTTAAAACTTGAAAATAATGAGGCGGTAAAATAATGGGCAACATTTGAAATTTGTAAGTGATCTTCGGCAGCAAAACCATCTTCACTGTGTTGATTCGCCCAATGCAGGAGAGGGGTCTTGATGTTATTTTTTTATTTCATTTTCTATTTCGTTTAATAATGGAATATAATTTATTTTATACATTTTCTTCAGAGAAGACGCCAACTTTATTACTAAATATTTTAATCCCTCCCTCCTCCATGGAAACTTAGTCTTTTTGCAGGCACTGCTCTTCATATTTGTTTACATTTATGCTTAAGATCTCAGATTTATTAAGATTGATTTTAAAGCTTGATATTTTCCCATATTGTTTTAATATTTTAAGTAGGTTTGGCATTGTTATCCTCGGATTGTATATGTAGAACAACAAATCATCGGCGAAAGCTGCCACTTTGTGCTCCTCATCCCCAATCTGGATACCTCCAATGTCTGGATTGGATCGATTCCTTGCAAGGAGGGGTTCAAGGGACAATACAAAAAGTAACGGAGACAGGGGGCATCCCTGTCTCGTTCCATTTTTCATTTCGAAGGAGGGGGACAGCCCCCCATTGATTTTTATAGCTGAGGTCAGTTTTTTATATAATATTTTGATCCTCTGAATCATTTTTGGGCCCAATCCCATGGATTCCAGTGTTTTAATCATGAGTCCCCAGTCTACCCTGTCGAATGCTTTTTCAGCATCTATCGACAAGAATAGACCTGGGGACCCACCGGTTAAAATTTTTTGGAGGAGGAGCAATGTTCTCACTCCATTGTCCCTCCCTCCCGGGGACAAACCCGACCTGGTCAGGATGGACCAGATCTTTCATCACATCCTTCATCACATCCTTCATCCTTGTTGCCCAGACCTTAGCATATAGCTTTGTGTCCGTGTTTAACAGGGATATTGGTCTATAATTTGAAAACATTGATCCGTCTTTCCCCTCCTTCAAAATGACTGTTATTGATGCCGACATGGCCTCTCTGCTCATTTCATACTCAACCCCCAGACCATTCATGTATTGGCAGAGTCTTGGGACCAAAATTTCCCCAAACTTTTTTAAATAGAGTGTGGGAAACCCGTCTGGGCCAGGGCTTTTACCCGGGGCAGAATCTTGTAGTGTTTTCTTGATTTCCTCTTCAGTTATGGGTTTATCTAACATATCCCTGTCACTCTCGGATATTTGGGGGAGCCCTGTTCTTTGTAAGAACTCGTCTGTTTTACCTGTTCTATTTTTTTCCTGCCGTCCCTTGTCTACTGAATACAATGTCTCATAGTATATTTTAAATACCTCCGCTATCTCCTTTTGTCTTATAAACCAATTCCCCCTGTTTATTTTGAATCTTTTCTATATAATTTATTGATTTTTTTTTTTTTCTTTTTTAACATTTTAGCTAGATGTTTACTTGGCTTATTTCCCCATTGATACCTGTCTTTTAATACTCTGCTAAATATCCTATTTGTTTCCTGCTTCATAAAATCTTTTAGCTCATCCCTCCTCATTATCAATAGGTGAAATGTCTCCTGATGTTGTCCTTTGAGATTTTTATGTATGTTATGTTTTATGTTCTAATCTGTATATTTCATCTATTAATGTTTTCATATTTTTGGATCTCTCTTTTTTTTTTACCTGCCCCTATAGAGATAAGTAGGCCTTATGGGCCTCCCAAAGAGTGGTATATGATATCTCTTTTGTATCATTAATCTGGAAATAATTTTCTCCTTTCGGACTGTTTCTGCATCTTTCTTATCTTGTAATAATGCCTCATTTGATCTCCAATTATAGGGGAGTCTTTTTATTCCTGTTATTGTCTTTTTCATAGTTACGGGGGAGTGATCAGACAGCGTCGACATTTCTATGTTTGAATCAGTTACCCACTCCAATGCTTTATGGTCTACCATGATATAATCAATTCTGGTGTACGTCCCGTGTACAATGGAGTAAAAAGTATAATCGCGTGTTTTAGGATGCATGATCCTCCACACATCTAGTATCTGGTGTTGATACATTTTCTGTTTAATCATTTTTAATGATGTATTTCTAATCCTCTGTACACGGGCCGTACTACCAATTTCAGGATCCAAGCAAAAATTCAGGTCTCCAGCCGTTATTATGTAACCTTTCTTAAAATCCATCAACCTCTCCATTACCTCTTTTATATATTTTATTGGGGGCATATATGTCTGCCAATGTACATTCCATTTCTCCTAGGCATCCCCTCAAAAAGAGGTATCTGCCTTCAGGGTCAGTCATACTTTCCTCCAATTTAAACCTAACCCCTGCGGCTAATCCAATTGCCACTCCCTTTTGTTGATGAATCAGCATAGTACCATGTTGGGAAGTCTCTAGAAAATAATTTAACGTTTGAGTCCTGCAGGAGAGTACAACTTCTGCCCCGTATCGTTTTAATTCACTCAAAATTTTTTGACGCTTAGTGGGTGTGTTCAGTCTGCGAACATTGTATGTCAAAAATGTACTTTTGTTTTCCTACAAGTGGTTGCTGTATCTATTTTTGAGAGGTATCTCCCCCCCCCCACTCCATCCCCCCTTACCCCCTCTCTCCCCTCCCGATCCTCCCCCCTGCCTCCTCCACCCTTCCCAGGCCCCCTCTGGCCTCTAAACCATGGATGGATTTGAACTTCATTTCCACCAATGGTTTTTTCTTTCCTTTCTTTTGTTCCCTTTCCCTCCTCAGAGGTGGAACCCTGACCTTGTCCCCTACTCCCTTACCCCCCTCCGTCCACTCCAGGCACGGTGGGGCATAAGGACCGGATGCACACTAGTGACCCCGAGGCTGCCATTCTCAGACTCCCCCCTCCCAGCCACCCCCCCACCCGCTTTACTTCCTTTTTGTTATACATTTTCTATTATCCCTAAGGCATTTACGGAAAGTTACTCAGTGCCCATCGTTATATGACATTTTCCTCCTCTGCCCATCCTGGTATCACTGGAACTTGTAGATCCAGTCTATTGCACAACTCCTGTAAATCTTCATGGAATCTTAATCTTGCGGATCTGCCGTCTTTATGCCCTATCAGGCATGCCGGGAATCCCCAGTTTTACTTGATGTTCACTAATCGCATTTGCTCTAATAGTGGTTTAAGGAGTCGTCGCCTAGCAAGTGTTTCAGGTGCAGGATCTGTAAAAATTTGAAGCTCCGTCCCTTCATATTTTATAGGGAGTCTTCCCCTCATTTTACCCCAAATTTCTTCTTTTTCTTTATATTACTGAAATCCCACAAGAATGTCTCTGGGACGATCCGCTGCTAAATTTTTAGGTTTTCTGACCCGATGGATTCTATCAATCTTAATACTCTTTTCTGGTCCTTTTTCCAGCAGCGGGTTAAATATTGAGTTCATAATTCTCCTCAGATCTTCGCCATTTTCCTCTGGAATGGCACGGATTCTAAGATTTTGTCTTCTATTTTGATTTTCCTGGTCCTCCAGTTTGTACAGGATTCTCCTCTGGTTTATCTGTGTTAATCTCACTTGCTCTTTTAATTTGCTGAGTTCTTGGGCCTGATTATCTGTCCTCTCCTCTATCTCTTCCACTCGAGCCAACAGCTGCCCCAGGTCTGTTCCTAATGCGGTGATTTCCCCTTTAATTGAATTTTCTAGTTTTAATAACATCTCCAACATTTCTAGTTTTGTTGGCATCTGGGCACCTACATTCGGTTCTTCCATTTTACTTGTTTCCACCTCACGCTCTATACAAGTATCTTCTCTCGAGAGGTCCAGAGTATCTTCTTTCTTTTTAGCAAGATCTTTTCTCTTATCTTGTTTCGCCTGTTGTGGTTCTTCCGGTCTTGTACTCTGGGGACTTGACCCTTTTGTTATATATTGTTTGATCGTACTAGTGTTTGCTTTTTCCTTAGGGGTTTTGGAAGGCTCACTTCCCTTCATTGTCCTACCTTTCATACTGATTTTTTTGTTTGTAGTTTCCCCAGTTTAGTATCTATTTTCTCTTCTTCTGGGAGATTGTTCAAAACCTGGAAACCTCACACCTAGATAGGTATCCCTGGATTTACAAGAAAGCCACCAATTTGCATGGAGGCTCCAAGAGCCCTCAAAAAAAAAAAAAAAGTCCAAGTTATATTTTCACCATAGGTGCGAAATGGGGTCAAGTCCATGTGTCTAACTGTGACCTTAAGTAGGCCGCCACAGGTTAAACCCACCAACCAATTAATAATTGTATAGAGGGGTGTTTATTTTGGTCCGCTAATTTCTGAGGGGTACCAAGTCTTTTTAATCATAATGGTTGATCCTCTGATGCCCCTGCTTGCCAACCTTTACTGTCCTACCCGAGACATACAAAAAGAGGAGAGGAAGAAAAAAAAAAAAGAAGGATTTGTTAGTCTGTGCAGATATTTCCTGGTATATCCAGTTTTGTACAGGTGAATACTGGCCTCTACCAGTCTGTACTGGATTTATACACGTGTTGTAGATGGGTTTTTGATAAATGGCAGATTTATGCAGGATTATTCAGAAGTATTCCGCTATTTCAGCTTTTGCCCCCGTTCAATATTGCAAATGCCTGTGTGGGATATTCCGAAGCTGTTCCAAAGATAACAGAAGCAGTTACATATCTGTAGGGATATACATATGTTCAGGTGTTGCTGTTTATAGATGTCTGCTTGTTTTTACTGGAATATACCAAACTTTACTGCTGCATATAGACAGTGTAGGCAACTACAGGGTTAGCATCAAGTCCTTGTAGGTATATACTGAAATATGCAGTTGAACATCACATCCCAGATTCTCAGTTCCCCCGCATGCTGCCGAATCCCGGTGGCTGTCTGTCTCACGGGCTGGTTGCAGGATCGCCGCCGGTGGAGTTTCCTAGGGGGAGCTAGGTGTCATTAGTGAGAACACCGCTGCCTCTCACTTAGTGGGTTTACCTAGGCTTCCCCCGGGTCTCCCTCGTGCATCCTATCGGCAATTCGGTCAGGCCCTCCCTCCGCACGTTGCGTTCTCAAGTCCTCATCCCCCTGCCAAGGCCATCTGATTATCCACCCGACTCCATATCTATCTGCTAAAATTGCAGCTGAATGGTGTAGTACACATGCCTTGCTTCCATGCATCACAGTCGCTGCAAATTTTAACTTTACTTTCAGAGTTTGACAGGTGACACTGCCTGTCAAACTCGCCTATTGAGGTCACTTCTGGACGGTGGGTGATCCTTAGATTTTTAGGCTGCCCACAGCCACCAACCCCCCTCCTCAGCCCCTACTTCATCATTAGTAGAGAAAAATATCACAAGATCACCAATGAAATCCACTGGATAGCAGCCCCACTGTCAGCGTGCGCTCATAGCGGCTTCTGTGACGATCTTGTGAGATTTGTAGACTGTAAGTGTATCTTGTACAGACTGCATGCAGCTGTTCAGTTCTCTCTTTAAGGGCTTCTGGAAACAAGAAAAATAAGACAATTTTATTGTTTTCTGAAGTTAACTAGGGGGAAGTCTGTTACTTGGTGTAATGAGCAAGTTAGTAACAAAGGCTATGCCAATAAACTAGTTGTGAACTCCAGGAAAGAAGCCAAATGCATATGGGAATTATTTTACATATTTTTACATGTCAAGGGATTTAAAGTCATTCTTGTGATTCAGACGCTACTGTAAGACTGTGCATACGGGTCTTTGACCTCCTCTGTGATAGCAACCTGCCTGCTGATTAGACAGTGATGGAACAGCAGTACACTGATGGGCCACCCTCTCCTTTTGTCAGCTCATGTGCACTGAAGCAAAGCTTGATTTGTTCCGAGTGCTGAATCTAGTTCATCCCAATATGAGTGCTGCTTTACAGCGGACTGATGTCAAACCAAACTTGGGTACTTACCTTAGCTGCATGGAAAAATACATTTTTCATGGCTGCACAGTTTGATTAATTGCCATCTCCCTGGAATTCCATTTTAACAGTGGCTAAGTGGTTAGCACTTCCTTGGTTTGTCCTGGGGGGGGGGTCTGTACTAATGGAGGGGACGGGAGTTTGTCCTGGGGGGGTCTGAACTAATGGAGGGGGATTGGTCTGTCCTGGGGGGTACTGTACTAATGGAGGGGGGTTGGTTTGTCCTGGGCGGGGTCTGTACTAATGGAGTGGGGGTTGGTTTGTCCTGGGGGGGGGTCTGTACTAAGGGAGGGGGATTGGTTTGTCCTGGGGGGGTCTGTACTAATTGGGGGGGTTGCTTTGTCCTGAGGGGGTCTGTACTAATAGAGGGGTGATGGTTTGTCCTGGGGGGGTCTGTACTAATAGAGGGGGTGGTTTGTCCTGAGGGGGTCTTTACTAATGGAGGGGGTTGGTTTGTCCTGGGGGGGTTTCGCTGGGTCAGGTGAGAGGGCCGATCGGCCATTATCTGCTAACGTCCATAGGAACTGCAGTCTCTGACCATCTCCTGTACCATGTCAGCAGTCTCTGACAATCTCCTGTATAAAAAATATTTCTTAAGTCATTTTCGGTATCGGTCATATTTCGGTATATATATATATTTTGATGGCACTACTATAGAAGTACCTGTTAAATATATTTTAATAAATATATTTTTTGCTTTCCTTCCCAAGCTTATCTAGCAGTAAAAGGGGTGTATGTATGTGTGTGTGTGTGTGTGTGTGTATATATATGTGTATATATATATATATATATATATATATATATATATATATATATATATATATAATCTTGCAATAAAAAGTATGTGAATCCTTTTGGAATGATATGTATTTCTGCACAAGTTGGTCATAAAATGTGATCTGATCTTCATCTAAGTCACAACAATAGACAATCACAGTCAGCTTAAACTAATAACACACAAAGAATTAAATGTTACTGTATTTTAATTGAACACACCATGTAAACATTCACAGTGCAGGTGGAAAAAGTATGTGAACCCTTGGATTTAATAACTGGTTGACCCTCTTTTGGCAGCAATAACTTCAACCAAACGTTTCCTGTAGTTGCAGATCAGACGTGCACAACGGTCAGGAGTAATTCTTGACCATTCCTCTTTACAGAACTGTTTCAGTTCCGCAATATTCTTGGGATGTCTGGTGTGAATAGCTTTCTTGAGGTCATGCCACAGCATTTCAATCGGTTTGAGGTCAGGACTCTGACTGGGCCACTCCAGAAGGCGTATTTTCTTCTGTTTAAGCCATTCTGTTGTTGATTTACTTCTATGCTTTGGGTCGTTGTCCTGTTGCAACACCCATCTTCTGTTGAGCTTCAGCTGGTGGACAGATGGCCTTAAGTTCTCCTGCAAAAAGTCTTGATAAACTTGGGAATTAATTTTTCCTTCGATGATCGCAATCTGTCCAGGCCCTCACGCAGAAAAGCAGCCCCAAACCATGATGCCCCCACCACCATTCTTCACAGTTGGGATGAGGTTTTGATGTTGGTGTGCTGTGCCTCTTTTTCTCCACACATAGTGTTGTGTGTTTCTTCCAAACAACTCAACTTTGGTTTCATCTGTCCACAGAATATTTTGCCAGTACTGCTGTGGAACATCCAGGTGCTCTTGTGCAAACTGTAAACGTGCAGCAATGTTTTTTTTGGACAGCAGTGGCTTCCTCTGTGGTATCCTCCCATGAAATCCATTCTTGTTTAATGTTTTACATATCGTAGATTCGCTAACAGGGATGTTAGCATATGCCAGAGACTTTTGTAAGTCTTTAGCTGACACTCTAGGTTTCTTCTTCACCTCATTGAGCAGTCTGCGCTGTGCTCTTGCAGTCATCTTTACAGGACGCCCACTCCTAGGGAGAGTAGCAGCAGTGCTGAACCTTCTCTATTTATAGACCATTTGTCTTACCTTGGACTGATGAACAGCAAGGCTTTTGGAGATACTTTTATAACCCTTTTCAGCTTTATGCAAGTCAACCATTCTTAATCGTAGGTCTTCTGAGAGCTCTTTTGTGCGAGGCATCATTCACATCAGGCAATGCTTCTTGTGAAAAGGCAAACCCAGAACTGGTGTGTGTTTTTTATAGGGCAGGGCAGCTGTAACCAACACCACCAATCTCATCTCATTGATTGGACTCCAGTTAACTGACACCTCACTCCAATTAGCTCTTAGAGATCTCATTAGTCTATGGGGTTCACATACTTTTTCCATCTGCACTGTGAATGTTTACATGGTGTGTTCAATAAAAACATGGTAACATTTCATTATTTGTGTGTTATTAGTTTAAGCTGACTGTGATTGTCTATTTTTGTGACTTAGATGAAGATCAGATCACATTTTATGACCAATTTGTGCAGAAATCCATATCATTCCAAAAGGGTTCACATACTTTTTATTGCAACTGTATATATATACACACACACACACACACTCTTCACATGATATTAGCTTCCTACAAAACCAAAATAAAGCCAAAGGATCAGCATAATGGTCAAATAAAAAAATAGTATCTTGTAAATGAGATCATAAATATTGGCATAAGTATTGCCTGCCTCAAAAAATCAACTTTAACAGATGTCATCTTGTTTTTGAAATGGCGTTATTAGTTGGTTTTCCTATAATTGTTTGCTTTACCTATATGTCATTTGTTCATCTATACAATTCAGAGAACAATAACGTGACAGTCACCGACAAAGCAGATGCAGAAGACAAAGAGGATGTAATCCGTAAATTGGTGGCCTTGCTACAGGAACAGGCTGTTGAAATCAATGAAAAGGTAAGAACAAATACAGGGATCACACCTTTTAATACAGATTTGTTTAAAGCTGGCCATACATGAGTCACTTTTTTTTGTTGTTCAGCCAGCAGGTTGAATGAAAGAAAATGACTCTTTTCCCCCATCCACACACTCAATGTGGATGGGGAGATCTCTCCCGCTGAGCTATTGTATTCTAACAGCAGGGCCCCTCCTCCATTGCACCCCCCCCCCCCCCCCCGCTGTCTTCTGGGAGACACGGAGGTCCCAGGAGACAGCAGGGACCACTAAGAACGCGCAGCGCGACATGCGCAGTAGGAAACCAGGCTGTGAAGCCCCAAGGCTTCACTTCCTGACTCCCTTAAGATGCCGGCGCCTCTACCCAGAGCCGAGGGACGGGTCAGCTTTGGGTGAGGACATCGCGGGCACCCTGGACAGGTAAGTGTCCTTATTTTAAGAGTCAGCAGCTGCAGTATTTTGTAGCTGCTGGCTTTTAATTTTTTTTTTTTCAGGCGGTATTAAACCCAGAAATAAATAATTTATATATTGCAGCTTTCTAGTTCTTCGATGTGATGGCTGCAATCGTTTTCTTCTTCTAAAGGGTTGAGACAAAGCATTTACCATGGAGGGGTGCTTACAATGACCAGCTTTTATTCCTTTATGCAAAACCTTCATTCTGAAACAGTTGTAACTCCTTAAAGCCCAAGTCCAGGCAAAAATTCAATTAAAATAGTGCATTGGGCATGAGCTACCATCTCAGTCTTGATTGCAAACACCTCTGTCTAAGCCACCCTGGATTGTAATGGATCAAACTCCATTTCATCTATGAGCTAAGCTAACTTCTTGGCCTGGTGGCC
The DNA here is from genome assembly GCA_037952925.1 of Lithobates clamitans. Lineage (NCBI taxonomy): Eukaryota > Metazoa > Chordata > Amphibia > Anura > Ranidae > Lithobates > Lithobates clamitans. Next base: position 1,533,066 of record JBBGZY010000743.1, on the reverse strand, counting down.
AGAAATTTTTCCCGTTTATCTTCTTGGGCACTGGTCACCTCACTGACCCTGTGAGTTCTCCTGCCTCTGGAGCCCATGACAGAGGACCCAGCAATAGGTGTCCACATCATGCAGACAGTGCTGTGGACACCTGAAGAAGGACCCCAGGAAGTAAACAGAGGGGAGGATTGTCATGTGACCTTGAGTTCAGGTATGTAAAGTGGGCGTTTTGTATAGTGTTTTGTTTTTTTTTTTTTTGTTTTTTTCATACCAACAGTTGGTTGGTTGATGGTAGGGAGGCTGCTACTAAATGTCTTCCCATTTCACTTAAAGGAGTGACTATTGCAAAAATATTTTGTTCAGACGATTATATGTAGTTAAAGTGGAAGAAAAGCCTTACCTGCAAGTATGGTAAAAATGTTCTCTCCGATTACCTATTCTGCCTAGCCCATAAAAAAATATCTGTACTTGCCTATTTCTAAACCGGTCCAGTCACATGATTCCGCAGCTCCGGCTCCCCTGTGTCAGTGAACGAGGAGAGGAGGGAGCACAGACAATGGCCGGGCCATGGAAGCCTACAGGTGACATCAGGGCTCTAGGAATTCATGGCCGTTGAGTGCTACCTTAAACAGAGCTGCAGGATCACATGACTGGAGTGGATTCAAATTAGGTAAGTATATAGATATTTTTTTTTTAATACAGGTTATGCAGGATAGGTAGGAGGATGGTGGAAGGAACGATTTAACAATAGAAATATTTATGATTATCTTCCACATTAAATACTTACCCTCCGGAAGGTTTACCCTCTTTCATGACCAGGCCACTTTTTTGCCATATTGCACTGCGTTGCTTTAACTGACAATTGCGCGGTTGTGTGACAATGTACCCAAATAAAATGTATGTCCTTTTTTTCCACACAAATAGAGCTTTCTTTTGGTGGTATTTGATCACCTCTGCGTTTTTTTTTTTTTGAGCTATAAACAAAAAAAAGCAACAAATTTGAAAAAAAAAAAAAGATAGCTTTCCGGCCTTGTTCCCCAAAAATAGTTATTTTGGCTTCCAATGTGCGTCTGTCACCAGACTGTTTGCTGTTCTCCTCGTGGGGCTGTGAAAGCCCTGTTGCTTCAGAGTGTGATTGTCCCGGTTCCCGTGTCCGGAACAGTTTCAGGGGTTTTATTCAAACCTGTTAACAGTCCAAAACATGGAGGGCATTGTACGTCCAATTCTATGTCTGGTTCATGGACGGATCGACTTCAGAGGATCCTGGTACGGATCCAGTCGGACATTGCAATGGCGGTGGCTCATGTCAATCACCAGGGCCTGCCAAATAGGGTGTTGGCAGCCCTGGAAGTTGCCAGTATCCTCCGGTGGGCAGAACGTTTTGTTTCGGCCCTCTCCGACGTACGCATTCCAGGAGTGGAATACTGACAGGCGGATGCCTCAGTCGGCTAGGGTTGGACCACGGGGTGGGCCATGTTTCATCGGACATGTCTCTGATTGGGCACTCCTGAGGTAGATCTGTTTGCGTCCTAGCTCAGTACTAACGTTTCTGGCAAGGTCACGGAATCCTCTGGTGGGCACCTCAATTGCTCTGGTGGCCCATGGGGCAGGTAACGTTTGCTCTACGCCTTTCTTCCGCTCCAGCTTCTGCTGTGGCTTTTGCGCAGGATCACAGCCGTGGGGATTCCGGTCATTCTAGTGGCTCCGATTAGGTCCCATTGGTCTGGGTACGCCAACCAGGTGTGCCTGGTCGCGGACAATACTTGGCGACTGCCTCTCAGGGAGGATCTACTGTCCCAAGGGCTGTTCTTCCATCCTGCTTTAGAGTCGCTGGTTTTAACGGCCAGGCTGTGATGAGCCAGGTGCTGCAGTTCCGACGCTGCTGATGGCTAGGGAGTCTACCTCTAGGAGGTTCTACCTGCAGATGTGGAAAGAGCTTATATATCAGAGTGAGTCACCGGGCATTCATCCTCGTTGTTTCTCGGTGGCTCAGATTCCGACCTTGCTTAACCGGGGGTTGAGCAGTAATGGGCTTCTAGTACCATCAAGGGCCAGGTGTCAGCCTGGGTGGTCTTTTCAGCGTCCCCTGGTCTCGCACTCTCTGGTGCGTACCTCCTTATTCAAGGGTTCCGCCGTCTGGTTCCAAAGGTGCGGTCTCTTCTACAGCCATGGGATCTGAACATGTTGATTTTGGTTATACAGAAGCCTCTCTTTCAATATATTCGGGAGATTCCACTGCTTACTCTATCTCGGAAGGTGGCCTCTTGGTGGCTATCACCTCTGCTCGCAGGGTGTCAGAAATGGTGGTGTTATCTTGTCGATACACCTTACCCAGTGTTACACAAGTTTAAGGTGGTTCTTCACCCCTCTCCATCGTTCCTTCCTCGAATTTCCATTTAAATAAGGACATTGTGTTGCTTTCCTTGTGTCCCTGGTCAACACATCCTAAGGAATTTGCCTTATCTGCCCTGGATGTGGTTTGGGGGATTTAGGTGTATTTGGCAGCCACTGAGTCCTTTTTGGAGGTTAGAATCACTGTGATCACGGATGGGCCAAGAAAGGGGCTGTCTGCTTCTTCTGCAACCATTTCTGAATGGATCAGACAGATGATGACTCTGGCCTATTCTGTCAGGGATCGGGTTCCTCCTTTACCTGTTACGGCACATTCTTCTTGGGCACTTAGTGCTTCTTGGGCCTTCTGTCATCAGGCGTCTGTTGTGCAAGTTTGCAAGGCGGCCACTTGGTTGTCGGTGTACACTTTCACAACATTCTATGAAGTGGATGTGTTGGCATCTGCAGTTACCTCTTTTGGCCGCAAGGTTTTGCAGGCTGCTGTTTAGTTGGTCTATTCCCACTTTAAGGGGTATTGTTCAGGTTGGGCTCCAGTATGTTCTGTGTTGAGCTCCTGTTACCTGGTTGGCTCTTGTGTTAGTCTTGGGATTTTTCATTGTCAGACCCCTCAGGTTTGGCACTGCTTTGGGACGTTCCTATGATTCTGAATAATGGAGCACTGTGTCTGCCAATGAATGAAAGACAAAATGGGATTTTTGACTTACCGTAAAATCCATTTCTCTGAGTTCATTGACAGACACAGCACCCACCCCTCTAAGGATTTTCAATACTTCTGACACTGCTTGCTACTAAACTCAAGGTGTATAGCAGAGAGGGAGGTGTATACCACCTAGGACCACCCATAGGCATAGCCAAGTCTTTCTTCTGCCTAGTGTCCTACTCCTGTACGGGCGGTATAACCCTATGGTTCTGAATAATGGAGCTCTCTGTCTGTCAGTGAACTCAGAGAAATGGTTTTTATGGTAAGTTAAAAATCCCATTGTTCCAAAGCTTAGTAAGAGCAGGAAATCTCTGACTTCCGTCATCCAATTGTGCAAGCAAAAATGCTTTTAAAAAATTTTCCTTGCCTGTGATTGGGTATTCTTTACAAAGTGAAGCTTTGCCTCATTTTTGAATCAGAAAAAAGTTTGTGTCATTTATGGTAAATTACATGTTGCATAAAAAAGGCAAAAAATAAATAAGAAACAATAAGCAATTCACATATCCAACGGTTATGCAAAATGTAAATCAATAAAGTGAAACCATGACATAACATAATGTACAATGACATATCTTTTAGAGAAAGGAAACTGAATCTATGCCAAATGCGTAAGGTTACCCCCCCCCCCCCCTTAAACACAGCAAAACTTAGGGCCAACGAGAAAACCTGAGCGCTCATAATCTACCTGCTCTCGTGGGATTTCCACCTCTTCTATCATATGAGTCCAGAGGTTGAATGTACCTGATAAAGTTGAACAGCAGCAGACTCCATGCATATGCTCTTCCAAGGGTTTGAGTCAGCTGTACGCCTGACCATTATTTTTCATACCTGTAGCAGCTAATGCAAAACCAGTTGCGGAGGTGCTAGCTCTGGAGTTTCCAACCAGGCTTGCCAGATGGCGTGAAATTTTCGAGTCGCATTCCTATGCTGATATGTAAGGTGCTCCCTGACAAGGTTGTAATTAACCTGTTCTACCCATTGTTTGTTTTTTGTGGGAGCGTGTGGGGAGAGCCAGAATCTGGCCACTAGCTTTCTAGCAAGATATAATACTCTGATCACTGCTACATTGGATGGTGAGGGATATATTTCTTCATCAATAGCTCCTAATACACAGACCATGGGGTCCAAAGGGATCATAACCTGGTAGTCCAGTAGCGGTGTAGTTTGGGGCAGCACCAGATTAAATGGATTAGAGATCCCTCCTCCCTATTGCATTTGGGGCACAGAGGAGAATCCCTCCTTCCCAATCGATGCAATTGAATAGACGTACGGTGGGTAGGACTTATGTAACAAGAAAAGCTGAGATAGCCTATGCGATTGTGGGACTGATGTGATTGGCCTGGATTGCAATCATAATTCCCATGTTTCGTCACTTATCTGCCCCAGGTCCTCTGTCCAGCCCCTTCTGCATGATAGGGCTGCAGGGTCCTGTATGAACGCCAATAAGCTTGAATAGATGTGAGATATCAGGACCTTTTTCTCTTGTCTATAGAAAATGTCCCTCATCAGAGAGTGACCAGATAGTTTTTGTGTAGATACACGGCCCTGGGCTTGGAGAGCATGTCTTAATTGGAGGTATTTATAGAATTGATATCTGGGTAGATTAAATTCTGTTTGGAGGTCCATGAAGGATTTCAACACATTTTGGTTATATAGTTGGGAGATATTACAAATACCAGCCAATCTCCATATTTGGAAACTTTCTAGTATGCATATCTCTGCATACTTAGGGTTGCACCACAGCGGGGTTTCTACAAGAAGTCCCGTCACACCCAAGCTATTTTTAACAGTAGTCCAGTGCTTTTTTAGGAGACTAACAGTAGGCGCCATTTGTGGCAAATGAGATAGTACCGCCTCCAAACTGGCCAAAACGGAGGTGATGCACCTTCCAGTCCGCAGTAGGCCATCAATCAGGTCGGATTCACCCGGTGAACCAAGACCGCTCAGATGTTGTAGTTGAGAGGCATATAAGTAAAGCCTAGGATTAGGTACTGCTGCTCCCCCCTGATCTTTGCTGTACTGCAGTGTGGAAAGGCTGATCCTAGCTACCTGCTTTTTCCATATCCGAGATCTAAACAGGGTGTCTATACGCATGAACCATCTACGAGGTATCCACTGAGGGGAATTGTGCATAATGTATAACAGGGCCCGAGACCATTTTGATTAAATTTATCCTTCCTATTACCGTCAGTGGTAATTTACACAAGGTGTTACAGGTCATTTGGAATCTTTTGAATAGGGGTAGTAGGTTTTCTTCTAAATAGGGTCAGCAGTTTCGCAGAGACCTGCACTCCTAAGTATTTAGTAGAGACAACTTGAGGAACTCTGCACCATTCGACAACGTAACCAGTGGATCATCTAAAGGCAGAAAAACCGATTAGCTCCAATTGATGGATAATCCAGACAAAGAGCCGAAGTGTTGAATCACTGCCATTACATTGGTGAGGGACGTGCCCGCATCCCCCAAATAAAGAAGAGTGTCATCCGCGTAAAGGGAGATCTTCTCGACACCCGAATATTAATCCTGCAATAGTCGAGGACAACCGCATGATAGCCGCCAGCGGCTCCAGGGCCAACACGAATAACAGGGATGACAATGGGCACCCTCTGTCTCGTACCCCTAAAGAGGGGAAAAGGGTCCGAGAGATCTCAATTCACGCGTATCCTGGCCGTAGGAGCTGCGTATAACAGCCTCACCCAGGCAAAAAATGTATCCCCCAGTCCAAAGCGTTTCAGCACTTCTCACAGGTAGGGCCACTCGACACTGTCGAAGGCCTTAGCTGCATCTAATGATAGAATTACTCTCTGGCCTGGATTAACGACAGGTAACTGGAGGTTGAGAAACAATCTTCTAATGTTAAGGGCTGTGGACCTAGTGGAATAAACCCTGATTGATCTTTATGAACAATTTTGTGGATAACTTTGGCCAGTCTAGTAGCTAGCACCCTGGCCAGCAATTTCACATCTGTAACAAAATGGGCCTATAGAAATCTAGGGATTGGGCCTCCTTACCAGGTTTGAGCAGTAGTATAATTATTGCTTCATTCATAGATTGGGGTAAGCATCCTTTTCCTCATCGTACATCATGGGACACAAAGCCTTAAGTAATTACTTAATGGGTTATAGGCCACCTTCAGGTGTTAACATTGGTTATACCCAATCAAGGAAGTTCACTACCTATATAACCCCTCCTCCTTCCAGGAGCACATCAGTTTTTTCGCCAGTGTCTAAGGTGTTGGTCACAAGTGAAGATGTGCTCTGAGGAGCTCCACTGGAGGGATCCATGCTGGATTTAAATGGCCTCCATAAAGACCAGGTCCATCCTAAGTGCCACTAAGGGCTTAAAGGATGGTACCTGGGGCCTCGTATCCGAAGCACAAGGTTTTGCCTGTAATGCCTCTCTTTGAAGGGCTGGACCACAGGAACCCAGGGCTTTGGTCTTGCTACATTACCTAGCTTCCTGGTGGGGTTCTTTTACAGGTCCAAGGGAGTTGGAACCCCGATATTAGGGACCCAGTCCCTGAAGGTTTCCTAAACGCAGCCCGCCGTGATTGGTGAAGGCTGGATTGTCTGTTAATTCAGAAAATCCTGCGGCAGGGATAAGGTAAGGGAAGAGACTTGGGTATTAAAAACACCTATGTATTTCTTTCATTAGGGAAAAAATGGTCCCTGCTCCCCTCCCCCCCTCTTCGTGTTGGGTCGGTGGACCAGAAAAAGCCGCGCACAATCGCGGGAACATAATAAATGTAAAAAGGGGCAGAATTTTTTCTCGGAGGGGTCGGGGCCTAAGCGCGATGCCGTGAATGTCCATGAGGACACACGGCAAGCTAAAAACAAATAAAACACAGCTGTGACAGTCTCTCCTTGGCTGACGAGGAGAAAACAAGCAGCCTGCAACACAAGGACACAAGAGCTGTGGGACATGAAAGGGTTGCAAAGTGGCATTCCTGATAAAGGAACGACACCTTTTTTCCAGCACTAGGCTGAATTTTATAGCGGCTTTAAATGTCATGACTACTTTCAGCTTTTCAATTTGTATAGTGCCTCTGTTTTTGTACTTAGGACTATGCCTAACAAAAAAGTAAAGGTTTCACCCCCAGGCGCTAGGATCCCCAGTCACATTTCCATGCTGTCATCCTCGCCTGAATTACCAGTTATGGCAAGCCAGGGTGAGCCATTGGAACAAATTGATGGTGCAGCTGCTTCTCACATCTCAGCCCTTGTATACGTGACTGAAGATGTCCTTTCCTCCTTCTTGCAGGGTCTGGAAGGAAGATTAGTGGCTTTAATCACATCCTCCATTCAAATGGCTAGGAAGCGTGCTAGATCCCCCTCCCCCACTTCAGAACCTTTGCAAGGGGAACAGTGGGCACAGGATGAGGTGTTGCCCTCAGTCTATCAGGAGGAAAAAACAAACCAATGATGATTCCCCTGCGGAGGAAACAACAGTAGATGAGCCTTTTTCAGCCTCTCAATCTGAGAAATTGCTGATACAATCTCTTACGGAGATGGTTCGTTCTACATTCATGCTACCCCTACCGGAGTCTCCTGAAAGTTCTGTATCTTCCTTGGGTTCCTTAAAAACCCACTTAACCTTTGCATGTGCTTCCTGCACATGTGTTACTAGAACAGCTTATTTTTGCTGAATGGGATCACCCGGATAAGTATTTTCTCCCTCCTAAGAGGTTTGCAATTCTCTATACCCTGGAGGAGAAATTATCCAAAAAGATTGAAAATGCCAGGCCTAACTTTTCCAGTAGACAATGCACAGATGCTTAAGTATCCAACAGATAAAGAGTTGGAATCCCTGTTTAAAACCTACTTTTTCCATGGCAGGTGCCGTTACTCAGTCTGCAGTCGCTGCAATAGGCGTCTGTCAATCCCTAATGGACCAATTTAAACAGGCCCTTAGAGAGCTTCCTGCACAACAAGCTCTGGGTTTTGGCTGAACTACCAAAAGCATTATGCTTTGTTTGCCATAGATGCCATGAAAGATTCTATTCACCAGGCGTCCCGCCTTACGCTTATGCTTGTGTATATGCGTAGAATCCTGTGGTTAAAAAATTGGTCAGCTGAAGCACCATGTAAAAACCTCCTAACTTTGTTCCCTTTTCATGGGGAGCGGCTATTTGGAGAAGACTTGGACAAATATATCCAAACAATTTCTAGCGGAAAAAAAGTACTCTCTTGCCAGTCAAAAGAAAGTATAAATGCCCTTCAAACGCCCTTCAAACGGGCTCTTTCCCCTGCGCCAGGGGCTTCCGCCTCCAGGCAGTGGCGACGGCCTCCGCCGTCAGACTCTAGAGGAGAACCTCAGGGTCATGAAGAGGCAACCCCCCTCACCAAGGTGGAGGGGGAAGACTTCTGCAGTTTTCAGAAGTCTGGAAAAAGGAAATTCAGGACAGATCGGTCATCTCCATGGTAACGCTGGGGTACAAGCTGGAATTTCGGGACTTTCCACGTCTCGCTTCCTGAGGTCAAGCATTCTCAAAGATCCAGAGAAAAGACCGTCTCTGTTTCAGGCACTAGACTGATTAATATCTCAAGGGGTGATCATACAAATCCCCACAAAAGAGCAAGGTCTGGAGTTTTATTCAAATATTTTCATGGTACCAAAACCAAATGGAGACGTCAGACCCCTTCTAGATCTAAGAAATCTAAATAGGTTCCTGAAGATCTGATCCTTTTGCATGGAGACGATCAGGTCAGTAGTTTCTATCCTTCTAGGAGGAGAACTTCTGGTATCAATCGACATCAGGGATGCATATCTGCATGTCCCTATATTTCCCGCTCATCAAACGTTTCTGCGGTTCGAGTAAGAACAGCAGCATTTCCAGTTTGTAGCCATTCCCTTCGGGCTAGCCACAGCACCCCAGGTGTTCACTAAAGTGCTGGCCCCACCTCTAACCAGGTTAAGGGCACAGGGCATAACAGTCGTAGCGTACCTAGATGATCTGTTGCTAATAGATCAGTCGGTGGCTCGTTTGGAGCAAAGCGTACGCACTACAACCAATTATCTGGAAAGTTTGGGTTGGATTCTCAACCTAGAGAAATCTTCCTTAATACCACTAAAGAGGCTGGAGTATTGGGTCTGATCATAGACACAGCCCAGGAAAGGGTGTTCTTGCCTCAGGCAAAGATCAGCTCCATAAGCTGGTGCGGATGGTCAGGTCAAATGGTGATCCTTCCATTTGCCTTTGCTTGAGGTTGCTAGAAACCATGGTGGCTTCATTCGAAGCAGTTCCCTGTGCCTGGTTTCTTTCAAGACTGTTGCAAAACAGTATCCTGTCTGCTTGGAACAAAAGCATTGGCAAGTCTAAAGCTTGAATTGGACTGTCCCCAAGAGTGTCCCAAAATCTCTCTTGGTGGTTATTAACCCAGAATCTGCTGAAAGGAGAATCCTTCAGACCAGTCATCTGGAAAGTGGCAACGACGGATGCCAGCCTTTCAGGCTGGGGAGCAGTACTAGAAAAGACAACTGTCCAGGGACAGTGGTCAAGAACCGAAAGAACCTTGCCCATCAATATCCTAGAGATTCGGGCAGTACGTCTGGCTCTTAAGGCCTGGACTTTCAGGTTACTGGATTGAATCCTGATGGGACAATCTGACAATGCTTATATCAATCACCAAGGGGGCACCGAAAGTCTCTCAGCGGGGGGGGGGAGAGGTGAACCATATTTTAACTTTGGCAGAAAGAAACGTTCCGTGCCTATCGGCAGTCTTCATTCCGGGGGTAGAGAATTGACAGGCGGACTACTTGAGTCACCAGCAGTTATTCCCAGCGGAATGGTCTCTTCACCCAGACATATTTCGGGCTGTTTGCCAAAGATGGGGGACTCCGGACATCGATCTTCTAGCATCCAGGTTCAACAGGAAGTTACTCAACTTTGTGGCCAGAACAAGGGATCCATTCGCATGCGGAACGGATGCGCTGGTGACCCCATGGGATCAGTTCTCACTGATCTATGCATTCCCCCCTATTCAGTTACTGCCACAACTTTTTTGCAGGATCAAAGGTCATGGTATGCAGAAATCGTAAAGATGGCAGTGGAGGGCCCATGGTCCCTCCCACTACGGGCAGATCTGCTCTCACAGGGACCGATATTTCATCTTTCCTTACGGTCTCTAAATTTAACGGCTTGGCTTTTGAAACCCACATTCTGAAAAACGTGGGCTTTCTGGGTAAGTTATCTCTACCCTGATTAGTGCAAGGAAGCCAGCTTCCAGAACTATAGAATCTGGAGGGCTTATGTTTCCTGGTGTGAATCCAAGGGTTTTCACCCTTGGAGATATATCATAGGCAGAATTCTTGTCTTTCTACAAAATAAGAGGTAGAAATTAAGTTGGCCTTGAGTACTATTAAAGGCCAAGTCTCAGCTTTATCGGTCTTATTTCAAAGACCACTTGCTGCTCACTCTTTAGTCCAGGGTTTTTTACAAGGGGTAACGTGGCTTAATCCGCCCGTCAAACCTCCCTTGAACCCTTGAACTTAGTTTTGTCTGTTACAAAAACAGCCATTTGAACCGATACAACATATTCCCCTAGTCCTTCTGACAAGGAAGTTGGTATTTTTGGTTGCTATATCCTCAGCAAGGAGGGTTTCAGAATTGGCTGCTCTTTCTTGCAAAGAGCCATATTTGATTATTCATGAGGACAGAGTGGTGTTACGCCCTCGTCCAGTCTTTTTGCCAAAAGTGGTCTCAGGTTTCCACCTGAACCAAGATATTGTCCTGCCATGGAAAAGTCACTACATTGTCTTGATATGGTGATAGCAGTGAAAATCTATTTAAAGGCAACTGCTCAGATTCGTAAGACTGATGTCTTATTTATTCTGCCAGAGGGTCCTAAGAAAGGACAGGCAGCGTCGAAATCCACTGTCGCTAAGTGGATTCGGCAAGTGATAATTCAAACTTATTATTTGAGGGGTAAGATTCTACCTTTTTAAGTTAAGGCGCACTCTATCAGGGCGTTTAGTGCTTCTTGGGCAGTGCGTCATCAGTCCTCCATGGCTCAGAACTGTAATGCCCCATACACACGGTCGGATTTTCCGACGGAAAATGTGTGATAGGACCTTGTTGTCGGAAATTCCGACCGTTTGTGGGCTCCATCACACATTTTCCATCGGATTTTCCGACACACAAAGTTTGAGATCCGTTGTCGCAAATTCCGATCGTGTGTACACAAATCCGACGGACAAAGTGCCAAGCATGCTCAGAATAAATAAAGAGATGAAAGCTATTGGCCACTTCCCCGTTTATAGTCCCGACGTACGTGTTTTACGTCACCGCGTTCAGAACGATCGGATTTTCCGACAACTTTGTGTGACCGTGTGTATGCAAGACAAGTTTGAGCCAACATCCGTCGGAAAAAATCCTAGGATTTTGTTGTCGGAATGTCCGAACAAAGTCCGACCGTGTGTACGGGGCATATGGCCGCAACTTGGTCTTCAGTGCATACATTCACAAAATTTTATCAGGTGGATGTAAGTAGGTATGAGGATATCGCCTTCGGGCGCAGTGTGCTGCAGGCAGCAGTATAAGTCCTCAAGTCTGTGGTTACCCTGCGTTGTCTCTCCCTCCCCTTAAGTAGCATTGCTATGGGACGTCCCAGGATGTATGATAAAGAAAATAGGATTTTTATTACAGCTTACTTGTAAAATCCTTTTCTTGGAGGACATCATGGGACACAGAGGTCCCGTCCCTCTTTTGGGATTAAGTATATTGCTTTGCTACAAAAACTGATGTGTTCCTGGAAGGAGGAGGGGTTATATAGGGAGTAAACTTCCTTGGGTATAACCAGTGTCAACACCTGAATGTGTCCCATGATGTACTCCAAGAAAAGGATTTAACAGGTAAGCTGTAAGAAAAATCCTATTTTTCTAAAGCAGCTAAGAATACCTCTCTCAATTGGGGCATCAACATCTCAGAGTATCGTTTGTATATCTCAGCCTGCAAGCCATCCACTCCTAGAGACTTGCCGGGAGAGTGCCAGTGCCTCAAGCATCTCATCAATCGTTAGAGGAGCATTCAATTGCTCCGCATCCGACGCTGAGACTTGTGGGACATGGCTCTTGTCAAGAAAGGACCTTATTTCATCCAGGGTTGGCGAGACTTTGGAGGAGTACACATCAACATAGAAATCTCGAAACGAGGACAGGACGTCTGCATGAGAGGAGACCAGGTGACCTAATGGACTAGTAATAGCCTCTATATATGAGGATCCCTTTTGAGATCTTATCATAGCCAACATATGACCTGTACTTTCCCTTTCTTCAAAATATCTCTGTTGAAGGAAAAACCTTTTATTTTCGGCTTTCATTAAAACCATGTCTTTAGCTATTTGTTGAGCCTCCTTCCAAGCCCTTTCGGTCTGTTCAGAGGGTGAATCGACAAACCTCTATTCTGCCCTCTCAACTTCCCGAAGCACGGATTTTTCCCAGGACCCCGTCCTGGCCTTAATGGCAGCGATGGTTTTGATAAATTGGCCTCTTAAAAAGGCCTTTAGCGTGTCTCAGAAAACACCAGGACTAGCTGTTGGTTTGTTGAGTAGTATAAATGTGAATAAGTTATGATGTATAGGGTCAGGGTTGGGAAATAGCGATAGCCAAAACGGGTTATTTTTCCAGCCAACCCCCTTGGCTACCCCTGATGTAAGAATTTTAACACATAACAGAGCGTGGTCAGAGATAGTTCTGGCAGCGTATTGGGATGAAAATACTAATGGGAGCATTGCCTCGTTGCCTAGACAAAGGTCGATCCTGGAAAGTCTCCCGTGTGTGGCTGAATGACACGAATAGCACTTAACCTGTGGGTGTCTAAGCCTCAACATTCCGCAAGCCCAGCTCCAAAAGAAGCCGATCAAAGGGAGTCTGGCTCCTTCCCGGAGTGTGTGGTTGAGCTCGTTTAAAGTTCCGCATCAAGGTAATTATTAAAATCACCGACAATGAGTGCCGGTATATTTGGGTGATGAAGCTTTGCCTCATTTACTAAGCTCTGGAGCAAATGCCCTTGTAAAGTACACAGTCTATTTGCCTTTAGTGAATCACCCCCTAAGAGCTGCCATGCCCTGGATATTATGCTCACAGGAATACATCTAAAACATTTTTGTTTTTATCTACTCTCTCAGCTGTTACCACTGCCTGGTACATTTTTACTGCTATACCAGGAAAGAACCCCTTATGCAATTTAAGATCAAACCTCCTTTTGTTCAATCTCAAGTTGTGGACCTTTGGGATCTTCTTCGGGGACCTTACTATAAACCATTTATTGCAGTTACATTACATTTTATATATGTATAAAGAGAGCATTCCCTAAGATATGAAGCTAAATAGGACTTTTACTGTACCACACCAAGAAAAAATCTTCAAGAAAAAGCAAACAACTTTTATTGCTTATGTTTAGTAAATAAGCCCTGTATAAGGGAAGTTAAACACAATACTAGCTATAGCTGCTAGCGATAATCACTGTATTTTCCCAGCGGGGGCATCCACCAGGAGCAGACAATTGCTCGGCAGAAAGGATTCCCCTGTCAGCATTGTCTGTGTTGATGGAGCAATCGTTCGAATTTCTTGCAGGAAAGAAATTTGCACTGTGTATGGCCTGCCTTAGTCCCTTATACATGGATTTTTTTTTTACTGAACACATGCAATAAAATTTGTTTGTTTTTACTTGGAGATTTTTTTTCTTGGTGTGGTACATTTAAAGTCCTATTTAGCTTTGTGTCTTGGGGAATGCTCTCTTTTTAGGCATATGTAAACAATCTGGTACCAGTAGATCCAACCATAAACACAGGAGGAGGATTTGTTGTCCCACCATTCTTTATGATTTGCGAGATTGATATGATTATACGTTGTGATTTTATCCCATCTTAAGCACCACTTCTCCAGAGTAAATTGTTGTAATCTATGTACCGTATATACTGGAGTATAAGTCGAGTTTTTCAGCACATTTTTTTGTGCTGAAAGTGCCCCCCTCGACTTATACTCGAGTCAAGCACTTTTCTGCAGCAAAAAAATTCATTTTCTGAACCGAATTTGGGGCCCCGTATCTCAGGGCCACTTTGTGCTAGGAACCCCAAATTTGGTGTGCAAACCCAGTGGAACTGGTACCACAACATATACAAAGCTGGCGTTCCTAGCACTAAGTGGTCCCGAGATACGGGGCCCCAAAATTGGTTCGGAAAATGTCACTCTCTGCTGCAGAAAAGTGCTTGACATTTTCTGAACCGACTTTGGAGCCACGTATGTCAGGGCTGCTAGGTACCCCAAATTTGGTGTGCCAACCCAGTGGAACTGGTATCATAACATATACAAAGCTGGGGTTCCTAGGACCAAGTGGCCCCAAGATACGGGGCCCCAAAACAGGTTCGGAAAATGTCATTCTCTGCTGCAGAAAAGTGCTTGACATTTTCTGTACCGATTTTGGGGCCCTGTATCTTGGGGACACTTGGTGCTAGAAATCCCAGCTTTGGATATTTTATGGTGCTAGTGCCACTGAGTTTGCACACCACATTTGGGGTTCCTAGCACTAAGTGGCCCCGAGATACGGGGCCCCAAAGTCGGTCAACTGTGTCCATCTAGAATTATTGATTTATCTCTTGAATTATAGGTCCTTTTTTAATGCATTAAAGAACTGTGATAGCTTTGTTAGCTGTGATTTGGCATTGCATGCTACTGCTAAGTCTGTGAGCTACAAGCACCCCCAGATCCTTTTCCATCAAAAACTTCAGTTGCTTTTTTCCCAAAGCAGCTTTGAATGAGGTCTGTGTAGCAAAATTACCAGTTATTAGTGTTCAGGCCTTGATAGACGAGGCACTGTTAATTAAAAATAAGGAAAAAAAACAAAACAATTACACAAAACAAGTATAGGTGTTGCCAGAAGCAACCAGTCTTCTCTCAGCTGCCATGTTTCTAAATCGGGCCAAAAAATATCATTGACCATCTGACACGATTGCTGCATGAGTAATGTTCCAAGCTCGTGCTTCTTCTGTTTAGCAGCTGACTCCTCAGCCCTGATGGCATTGTGCAGGTACTCCTCCCCATTGTAATGACTTGGCCTATTCTTTTTATAGAGATGCTGGGGCCCAGGGGCTGCAGCTGCATTCTGATTGTCATAGGGGTGGAAGGATGAGCATCATTTACATCTAAACAAATGCAAATTCTTGCCATTATGAGTCATATAATTACCTTATCTGGGGGGGACAGAGGATTGGCTTTTTGATGAAAGCAGAAAAAAAATTATGCAGAGAGGCAGCATATCCATAAGTGTGGCTCAGCAAGGGGTGCAAGACGAATTGCGATCTACGGGAAATAGACTATACAAGTGTGGTGTTATGCAAACAAAAAACTACAAGCTTGCCAAACTTCAAAGTGGGACTCCAGGTAAACTGTATAGAGTGGCTTTTTTTAGAATAGAATGAAAAAGACCTTATAGAGTGGATTTTTTTTTAATAGAATAGAGAAGACCTTCTAGAGTGGATTTCGCCTTTAATAGAAAGGAGAAGACCTTTTATAGAGTGGATTTTTTAATAGAACGGAGAAGCCCTTATAAAGTGGTTTTTGTTTGTTTTTTTTTTATAGAAAGGAGAAGACCTTATAGAGTGGAATTTTTATTTATTTTTTTTAGAATTGAGTTAGGAAGGCCTATCTCTGATTATCCCACCAGTGTCCCATTGAGATTTCTCCTAATTTCCTGTTATAGCGATCAACTGTCACAAATGTAGGAAAGGAACACATTCCTCCCATTTTAGTTATACTTGCCAAAATAAAATCTTTGAGTTCCACCCTTTTTCCCCTCTCCCTTAAGCTACAAAAAAAAGTTGGCTGGATTTCTTCTTTAAAGGAGAAGTAGGGCTAAAGCTCTTTTGACCCTACTTGTCCTGGGGATCACAGGAGTGTGCTTAATTCTGCACTCCTGTGACCCATATTCAACCGCTTCAGACTCTAGAGAGATCCTGACTTTAACATCAGGATCCACCTAGATGCCTGGACCAGAAGCTGGCTCAGCCCCTCAAAGTAGGTATGTACAAGATACAAGATTCACTGGCTGCTGCCTCCCTTCCACTTTTACCTCTTCACTTTGCCGGTTTTTGAAACATAGTCTTAAAGAATCTTACAGCTCAGAAACAAGAGCAGTTGGACAGGGTTTCGAACCTGATTACTAGCCAAGACTCTCTAAGCCTCGGTTCACACCAGAGGCGGCACGACTTGCAGGTCGCCTCACCGAGGCGACCTGCACACGACTGCCGGGGCGACTTGCAAGATGACTTCTGTATAGAAGTCTATGCAAGTCGCCCCCAAAGTAGTACAGGAACCTTTCTTCTAAGTCGGAGCGACTTGCGTCGCTCCGATTAGAACGGTTCCATTGTACAGAACGGGAGGCAACTTGTCAGGTGGCTAGGTCGCCTGACAAGTCGCCCCCATGTGAACCGAGCCTAAAGGTGCCCACAGATATGAGATATCACTCTCTTCCCAATCCTGTTTTTGGCCTCCCTCTACTCTAATGCCACGTACACACGAGCGGACTTTATGGCAGACTTTGTCCTGCAGACTTTTCAACGGACTTTTCAACGGACTTGCCTACACACGATCAACCAAAGTCCGACGGATTCGTACATGATGACGTACGACCGGACTAAAACAAGGAAGTTCGTAGCCAGTAGCCAATAGCTGCCCTAGCGTCGGTTTTTGTCCGTCGGACTAGCATACAGACGAGCTGACTTTTCGACCGGACTCAAGTCCGTCGAAAAGATTTGAAGCATGTTTCATTTCTAGGTCCATCGAACTTTTGGGGGAAAAAAAGTCAGCTGGAGCCCACACTCGATCGAATTGTCCGACAGACTCCGGTCCGCCAGACCAAGTATGCTGTAAAGTCCGGTTGCGTGTACGTGGCATAACATCCTCCATTCTAAGGGAATCTCTGCCACAAAACAATATATGCCCCGACTGCAAGCAATCTTTCTTCTAAAAGTCATCAATCCTGTTTTTGGATGATCTTAGGTCTTTGGAGTACCAGCAGACACCACTAATCACGTTTTGTCAAGAGAAAAGAAGTGTTCAGACCAGCAAACACAATAGAAAATTCTTATTAGTTCTTGTTTTCGTCACAATCGGCCCATGCTGATGTTGTCTGCAGCCCTCTACCCCTTTTCCATAGTCTGAACACAAACAATGCATTACTATTTTATGTTTAGAGATCTAGCAGTTGGACTGTGCCCTCTGACTGCCTGCAGCGCTTGGACTTGAGGCTGACATATTGGCATTAAACAAAATTCTAGACTTTTAACTCGATAGTGTTATTTGTATTGTTATATAAATCTTATGGGGTGTAGTATTGCTATTGAGCATTCTTTTAAGATGGAAAAAATACAGAATGGCAGTCATTACAACTGTTTAAAATATAATTGTTATTAGATTTAACACTTTAGCAGATTCATTAAGGCGTTACCACCTTGCATTATTCTTTTTATTTGCCATTGATTAAAAAAGAAAAACTGCTATCCTCCAGCTTGTCACCTAGGAAGCCTAACTCACAAGGCCTCTGGCTGCCAGTCATTACATCAAAGAGTTGACACTTTTCAGTCAGAAGTGATATAAGTGGTTCACAAAAGGTTACTTCTGTGTGAGAATTAAAAACTATACTTAGAAACAAGGTTTTTAGCACATACTAATTAAAAAATGCATTTAAAAATACTCAATGTCCTCCTTTAAAGATAACAAAAAATGTTTGCAACACTTTCAAATTTTCTTATCCATACAATTGAAAAAGTCGAAAAAAAAAAATGTAATGCAATTTCTACAGTGTATGGCCAGCTTTAGAGTACAGAATTGACTACAGACCTTACTGGGACTGCCTATCATGTGGGGAACAAGCGTTCCTTAATCAAATTTTCTTGTTCAATGTCTTTTTATCAATAAATATTTCCAAGTTACTTGAAAGAAAGGGGTGAAACTCCTACATCCCGAGATCATTACACATTTCAAATGCTTGATCAAATTCCCAACTTCCAATCTTTTATTCTCAGAGTAGGCTCCTACACCATCCTGTAAGGATGAATTATTGTGTTGCATAAGTAGATGGCCATTACTTTTTATAGGGTGTAGCAAGGCACGTAATTATTCATCTTCGCTGCACCTCAAAGTAAATCCTGATCTCTGTTTAGCAATGGTCACAAATCTGATATTGTGAAAAAAGTAGGCCAGTGTGTGTTCCATGCTTGCCCTCATTCTGAACCCACTGCACCGGAGCATGAGAGGGATGTTGCACAGGACAGTGTCACGTGACTTGCATAAGTCTAGCAGTGTGTCTTTATAAAAAAAAAAACTCAGAGGAAGATAAATAAGTTGAGCAGGCTTTCCAGTTTTGGCAGCATGCCCTTCTCTATTCTTGAAGTTATTGACCTTTTCTTCAATTTTTTAAAAGGTATGATGTGTAATAAGATTTATTCTCTTGTATTGTCTTGTCTAGATCAACAAAGATCCCTTTCTCAGGAACACACTCGCTAGAATGTCATATGGCAGCTTCTTTCAACTTGCAGAGGTTTTCACAAGCCAGGCCGAGGTTGAGACCAGTCAAGTTGGTGCGAGCGTGAGCCCTGAACTGACTAAAATCGCCCTGACGATGGAACTGACGAGGAAAGTAGTAGGAATCAACAGTCACACCGTTCACCAACTTATGGGTTACAGCCTTCAGTACATGGACATGTTTGTACCATGGCTGCAGAAACAAGGAGGCTGGGTAGGTATTTCTATACTACATTGTCTGTAGAGAATTGGATGCAGCTTTGTGCTTGTAAAATCACTCCTGTTCTTGCTTAAAGTGGTTCTAACGGCTAAAGATTTTTTACCCCCCCCCCCCCCCCCAATACTCACAAGATCCCAATCCAGTGACCTGCACGAAAGCAGAATCTCTCCTGGGTCTCATTTTTCATTGGCTGAGACACAGCAGCTAGAAACAATGGTTCATACTGCTGTCAATCACAGCGAGTGGGGGGGCTCAAACACACAGAGGCAGCTTGGGGAGTGAGCATGCACGAGTGCACCAGAGCAAGCAGCTTGCTTTGGGGGCACTCAGCGTGGGGGGGGATGGGGCCAAAAGCATGGGTGGGGGACTCAAGAAGAGGAGGATTGGAGCTGCTCTTTGCAAAACCATTACACAGAGCAGGTAAGTATGATGTGTTTGTTATTTAAAAAAAAAAAAAAATGTGAACCATTACAAACACTTTAAATGTCTATGGGTTTGGTGCAATATAAACAACCACAGTTTTGTTTGGATATTAGGTAAGCATTTCTTTGCGTTAGAGGTTCTCTAAAAGGTTGGGAGAGAAGAAAAGGGGAAAAATACCATGGAAGAAATGCATGTAAGGCCATACATAAGTCTTTTTTTTTTTTTCCCTTCAACCAGCAAGTTAACTGAAAGAAAATGACTTGATTTCCCTATCCTCACATTGGAGGTGGATGGGGGAATCCCTCCTGCTGGGCTATTTTATTCTGATAAATTGACTATCAATTAAAATCAAAATGTCAATTAGCATGCCCATGCGCAGATCGAAATTCGTCCGGTCCTTGCTGAACCTGCTGATTTTCAATGTATGGCTGGCTTATGTGTAGTAGTTTGTATTATAAGGTATGGAATTTGGAAAAAATGAGTGTATTTCTGTTGCTAAACTCACGTCTGTGAGGTTGCCAAAAGCCCATCTATGGATCAAGCAGACTTTTTTTTGAGCTTGCCTAAGTACACCTGTCCCCATGCAGAGAGGGTGGGTGATCAGGCTCAATGCTTGCAATGATATTTCAGCAGATCATGCACTGGATGGTTGTTGGATCACAACACTAAATAAAATAAAAGGTTATTTCAAAAAGAAAACTAGAAGATAGGTCAGCAAAGGTGATTTCTTCAACACTATCAATGCATTTTATGGCACTTTGATGGCCATTTTATCAGAATAGGTGTACAAAACACCAGAGAGAAGATAAAAAAATAGAAGTAATATCCAATTGATAAAAAAAAGAAGTAAAGAAAATCATTGTAATTAATTTATATATAAATTTATAAATAATATATAAACAACATATGGCATAACAACAATTCATTATAATAATCACTGATATTTGACATTTTATATTGTATACGGTTAGGGCTCATTTACACTTCGACTTTAACGCATATTAAAGCGCCTACTGCTCGCTTTTTTGAAGGTTTAATGAAGCTTGGCAAATGGTGTGTGTATGTGTGTTTAGTTTTGATTTGTTTTAAATGGGGCCCAGTAGAACCCAAGCTCATTGGTACTCTTGTTCATCAGTTCCCAAGCTCATTGGTACTCTCGTTCAGCAGAATCCCAGTTTATTAGTGCCCTCGTTCAGCAGATCTCCAGCTTATTAGTACCCTCGTTCAGCAGATCCCCAGCTTATTAGTACCCTCGTTCAGCAGATCCCCAGCTTATTAGTACCCTCGTTCAGCAGACCCCCAGCTTATTAGTACCCTCGTTCAGCAGACCCCCAGCTTATTAGTGCCCTCGTTCAGCAGACCCCCAGCTTATTAGTGCCCTCGTTCAGCAGACCCCCAGCTTATTAGTACCCTCGTTCAGCAGACCCCCAGCTTATTAGTACCCTCGTTCAGCAGACCCCCAACTTATTAGTACCCTCGTTCAGCAGACCCCCAGCTTATTAGTACCCTCGTTCAGCAGACCCCCAGCTTATTAGTACCCTCGTTCAGCAGACCCCCAGCTTATTAGTACCCTCGTTCAGCAGATCCCCAGCTTATTAGTACCCTCGTTCAGCAGATCCCCTGCTCAGTAATAACCCCCAGCTCTGCTGATCCAATGCTCATTAGTAACCCCCTAGCTCTAACAATCTAACAAACCGATTTGAAATATATAAAATCATTATGAAAATCCTATTAGTACAGTGATTGGTTAGAATTCTTTATCAATTTTTTCTGAGCATAAATAAATTTTCTTTAGGTATGCTGAGATTAACCACTTCAGCCCCGAACCATTTGGCTGGCAAAAGACCAGAGCACTTTTTGCGATTCGGCACTGCGTTGCTTTAACGGACAATTGCGCCGTCGTGCGACGTGGCTCCCAAACAAAATTGACGTCCTTTTTTCCCCACAGATAGAGCTTTCTTTTGGTGGTATTTGATCACCTCTGTGATTTTTTATTTTTTGCGCTATAAACAAAAAAATAGTGGCAATTTTGGAAAAATGCATTATTTTTTACTTTTTGCTGTAATAAATATCCCCAAAAAATATATAAAAAAAAACATTTTTTTTCTTTAGTTTAGGCTGATACGTATTCTTCTACATATTTTTGGTAAAAAAAATTGCAATAAGCGTTTATTGATTGGTTTGCGCAAAAGTTTTAGCTTCTACAAAATAGGGGATAGTTTTATGGCATTTTTATTAACCACTTCACATCCGGGCCATTTCTGACACTTCGCTCCTACATGTCAAAAATCATCATTTTTTTGCTATAAAATTACATAGAACCCCCAAACATTATATATGTTTTTTTAGCAGAGACCCTACAGAATACAATGGCGGTCATTGCAACTTTTTATCTTGCACGGTATTTGCGCAGCAATTTTTCAAACGCGTTTTTTTTGGAAAAAAAACAGTTTCATGCTTAAAAAAAAAACAAAACAGCAAAGTTAGCCAAATTTTTTTGCATTGTGTGAAAGATGAAGTTACGCCGAGTAAATAGATACCTAACATGTCACGCTTCAAAATTGCACACGCTCGTGGAATGGTGCCAAACTTTGGTACTTAAAAATGCCCATAGGCGACGCTTTAAAATTTTTTACTGGTTACATGTTTTGAGTTACAGAGGAGGTCTAGGGCCAAAATTATTGCTCTCGCTCTAACGTTCGCGGCGATACCTCACATGTGTGGTTTAAACACCGTTTTCATATGTGGGCGGGACTTACGTATGCGTTCGCTTCTGCGTGCGAGCTCACGGGGACAGGGGCGCTTTAAAAAAATTTTTTTTTTTTTTTTATTGTTAATTTTACTTAAAATTTTTTATTTTGACACTTTAAAAAAATATTTTTTTTTTTGATCACTTTTATTCCTATTACAAGGAATGTAAACATCCCTTGTAATAGGAATATGACACGATCAGTCCTCTTTACAGTGAGATATGGGGTCAATAAGACCCCACATCTCACCTCTAGGCTGGGAAGCCTAAAGTAAAAAAAAAAATAAAACGATCGCCGCTTCACAGCCGAAGCGGCGCCGTTTTTTTGAATGCAGAGGCCGGGCGTGACGTCATAACATCGCGCCCGGCCTCCGAACGATCATAGAGACTCCGGCGACCATCTGGTCCGCCGGAAATCTCTATGGTGAACATCCGGCGCCGGCGGATCCGCTATCCGACTCACCGATCGCTGAGGTGAGTCGGTAGTAGCACCGGAGGGCGGCGGGAGGGGGGGGATGTCCCCTCCCGCCGCCCGTAAGAACGATCAAGCGGCGGAACAGCCGCTATGATCGTTCTTATGGTGTACGGAATCGCCGGCTGAAAATGCCGGTATCTGAATGATGTCTGTAGCCTCAGACATCATTCAGATATAAGCCCTGAAAGTGGAGGCCGTCATATGACGGCCTCCGGATGTCAAGTGGTTAATAAGTTTTTTTAGTAATGGCGGCAATCAGCGATTTTATCGTGACTGCGACATTATGGCGGACAAAGCGGACACTTTTGGCCCTATTTTGGGACCATTCACATTTATACAGCGATCAGTGCCATTAAAAAATGCATTGATTACTGTGTAAATGTGACTGGCAGTGAAGGGGTTAACCACTAGGTGGCGCTGTAGGGCTTAAGTGTGTCCTAGGGAGTGATTCTAACTGTGGGGGGGGGGGCTGGGCTATGTGTGACACGACACTGATCACCGCTCCAGATTACAGGGAGCTGTGATCAGTGTCCTGTCACTAGGCTGAACGGGGAAATGCTTGTTTACATCAGCATCTCCCCATTCTTCCTTTCCGTGAGACGATCGTGGGTATCCTCGCGGACATAAAGTCCGCGGGAGCCGCGATCACACTCACAGAGCTCGCGGCGCGCGCGCAAGCAGCTTCTCAAAGGGCAACGTACAGGTACGTTAATATGTCTTTACGTGCCCTTCTGCCGACGTATATCGGCGTGAGCCGGTCAACAATCGATTAAAATACTGTAGCATGAATTGGTGACTGGTAAGTTAAAGTGATTGTAAAGTCTCGTGCTTGTTTGTCATTTAAAAAAAAAAAAAAAAAAATGTTGGTTATTTAAGTTGGTTTTGCATAGAGCAGCCAGGATCTTCCTCTTCTCGGATCCCTCTTCGCTGCTGCTAGCCCCTCCCTCGTGTCGAGTGCCCCCACAGAAAGCAGCTTGCTATGGGCCGGGATCGGCCCCTTACGCGGATCTGTGATCACCTGAGTCTAAGCGACTTGGTGATCACAGCGCGTGCAGGGAGCGTGCAAAGGGGAGGCCGTCATATGAGGCCGGAAATTCAGGTCCGCGCTGTGGCCGCCATTCTGCTATAGCGCGGACGCCAAGTGGTTAAGGCAGACCTTACACCCTTTGCAAGGCTTGCTTTATTTAGTAAGAGTCCCACCCTATCCTTAACTGCTGCAAAAGAAGAAAGAAAAACAGCTGTGGTGGGGCTTAAAAGGTAATATAATTACTAAAGCTGCACGATTAATCGTTAAAGAATCTAAATCATGATTCAACCCCCCCTCACGATCTTAAGACAGCATTTCCTCGATTCAGTGCAGAGCCGTTCTTTACTCACAGCTTACAGCTGTCAAAAAAACAAAACAAACAGGCATCCTGACAAGTTTATCACAACATGCTTAGAGCAGAGATGAAGAGAAACTTTGTAACATTTGGTTCTTTTAGATCAAAGGTATAAAATGAGGGAAGTTTAACCACTTCAAGACTAAACCTTTTTCTGACACTTACTGCTTACAAGTTAACCACATGCCGACCAGCTCATGATGATGTACGTCGGCACAATGGCACGGCTGGGCAAATGGATGTACAGATATAGCCCCTTTAAATCGCATCGTTGTCGGCACGCGCACACCACTTACTCCGTGCCCGTGGGTCCTGCAGACTCTATGTCCGCATGGGGGCACCGCGATCATGTCACGGAGCGGCAGAACGGGGAGATGCCTATGTAAACAAGGCATTTCCCTGTTCTGCCTAGCAACATGACAGAGATCTATTGCTCCCTGTCATCAGGAGCAGTGATCTCTGTCATGTTGTAGTGAGCCCACCCCCCCACAGTTAGAATCACTCCCTAGGACACACTTAACCCCTTGATCGCCCCCTAGTGTTTAACCCTGCTAGTGTCATTTACACAGTAATCAGTGTATATCGATGTATAAATGACAGTGGTCCCAAAATAGTGTCAAAAGTGTCCGCCATAATGACGCAGTCACAATAAAAATCGCAGATCACCGCCATTGCTAATAAAAAAAAAAATAATTGATAAAAAAAAATGCCATAAATCTATCACCTATTTTGTAGATGCTATAACTTTTGCGCAAACCAGTCAATATACGCTTATTGCTTGGTTTTGTTTTTTTTTACCAAAAATATGTAGAAGAATACATATCGGCCTAAACTGAGAAAGAAATTTGTTTCTTTTAGATATTTTTTGGGGATATTTATTATAGCAAAAAGTAAAAAATATATAACTTTTTTTTTCAAAATTGTCGCTCTTTTTTTGTAGTGCAAAAAATAAAAACCGCAGAGGTGATCAAATACCACTAAAAGAAAGTTCTATTTGTGGGAAAAAAAGACGTCAATTTTGTTTGGGTACAGCATCACACGACCGCGCAATTGTCAGTTAAAAGTGACGCAGTGCCGTATTGCAAAAATTGCTCTGGTCATTGAGCAGCCAAATCTTCTGGAGCTGAAGTGGTTAATAAAACCTTAGTTTACCATAATCAGCCCTAATTTACTCCTTCTTCCTGTTCTCTCCTCTGTTATTATTATTACTGTGTGGGTGCAACGTCGCATGACCACGCAATTGTCAGTTAAAGCTACACAGTGCCGTATCGCAAAAAAGTGCTCTGGTCAGGAAAGGGTTAAATCCTTCCGGGGCTGAAGTGATTGTAATCAGTATTTTTTTTTTTTTTTGGCTAGAAAATTACTTAGAACCCCCAAACATTTATATATATATATATATATATATTTTTTTTTATTTATTTATTTATATGATTTAAATTACCAATTAAAGTAGTGCGCATCTGAATAGCAGAAAATGGCCTGGTCACGAAGGGAGTTAAACCTTCCGGAGCTCAAGTGGTAATTAACCTCTTTAAGTTGATCAGTTTTCTCTGCACAGCTTCCCTGAGAGTCCTTGTTTGCACAAACCCTATAAGCATGTCGTTAATTTTGTGTCTGTGGTTGACCCAACTAAATATTAAATGCTTGCTTTCTTCTCCTTTTCCAGGAAAATATTGTTTCTAATGGAGATATTGCTGACTTGCAGATTGATTAGTGAATATCTACCTCAGTTGGAGACCCTTTCTAATGGGAAATGAAAGAAATCCCATGCATCTTGTTTAGACTTCTTTGGACTGTCCCGAAGAAAAGACTTGCACTGTTTTTTTTCTACATTGGCAAGCTGCTGACGATACAAGCAATTCCTTTAAGGTGGTTTAAGGGAATCGATTCTGTTAAGCATTTTATGACCTATGAATGAGACCTCTATCTGAAATCTCAGGAAAAAAATCTGCCAAACTATGAAACATTTAAAGATTTGATAACAAAGACTATTATTAAATGTTGGCATCTGCTGGCATATGCCATTTCTTATTTTTTAACAGTAATCCATATCCTCCAAGTGAGGCGGGCAGAATGTTTATTTTTTTATACCGCTGTTGACTTGGTTTGGTGGGTTTTAAAATTGTACATTTTATACCTCTTTAAAGGTTTGGGTTATCCAACACTGATGTTTTTTGGGTTCTGCCTGAGCTGGTGAGTTCAGTCACCTACAACTTTCTTCTATCTGGAGGGGACATTAGTGGTGAGGTGTCTGCTCCAGATTTCCTGGCTCTATCCACTTTAAGTAGTTTTTACTCTTCCAGTTGGACGTTTTTATTCATTTTAGGGCTTTTTCACGCTCGCGGTGGAGTGTGGTGCCCTCTGAAGAGCGATCCATGCTGAGATAGCTTTTCAAAAGCCATTTGAGGCGTGTCATCACCACCCGATTTAACCCTGTAATGCCACACTACTGCACCGCAATCACATGCATTGCACGTGGTTGCAATATGGCCCCATTAAACTGAACGGGAAAGTATGACAAGCAGAGCCGCTTAACTGTAAAGCTTGGTGCGCCACTCTAAGCTGAGGAGATTCTTCACTTTGATCCTAGGAGGCGGGTGCCAGCGACTTACTGTCTTCATCCAAAAAGTAACATACATTAAAGAGGAAAAAACACTGCTCTCCTAACAAAAGCATGTGACCTCTAGCTAACGCATCAGTGGGCGTGGTTTAGGGAGAAGCGTAGGTTGAGGCTGCTCCTTCTCTCCAGCTCACATGCGCTGGTTGGGAAAGCAGCGTCTTTTCTTTTTAAAGTGGTGCTGCTTGTGGAACTGTGCACGCAGAGTTAAAAATGCCATGGCGGCGAAGCAAACCATCATGGCTGCGACACATGTACAGCCCTGTCTGGCTGTATTATGACACTTTGGGGGTGGTGGTAAAACTTCAGCTTGGCCGCATGTTTTTACCACCCCCGTCTGTCTGAAAGAATCCTATCGGTATAACAGTAGGTGTACTGGACCTCTTTCAGCTGTAATAGGAAGAGTAAGCTTCATAACTTAATGGGGTAGAACCAGAACTGCATGCAGGGAGATGTCCCCAGTACAGGAACTCCACTCACCAGCATCCACCTGTGAATCCAATATCTGTTTTGAATGACTAGAACCTCTCTCCAAACGATGCACATACAAACCCGAGTAAGAGGTGTAGGAAACACTGTACAGATTATATTTTTCACTCCAGTCGTTGATTTTTTTTTTTCTGTTTACTCTATTTGTGTTTAAATGTATTCCTACCAAATTCCCAGAATATAATAGTGGTTCAGGTTCCCTAAAATACGTTACAGTATATAGTAAAAAACAACTTTGTGTCAGAAGTAACTATAATACTATGCCTTAAAAGTAACCTGTATTGCAGGAAACATGTAGGGTGTCATTGCTTCCTTCCTTCTGAAAATGCTGGTTGCCTGGCTTTCTCAGACTTCAGTACTTTCTATCACAGACCTGGAGCAAGCAGGCAGTTAGTAAAGTCAGAGTCCTGATCTGTATTTTTTTTGCCAATTAATCAAAACTTATTAAACCCATTGGACCAGCATGGCAGCCAGGCTACTTGCATTTTCAGGAGGAGACTATAGTAGTGGCAGCCTGGGTATTCAGTACAGTTTCCCCTTTTTAGAACTGTATACATTTAAATGTAAGGCCAGTAAAGTGTTTAGTAAGGAAAACTACGCCATTTGCATATTATACAAGTCTACCCTGATATGTAAAATTCTGATTTTTGCATGCACGCTAAGGCTGGGTTCGCACTGGTGTGATGTGGGAACCACAGCGATTTCTGTGCAGGCTCCCGCATCGCATCTGAATCGCAGGCCGTTCACACGGCTCTCTGCGAACCAATACGGGTGTGAATATAAAGTTAGTGACACCCCCAAATCGTTTCTTAGAACGCAGTGAAGACTGTGGAATTAGATGAAATTGGATCGCGTGGGTCTGAACACCCATGCGATCCAATTCCAGTGCGGACCAAAAAAAGGGTCCTGCACCATTTTGGTGCGAATGCGATGCGATTTCAGCCATACAAACTGTATGGCTGAATTTGCATCGCACAAACATTGCATGTGATGTGCACAGGAATGCGGTGCGAATCACATGCTATGTCTGCAATCACATACTGTAATGCCCCGTACACACAATAGGATTTTCCAATGGAAAAGGTGTGATAGGACCTTGTTGTCGGAAATTCCGACCGTGTGTAGGCTCCATCACATATTTCCCATCGGAATTTCCGACACACAAAGTTTGAGAGCAGGCTATAAAATTTTCCGACAACAAAATCCTTTGTCGGAAATTCCGATCGTGTGTACACAAATCCGACGCACAAAGTGCCACGCATGCCCAGAATAAATAAGGAGATGAAAGGTATTGGCTACTGCCCCGTTTATAGTCCCGACGTACGTCTTTTACGTGACCGCGTTCAGAACGATCGGATTTTTCGACAACTTTGTGTGACCGTGTGTATGCAAGACAAGTTTGAGCCAACATCCGTCGGAAACATTCCATGGATTTTGTTGTCGAAATACGGGCATAAGTGTAAATCTAGCCTAAATCATACTGGGGTTGATTTACTAAAACTGGAGAGTGCAAAGTCTGGCACAGCTCTGCATAGAAACCAGTCAGCTTCCATGTTTTTTTTTTTTTTTTTTTGTTTTGGTAAAACTTGAACAAGTTAGAAGCTGATTGGCTACCATGCACAGCTGGACTAGATTTTGCACTCTCAGTTTTAGTAAATCAACCCCACATTATTCATGCCTCTGCTTCTCTCTGTCCCTCTCTCTCTCTCTCTCTCTCTCTCTCCCTCTCCCTCTCTCTCTCCTCTCTCTCTCACACTCTCTCTCTCTCTCCCCCCCCCCTCTATCTCCCCCCCCCCCTCTCTCTCCCCCCCCTCTCTCTCCCCCCCCTCTCTCTCCCCCCCCCTCTCTCTCCCCCCCCCTCTCTCTCTCCCCCCCCTCTCTCTCTCCCCCCCCTCTCTCTCTCCCCCCTCTCTCTCTCTCTCTCTCTCTCTCTCTCTCTCTCTCTCTCTCTCTCTCTCTCTCTCTCTCTCTCTCTCTCTCTCTCTCTCTCTCTCTCTCTCTCTCTCTCCCCCCCTCCTCCTCCTACAGTAATGTTTCTCAACACCAGTCCTCAAGTACCCCCAACAGGTCATGTTTTCAGGATTTCCCTCAGGTGAAACGGCTGCGGTAATTACTAAGGCCCCTTTCACACGATCGGCCTGCAAATGTTCGTTTTTTCAAGCGGATCTGAGCAGGCCACCCAGTGACTTGTATGGGCAGGTGGATGTCAGAAGAGATGTGTCCGCTGACACACGCCTGCCATCTGATCCGACAAGATCCACCAAAAATAGATGGATGGCGATATGTTCGCCATCCGTCCAACAGATGGGAAGGGATTGGATGAGAAGACATGCTGTACGTTTTCATCCGATCTTCCCATAGAGAACAGCGAGTGAGCAGAGACAGACCTGTCATCCACCCGCACAGTGGGGATCAACGGAGCGATCTCCAGCTGAGCGGATCTGCCCCGTGTGGAATGGGTGTAAGGCAGCGAAACAAAAGATGCTCAAATCACCTGTGTAAAATATCGGAAACTGGATCTGTTAGGGGGTACTTGATGACTGGAGTTGAGAAACATTAGTCTACAGCAGGGGTCTCAAACTCCAGCTGTTGGGAAACTACAAATCCCATCATGCCTCTGCCTGTGGGAGTCATGCTTGTAACGGTCAGTCTTGCAATGCCTCATGGGACTTGTAGTTTTGCAACAGCTGGAGGGCTGCCAGTTTGAGACCCCTGGTCTACATGAAGCATTCCATGCAAAAAGTTGGGGATCTGGAGGGCTGTTGCACAGAATGCATAGCAAGAGGCTGTAGTTCTTCCGAGACATTGTAAAGCTCTGTTTAATGTGCCAATGTGTTAACCGAAAATTTTTCTGAAACTAAATTTAAGGCAAAATTTTGAAACTTAGACGTTTGCATTTCCTAAATGTCAGTAAATGTTTTTTGCCTATTGCCTTTCAAAGAAACTTGTTGCAATCAGCTTTTTTTTTCTAGGTGAAAAGGAAAAGTCCTTTAAAGGGAACCTGTAGCCAAACTATAGACCAGGGGTCTTCAAACTGCAGCCCTCCAGGTGTTCAGGAACTACAATTCCCATCATGCCTAGTCATGTCTGTGAATGTCAGAGTTTTACAATGCCTCATGGGATGTGTAGTTCTGCAAGAGCTGGAGGGCCGTAGTTTGAGGATCCTGCTGTAGACATTCAAGTATTTACATGCCCTTAACAAGCAGTATCTATGGTTTAAAAAAAGCCCTCACTGATCTCTGTAGCTGCAGTCGCTGTGGAGCAATTCATCCTCTGTTTCCATGTCAGAAGCACAGAGTTCACTCAGTAGCTTTGCTCACTTTGCTGCCAGCTCCAGGCGCTCCTTCTCTGTGTTTACATTTGAAATTAAAAAGGCTGGAGGGCTTCCAGGTGACTGCTGGGAGGGTGAAGTAGGGTGAGCTAAGCTGGCTTAGACAAGTATTTTAGTGCTTTTGCTGTGAACTTTGAGGATAAGTCATGCCACTGTGGCTGCAGTTGCTGGGATTGTGCGGGTTTCTTGGTGCTTGTAGTGCCCACTGCAGTATGTACTATGGTGAGCCACTTAGTGCCTCTCCATAGTACATTTTTACATTGTTTAGGGCTACAATAGCTTTGTTTACTTTTTTAGCAGGGTCTGGGCTTTGTATTAGAAGCTTTGTGGGTACCTGATCACTTCCACATGAGGTGTGCCCTCTTCCTAGTCTCTGGGCCCTCAAGAAGGAGAGCTGGACGGAAACGTCCTTTCCCTGATATCTGCAGCCTGTGAACCTGGAAGAGTTTAGATCTGAGCACTCAGGTTTTAAAGCTGTCCAATCCCGACTGGCAGTGTTAACATCATATCAGAGGAGGTTTAGGGGTCAGAAATACCCCCGATATCCCCATAAAGACAACCTGTCATTCCCTATATATTGTCACACAGGAGGCTTGTGATTGCCCTTGTGATGGCAATAAAGTAGAAAAAAATGTGTTACTTAAAGTGGAGTTCCAGCTGGGGTGGAAAAAAATTAAGTCAGCAGCTACAGATACTGTAGCTGCTGACTTTTAGTCCCCATTCACACCTATGAGCATTAGATGCAGCTTACACCGCATCCAATTCGCAGGACATTTTAAAATACATTCATTTGAATGTATCTGGTTCACATATGTGCGTTGCATTCGCACTGCGCATTGCACAAAAAATGTGTGCGTTTTCTGGGGATTGCGGTGCGAATTACAAGCCCATTATCTTCTATGGGAACGCATCTGATTCGCAGATGCATTCCGTTCTGAACAAGAATTCTCTCCTTCTCACTACACCCCCCCCCCCCCTCACTAATCCGCAGCTAAAACGCAGAGGAACCTCTGAACAACTGATTTTTAACTTCGCAGTGAAAACCGGAGCTTCAATTCGCAACGCACATGTGTGAACTCAATATTAGGACACTTACCTGTCCTGGTACCCCGCAATGTCGGCACCCCAAGCTGATTGGGTCCATCGGCTCCGGGTGCAGACGCCGGCATCCTTGCTAAGGGAAACAGAAAGTGAAGCCTTGCGGTCTAACAGCCTGTTTCCTACTGCACATGCGCGAGTTGTACTGCGCTTTCTGATTGGTCCCGCTGTCTTCTGGAACCTGTGTGTCTCCCAGAAGGCAGCGGGGGGGGGAAGGAGGAGGGCCCTAAGTTTTGTAGACTCCCCCCGAAAGGTGCAAATTGTGGCAGTAAAGGGGTCGAGGAAACAAACAAGTGGAGCTTCCCCTTTTGGGTGGAGCTCCGTTTTAAGTAACATAGATAAAAAAATAATAATTAGAGGGACTCTGCCATCTAAGGCGTGAAACGTTGGGTTTTCCTGTGTGCGCTTGATTAAAGCCTAGTATACACAATGCGATTGTTGGCAGGGATTGTCTGACAGACTGTTGTCCTAAAATCTGACCGTTAGTACGCTCCTTTCGACAATTGGTGTCCAACTTTCAACCAACAAATGTTGGCTGGCAGGCTAGTAAATTTTTGGCAGACAACGGTCTGTTGTCTGATTTTCGTATCGTCAGTACACAAGTCCGTCACGTAAAAGTCGAAAGTACAAACACGCATGCTTGGAATCAATACTCACCAAACACAAAATTAGCAGAAGGGGCCCAAAGGGTGGCGCCCAAGAGCTGAAAATTCCTCGTATTACGTCAGTACGTTCGTGTTTGTTGGCAGACAATTGTGTACCGTTGGTGTGCAAGACACAATCCTGGCACACGCCCTTCAGGCAAAAATCAGACGCTCAGTGGGCCAACAATCGGATCGCGTGTACGAGGCTTAAGAGGAATAATTCTAGGGCCATCGTTTACTGTGAACATTATATTGGTGCGCTGTGAAGGTTTTTATAGTGTCCCCTTTTGACAATTTTAGGTATTTTAGTTTTTTGGCCATTTTGCAGGTGCACAGGATTTTGGGGCTTAATATTTTTTGCTTTTTATATTTAACAAAACTTTTTGAGATTATATAGTGCTTGTGTGCACTAAAATAAATGTGAGTATTTTTTTACTTTAAATATAGATTTTGATAAACAGCTGCACAAACATTGTGCAACATAAAATTGCAACTGCCATCTTTTTATTCTATAGTAGGTTATAACATATATATTATTGTGAGGCTTTTAAGAATGTTTTCAAGTCAAAAAAGCACTTTTAGGCATTTTTGAAAAAAGGGAGAAAAAAATGGTCTGGTAGCAAAAAGGTTAAGGCCTTATAAACCATGTGATCAGCACATTGGAACTGTTTACTTCCAATCACAGTTAGAGCCCTTTCACACTGGGGCGGGGGGCGGCGTCGGCGGTAAAACGCTGCTATTATTAGCGGCGTTTTACCGTCGGTATGCGGCCGCTAGCGGGGCAGTTTTACCCCCCGCTAGCGGCTGAGAAAGGGTTAAATACCACCGCAAAGCGCCTCTGCAGAGGCGCTTTGCCGGCGGTCTAGCCGCGCCGTCCCATTGATTTCAATGGGCAGGAGCGATAAAGGAGCGGTATACACTCAACTCCTTCACCGCTCCGAAGATGCTGCTGGTAGGACTTTTTTTACCGTCCTGCCAGCGCATTGCTCCAGTGTGCCTCGGGGCTTTCACACTGGAATAAAAGCAGCGACACTTTCGGGTCGGTTTACAGGCGCTATTTTTAGCGCAATAGCGCCTGCAAACCGCCCCAGTGTGAAAGGGCTCTTAGAGGGTTGAGACAAAACATTTAACACAGAATGGGGGTGCTTACAATGGTCAGAATGTATTCATTTATGTTAACCCTTTATCCCCAAAGGAGAAAAAAAATGTTTAACTGCTTAAAAAGTGCTAGCTGAAGTTGAGCTTTAATTTGATTGTCAAGTTCATCTTAATTTATTAGTCTAAAGCTGTACATGGATTGAAATTTTCAACAGGGACTTGCCAAATTTTGATGGGCAGGGAGCTTGTACGGAAATTGATCTACCGATCGACTCCTGTATAAAGCCCTGTCGGATTTTCCCCCTTTCGATCAGCACTGCAGGCTATATTGCCTGAAATACTGATCAGTGTATTCTGACGGCGGGGAGGTCAAAATACAACAGATTAGCGGGGAAACGTCCTCATCCACCTAGAATATGCGTACTGAGTAATTTTTATTTTTGTTCAACCAGCTGGTTGAATGACTCCTCTATGGGCTACCCCCTCCCCAGACTGACAATGTTGCTGTCTAAAGGTGTTTCTGTTGCTCCTAAGACAGTGTTGCTGGCCAGAACACCAGGTGAAAATAAAGGGGGGGGGGGGGGAGAAAACTAATGCAGCCACCACATTTAAGAATTGGTATGCAGCAATAGATTCATTATTTTTTTTATTACCACTTTAAAGCTCATTTACTACTTACAAAAGCATACATAGCTCACATATTTGAGTAGAACCATAGGAGACTTTATTTAAAGCAGAGTTCCAGTCCCCCCAATTCTTTTTTTATTTTTTAAATACTCCACTGTATTTGGGTCCACTTCCAATGCAACATTTAAATAATGACATTAATGTGGTACTTCTTATTTTATGTTTAAATCGTTTACAGCAGCAAATAAGTCTTTGTGTTTCGCTCTATGGCGCCAAGTCATAAGACCATAAAAGCCATAGCGCAAAACACGCCAAGGATTTATTACTACTGGAAGAAGCTTATTTAGAGAAAGTTTCCCTGTGTTCTAATCCAATTTGTGGACTCTATGGAGGAGGATTTACTAAAACTGGTGCATCTGTGCATAGTAACCAATCGGCTTCCATGTTTTATTGTCAAAGCTTAACTGAACCAGCTGAAGTTGGAAGCTGATGGGTTACTATGAGCAGCTGCACCAGATTCTGAGTGCACCAGTTTTAGTAAATCCCCCCCCCCCCGTGTGTTGGTGTACATTTGGGAAAAGCTGGTGAGTTGGAAGTAAGGAGGAGTAATGGAAGTCAGTCTGCTGGTGGAAGAGGTATTTATGCTTGTTTTACTGCGTGTTAAGAATATGTAAATGTTTGTCTATGGCCTGATCATAGTAACATTTTAAAATGTGACTCCACCTCTCTGGCAGAAATTGGGGTTGATTTACTAAAGGCAAATGGACCGTGCACGCTGCAAGTACAGTTGCACTCATTTTCCCCAAAGCTTAGTGAATGTGGTGAAGCTTCACTTTGTAAAGAATACCCAATCAGGTGCAAGGAAAATAAAAATATGGGGAAAATGAGAGCAACTGCACTTGCAAAGTGTCTATTTACTTTTAGTAAACTGAAGCTCAGTATTGACTCGCTTCGTGTCCAGCAACTGTTATAGTAGCCATTTATGGGGGGATATTTGCTTGTCATTGAACAGGCTGCCTGACCACCATGGCACATATGTAATGCTTTCATTCTTTATCAGTCTTACCCTAGTGGCTCTGACCTCCACATTTTCTTATCACCTTCCAATAAGAGCCAATGCATATTAATGCAGGGGTATATGTGCATTGTGGTTTGCTGCTATTCATTTTGAATTGTACCCCAACACATATATACAGTAAACAAGAACACATTTGCATGAAAGCTCACCATAACACACAGGTGGGCATACGTTAGGCATAGTAGTATGCTGTGTTGCTAAAAATAGTTCAGGTGTGTTTTTTTTTTTTTCCCATGTGCTGAACATGTCATTGTACCTCCCATACTGTAAATCGTAGTATATGGGACTGCAACGCACAAGTTACATACACAATATTAAAATGTGAAAAATACTTCTGTATGAATAAATTAAATAAACTTACACAAAAGGGTGTTTTATAAAAAATTGGAACAGCAGTGTGAATGTTTTTTTTTTTTTCTATGCAAATGATGAATGTCCATTAGGCTATTTCCTATGCTGGTGGAATGTTTTCCATTGATTTAAATGGAAAATGCTGAATTTGACCACTAGATGGTGCTAAGTATAATATAAATTGTCTATGATACGCTTATCCTGCATCCTGGATGATGATGATGACTCAGCACCTGCTGTGGCTAGCGGTCATATTCATAACCTGAGCCCCTGTCCCAGAATTACTGCGCCTCAAAATCACACAGTAATCCCCAGAGGCTACTAGAGAATTGACCACAAGCCAGTTTGTCAGAGCCGATCAATATCAAGTAATTACCTGGTCGCTATCTACAGCAGGGCACTACAAAGTCTGGGCAAAACGCAGCCTGCAAGAGTATGAAACCTTCAGGGGCTTGTTCACTTGTATCCCTTAAATGTCTATTATGGGACAGTCAAAAAATAAAAAAAGTAATAGAATATGAATTCTGTCTCTAGTGAAAACATGAAGAGTCTTTATGTGGGTGACACTAGCCATGGTTTTTTTTTTTGTTTGTTTTTTAGGCTTTCTGCATGCGGGCTGTCTAGCTGTAGTGCAGGCCTCATAGTTATATAGCTGGTTACTGAGTCTACCATCTGACCCATGAAATTGTCCTGCAAGACATTTAAGAACTGGTGAGCCTTAGACGAATCCGTGGTTCCTTCCTCCCAGTTACACAATAGGTGAGGTTGAAAAAAGACCCAAGTCCAACCTATGTGTGTGATTATATGTCAGTATTACATTGTATATCCCTGTATGTTGCGGTTGTTCAGGTGCTTATCTAATAGTTTTTTGAAACTATCAATGCCCCCCGCTGAGACCACAGCCCGTGGAAGGGAATTCCACATCCTTGCCACTCTTACAGTAAAGAACCTTCTACGTAGTTTAAGGCTTTTCTCCAGTCATCTTCCAGAACGGCACACCTGAGATGACGGGTCTCACCTGACAGGAAACGCAATCGACAACAGAGTTGCCATCCTGTGTTTCCCACAGGATGGGAGCGAAACTGTTTTTTTTTTCTTTCCCGACCAAGGCCTGGGGCTGAGGTCCCCTTCCTGGGTGTCAGACCCAGGGCAGCCAGTGGTGGATGTGGGGTCTGACAGGGCTTTGCCCTTCCCAGGGGGGATATGATCCCCAAAAAAGGTGCTCAGGGGGAGGCGCAGGAGCTTGAAGAGTCCCCCTGAGAGCTGGAGGCCCCTGGACACAGTGGAGGTGTCCAGAACCTCAGGGATCACATACCCACTCCTTTTCTTCTACCTGACAATGGTGGATGGGATGGAGAAGCTGCCCTGGATATTTCCATCTGCTTGAGTGAAAGTCCCTGAAGCCCATGGCGCGGATCCCGGCGTCAGGTTAGCTGGCCGAGCTGAGGGATCTCCTGAAAAATGCACAATCGTGATAAATTGTGTACGTGATTCTGCGCAACAATTGATCAATACATAGTGCTACTGCATGAAAACTGCACACCCTAAAAATGAAGTTAAAGTCCCCAGTAGGGAACCACAATAAGTACAAGTGTGAGTCAAAGGTGAATATCCTTCAATAATAAGAAACAACATAAAACGTGAGTCAAAGTGACTAAGTGCTGTTCAATCACATAAATCGCATGATAAAAACATAAAACATAACAACTGTGACTGATAAGTGAACATGCGTTGCTGGGTGATCTGGTGACTGTTCGTGGCAATGGATACCCACTCGGGGCTCCCAGAACTCTCACCTTAATGACACTATAAAAGTGCCTGTGTGCTTTCAGTGGGTCTGTACTCGTTCTGGTCCAGTGATGGTGGTGGCGTCCTGGTCCGTCTTAGGGGAGACGACACTTCCTCCGATGGATAGACTCCATATAGGGGTAATTAAAAGCAAAGGACTCCGATAGTGTAATAAGGTTAAGCCAAGGGATTTATTAAAATAAAGTAGCTGTAGTAGAGGGATCTCCTGCTTCCCGGGTGTCTCTTCGTTGTCGGCGTCTGCTGACCACTACTGCACAGGTCCGGATGTCGGCACGGCGCACACTAATGACATCACTTCCGGGTCAGAGGCACCGATAAGAGCGGCAGTGGAGCGGGGGTCCATGGTCCTGTTCCCCCTCCTGACTCTTTTCAGAATGATCCCTCCCTAAGGGTCGTCTTGTCCGGAACGGATGAAGAAGGAGGATGGACCGAATATGGCAACACCTAAGGAGACCACAGGGGGTGAGTTGACCCAGCTGTTGTGGGGGTGAGGTTAGGGGTGGCCCTATTCCTTTCACCCTCGCAGGACATCTTAAAGGGGCGTAAATTAACAGGGATTCATCTGTTTTATTTTTTACAGAAATCGAATGCTCTGCCCAGGGAACTACCAGTAGGTCTAAGTCCAAAGCCACCTCTAAGTCAAAATGGTGTGGGTACTGCAACGAGAAACTTCCGCAGAACCACACCAAGTCTTTTTGCTTCAGGTGCATCTATAAGTTAGCAGGCAAAGAGACGGCACAAGCAGTGAAAGAGTGCCGTGCTCTGCAGTCTGAGATGCTAGCAACTCTCCAGTCCTTCAGGTCTACGGTCGAGAAGCAGCAGTTAGAAGCCCCTTCCTGTAGGGAAAGCTCCCCCTCTCAGGAGGGAACCTCGGCGAGTAATACAGGGGGGTCCAAAGTACCGGCTCCCGGTTGTTCGGATGAGGAGGAGGCAGAAGCCTCGGAGCAAAGCTCCCTGGAGGATGGAGAAGACTCTGACCAGGATAGTCAGTTGGAGGCTAGACCTGGAGTCCATCTCTTCTCAGCCGAAGGCAATCTATGTATCTGAGGATATCCAAATGCCATCTATCCAGGTTTCGGCCCAGGATAAAGTTTATAGGGGACTGGGCAGACCTCAAACTAAGTCCTTTCCAGTACACCAATCTCTCAAGGCTATAATCCTGAGAGAATGGAAGGAACCTGAGCGTAAAGTATTAAAGCTTAAGACCTGGAACTGTAGATGCCCTTTTAAAAATGATGAGGAGGAGAAATTCCTTAAAGTACTACGTTTGGACGCCTCTCTAGCTCAGGAATCTAAACATTTGGACTTCTCCTTCAGGATTCTGGCAACATACGGGACTAGATGGATAGGAGGTCAGAAACCCTGTTATGCAGGGCCTGGGACGCTAATGTGGCAGCTATGGGTCCAGCATTGGCCTCTGCCTGTGTTGCCAGAAACGCAGATGCATGGGTCAGCAGGTTGACGGACCATGTATCACGTGGGACCAATACGGTGGAAACCGTTAGAACAACTGCCAAGTCGGCGGCTCTTCTAAATTCTGCCAGGAGAGCCCTTTGGGTAAAATAGTGGGATGGGGATTTTACCTCTAAGTCACGTCTTGCTGCTTTTCGGGCCGGGCCTAGAACAGGTCCTATCCCGATCGGCAGAGAAGGGCAAGAAATTCCCAACTAAACCCAAGAGGGATAAAGGGAAGAAGTTTTTTTGAGGCCCCTCTTCAAAAGACCGGTTTAAGGGTAAGAAAGCCAAGGAGAAAGTGGGGGTTTGGAAAGGGCAAGGAAAAAGGTGGAATCCTTTTTTCCGGGCCCGGACGTTCCAACAAGGAAGCCAAATGACGCCAGGTTGGTGGGAGGCTCTCGTGGTTTCTCTCCCAATGGGAAAGGATCACGCAGAGCCCTTTTTTTCTAAAGGTCATAAGGGAAGGTTACAGCTTGGAATTCCTGTCCACCCCCCTCCGAATTTTATCCTTGCCTATCTCCCCAAATATCCACAGAAGGCAGTGGGTCTTTTGGAGAGTGTCCGGGAGTTGGCACAACAGGAGGTCATTGTCCCTGTTCCCATAGGTCAGATCGGCCAGGGGTTTTATCCCCACATCTTTGTGGTTCTGAAACCCTTTGGGCAAATTCCGAATGATCATAAACTTACGGAAGTTAAACAGATACTTACTATACAAGAAGTTTCGTATGGAAAGTATCTACACGGTCAGAAGACATCTCCAAGCGGGTGTTTTCATGATCACGTTAGATTTAAAAGATGCTTATCTGCATGTCCCCATTGCCCCGAAACATTAAAAGTTCCTGCGTTTCGCAGTTAAGACAGGGCAGGGTGTCCAACACTGGCAGTTCAGGGCGCTCCCTTTTGGCCTAGCGGCCAGTCCAAGAATCTTCACAAAAGTTCTCGCCGAAGTGGTGTCTTTTCTACACCTCCAGGGGGTAGCCTTGATCCCATATTTAGACGACATGCTAATCTACAGTCCGACCCTAGAACGGCTCCAGTCAGACCTAGATAAAGTGCTGTCCACTCTAGAAACTTTAGGTTGGATGGTCAGTCGGGAGAAGTCCTCCCTGGATCCCTCACAGTCCAAGGTGTTCCTAGGTTACCTGGTAGGCTCTCTGGCCCAAAGATTTTCCTTCCCCAGGAAAAGATCACAAAGGTGCAGGGCCATGTCTGCTCTCCACGCAGCTAAAGGGGGCCTCTCTGAGGACTATTATGAGAGTGCTGGGCCTCATGACATCATGCATTCCACCGGTACCCTGGGCCCAGTTCTACTCTCAGGTGCTCCAGGGCTTCCTTCTCTCCACCTGGGATGGAGAAGGGAATCCCTGGATATAAGAGTATCTCAAGAGAGGTAAGAATTTTTCTAGACTGGTGGCTCAGTCTGAGCAACCTGTCGGGGGGGGGGGGTCGGGCCTGGAACCAGCTAGATCTGTTGAGTATGACAGCGGACGCGAGTGCCTGGGCTGGGGAGCTTAATTAGGGGGACCTCTACGCCCAGTAGCATTGGGATCAGGAGCAAAGGAGGGCCGCCTCCAATTTCAGGGAGCTCCTGGCAGTCGGAAATGCGTTAGACTTTTTCAAGGACCAGGACCGGGAGAGAGAAGTGCAGATCTTCTCAGACAATGTAGTGGCTGTGTCTAAACCACCAGGAAGGAACAAGGTCCCACAAGCTAAGCAGGCTGACCCAGGAAATCCTGGGGGAAGCAGAGAAGATAATCCCCTCTGTATCGGCAGTCCATATAAGTGGGTCCCTCAATATTCAGACAGACTTCCTCAGCAGGCAGCCCATTCATCAGGGAGAGTGGGAGCTGAACAACAAAGTTTTCTCTCTGGTAAGCCAACACTTTGGCAAACTAGAGATAGATTTGTTTGCTTGCAGGAAGAACAGAAACGTTGTTCCAGAGCTGGGATTTCGGCCTGGCCTACGTGTTCCCTACCCTGGTGCTCATTCCCAGGGTGTTGCAGAAACTGTCCGAGTCAAACGGGTGCCTCATTCTAATTGCACCCTGGTGGCCGAAGTGGGCATGGTTCCCCACTCTAAAGAGGTGGTCGGCCGCCCCTCCGTTACATCTCCCGTCCCGACGCGATCTCCTCAGCCAGGGACCAGTTTTACATCCCGGCCCGGGGTTCCTTTCCCTGACGGCTTGGTGTTTGAGAGGGAGATCCTCAGGAGTAGGGAATGTTCAGAGAAAGTTATTGATACCCTTTTGCTAAGTAGAAAACCAATCACTAGACAGATCTATACAAAAGTTTGGAAAGTCTTCTCTCGCTGGGCTCAGACAAGGGAGAGCACTCTCCAAACAGTTCCTACGGTCCTGGACTTCCTCCAGGAGGGAGTTGACCAGGCTCTAGCAGCGTTGGCATTGTCACCAGCCTGGG
Organism: Lithobates clamitans; assembly: GCA_037952925.1. Taxonomy (NCBI): domain Eukaryota; kingdom Metazoa; phylum Chordata; class Amphibia; order Anura; family Ranidae; genus Lithobates; species Lithobates clamitans. Next base: position 1,492,251 of record JBBGZY010000743.1, on the reverse strand, counting down.
GCAACAGGGGGTACTGACCCCCCAACATCATACTGGGCCCCCACCCATGTGCCCCCCCAACAGGGCCAGACTGGCCTACCGGGGCTGCCTGCCCTGGGGCTCTGCCATTCGTGGCTGCAGCACAGCACTCCCCTCCCTCCTTCTCACGCACAGCGGGAGACCACTGTGTCACAGAGCTTTGAAATGTTCTGCCACGCTATGACAAAAGTCCAGCCCTCCTCCTAGACCAGCTCGTGTGATAGATGCAGTGTTCTGTCTATCATACGAGCTGGTCTGGGAGGAGGGCGGGACCGCCCTTTGTCATAGCACGGCAGAACATGATTTCACACACAGCTCCGTGACACAGCGCTAAGGCTGCAACGATGGTGAGGCTGCAATGAGGGCACAGTGAGGCTGCAATGAGATGGGCATTGTGAGACTGCAATGAGGGCACGGTGAGGCTGCAATGAGGGCACAGTAAGGCGGCAATGATGGGCATGTGAAGCTGCAATGATGGGCACAGTGAGGCTGCAATGATGAGCACAGTAAGGCTGCAATGAGGGCACGGTAAGGCTGCAATGAGATGGGCATGGTGAGGCTGCAATGAGATGAGCACTGTGAGGCTGCAATGAGGGCACAGTAAGGTGGCAATGATGGGCATGTGAAGCTGCAATGATGGGCACAGTAAGGCTGCAACGATGGTGAGGCTGCAATGATGGGCACGGTAAGGCGGCAATGATGGGCACGGTGAGGCTGCAATGAGGGCACAGTAAGGTGGCAATGAGATGGGCACAGTGAGGCTGCAATGAGGGCACAGTAAGGTGGCAATGAGGGTACAGTAAGGCGGCAATGATGGGCACGGTGAGGCTGCAATGCTTTGTCAGTGCTGCAGCCCCTCCCTCTTCCCCTCCCACCCACCACATTTTGATTACAGTTCCAGGAAGAAGCCAGAATCAATCCTCAGATTGCCAGCACCCATGTGAGTTTTTTTCTTTGTTTACTTCAGGGAGGGGGGAGAAGGAGGTTCTGCAGCAGCAGCAGGGACAGTCATAGATTAATGCTTTTAGTGCAGATGATGGAGGAAGAGGGGAACGGGACTCTTATCTATTCATGTTGTCATGTATTTGCTCTAGCACTACCACCCTAACCTGGCACTACCACCCTACCTGGTACTACCACTTAACCTGGCACTACCACCTAACCTGGCACTACCACCTAGCCTGCCACTACCACCTAACCTGGCACTATTGTATATCACCTAAACTGACACTACCACCTAACCTGGCACTATTGTATATCACCTAACCAGGCACTACCACCTAACCTGGCACTATTGTATATCACCCTAACCTGGAACTATATCACCCCAATCTGCCAGTATACTACCCTAACATCACTTGGCGTTGACGTACGGTGCGCTGCCTGTCCGCCTGGGGGGGGATGCCAGATATAGGATCCGCCCCAGGTGCCAATTTTGAAAACCATGTATCATTTTCCTTTCACTTCACAATTATGTGCCACTTTGTGTTGGTCTATCACATAAAATCCCAATAAAATACATTTACATTTTTGGTTGTAACATGACAAAATGTAGGAAATCTCAAGGGGTGTGAATACTTTTTCAAGGCACTGTATGTGTGTGTATATATACATTTTTTTATAGTTGGCCCCCTACTTTTGTCCCTGTCCCCTCATGTGCCCCCCCTAAATATGAAAGCTGGAGACTCCACTGTCTAGCAGTAAATACCCTCAGATTTCATGTCGCAGCCTTATCTGTATTCTTCGATAATAGACTCGCCCTGAACCCCCTCATAAAAAGATTCTTATCAGCCAGGGAGAGGGTAACCCCAGGGAGAACAAACAGATTCCCACCGTGGGACTTATCCCTGGTATTAGATGCCCTAACTAAAGGGCACTTTGAGCTGTTGGCTCAGGCTTCAGTTAAATTTCTTTCCCTTAAAATGGCCTTCCTTCTAGCGATCGCGACTGCCAGAAGAGTTGGCGACCTACAGGCTCTGACAATTAAATAGCCTTTTCTGTTACTAGAGGATAGGGTCCTTCTCAGGCAGGATCCTTTGTATTTGCCAAAAGTGACCTTGAATTTCCATAGGTCACAGGAAATTATACTTCCCTCATTTTGACAGAATCCCAAGAATGATAAAGAGGAAAAATGTCATTTATTAGATGTTAGACGTTGTCTACTGGTCTATCTGGAGAGAGTGAAATGATTTAGGAGATCAAACCATCTCTTGGTTAGTTTTTGTGGCCAGAGAAAAACCTCCAAGCCGTCAATAGCCAGGTGGATTAAACAAGCTATCTCGATAGCCTACGAGCACACAGGTAGACCTATCCCAGCTCACCTTAAAGTTTATTCAACTAGATCACTGGCGACCTCCTGGGAAGAGAGGGCAGGTGCTTTGATCGACCAGATCTGCAGGGCAGCAACATGGACGAGCCAAAACCTTCCTGAGGCACTACAGAGTGGAGCTGTTGTCTCCTCAGGACTTGGCATTCGGCAGGAAGGTCCTACAGGCGGTGGTCCCACCCTAAGGTAGGCCTGAACTTCTTGCTCATCATCTCAGGTTTGCCGTCCTGGAAGATGACTGGAGAAAATTACCAGTTACACTTACCGGTAATGCGTTTTCTACGAAATCTTCCAGGACGGCAGGCCTACTTCCCTACCCTTAATTGTTGGTGATGTTTCATTTCTTATAGAATGTACCCTCTGGCACCAGTGCGGGCTTATACTTTGTCATAACTAAGGGACAGAGGGAAGGGTGGGGCCTTTTAAACTCTGTTGTTGATTGTGTTTCCTGTCAGGTGAGACCCGTCATCTCAGGTGTGCCGTCCTGGAGGATTTCCTAGAAAACCCGTTACCGGTAAGTGTAACTGGTAATTTTCTTCTAATTTAAATGAGTGGCCACTTGTGTTGTTAAACTCCATTCCGCAAAATAGTTTTATCCCTATTGTGGGATCACCAGTACTGTATTTATAAATTGAAATCATATCCCCTCTCAAGCGTCTCTTCTCCAGAGAATAAGTTCAGTGCTTGCAACCTTTCCTCAAAACTAGTATCCTCCAGACCCTTTATTAGCTTAGTTGCCCTTCTTTGTACTCGATCCATTTCCAGTACATCCTTCCTGAGGACTGGTGCCCAGAACTGGACAGCATACTCCGGGTGCGACTGGACCAGTCTTGTAGAGCGGAAGCATTATTGTTTTATCTCTGGAGTTGATCCCCCTTTTAATGCATGCCAATATTCTGTTTGCTTTGTTAGCAGCAGCTTGGCATTGCATGCCATTGCTGAGCCTATCGTCTACTAGGACCCCTAGGTGCTTTTCCATCCTAGATTCCCCTAGAGGTGTCCCCCCCCCTCCCAGTGTATAGATTGCATTAATATTTTTGCCACACAAATGCATTATTTTAAAATTTCTACATTAAACCTCATTTACCATGTAGTTGCCCACCCCATTAATTTGTTCAGATCTTTTTGCAAGGTTTCCACATCCTGCGGAGAAGCTATTGCCCTGCTTAGCATCGTCGTGAGGAACTGTGTCAAATGCTTTTGCAAAATCCAAATACACCACGTCTATGGGCCTTCCTTTATCTAGATGGCAACTTACTTCCTCATAGAAGGTTAATAGATTGGTTTGGCAAGAGCGATTCTTCATGAATCCATGCTGATTACTGCTAATAATACCGTTCTCGTTACTAAAATCTTGCATATAGTCCCTTATCATCCCCTCCAAGAGCTTGCATACAATTGATGTTAGGCTAACTGGTCTGTAATTCCCAGGGATGTATTTTGGGCCTTTTTTAAATATTGGTTCTACATTGGCTTTTCTCCAATCACCTGGTACCATTCCAGTCAGTAGACTTCAGTAAAAGTCCCTTTGTATGCAAGCCATCTGGTTCTGGTGATTTATTAATGTTAAGTTTCCCAGGTCTAATTTTAATTCTGTCCTCTCTTAACCATGGGGGTGCTTCCTGTGATGTGTCATAAGAATAAACACTGCAGTTTTGGTTACTGAAGCCCCCAGATTGCCCCGTGAAGACTGAGGAGAAGAATAAATTCAATACCTTCACCATCTACCCATCCTTTGTAACCAGATGTCCTTCCTCGTTCTTTATGGGGCCAATATGGTCTGTCCTCCCTTTTTTACTGTTTACAAACTTAAAGAATATGTTGGTATTTTTTTTGCTCTCCCCCGCTATGTGTCTTTCGTGTTCTATCTTAGCCACCCTAATTGCACCCTTGTATTATTGCATTCTTTATACAGTCTGAATGCTGATGATGATCCCTCAACCTTGTATCTTTTTAAGGCCTTCTCCTTTGCTTTTATATGCATTTTTACATTGGAGTTAAGCCATCCAGGACTTCTGTTCGCTCTTTTAAATTTATTACCCAATGGGATGCATTGGCTAATGCCCTTATTTAATATGCTCTTAAAGCAAACAAATCTCTCCTCTGTGTTCTTTGTTCCTAAGATTTTATCCCAGTTTATGCCTTCTAGCAGGGCTCATAGTTTAGGAAAGTTGGCTCTTTTGAAATTCAGTGTATTTGTATTCCCCTTATGTTTCCTATTTGTGTGATTTATACTGGAGCCAATTGACCTGTGATCACTATTTGCTAAATTGTCCTGTATTTCCACATCCGTGATCAGGTCGGTATTGTTGGTAATCAGTAGATCCATAGTTACATAGTAGGTGAGGTTGAAAAAAGACACAAGTCCATCAAGTCCAACCTATGTGTGTGATTATATGACCCTTTATTTCTAGTTGGTGTGTCTACCATCTGAACCAAAAAATTGTCCTGCAAGTCCTTTAGGAACTGGCGAACCTTAGATGAATGTGTGGTTCCCTCCGCCCAGTCTATGTCTGGATAATTAAAATCCCCCGTTATAACACTTCCCATCCTTGCTGCTAATCCAACTTGTGATAGATCAGTCTCCCTCTCCTCCCTCAGGTTAGGGGCCTATAGCATACTTCCAGTATTATTTTCCCCTAAGCTTCTATGTCTGGATAATTAAAATACCCCAATATGATGCCCTCTGCATTTTAGTGAGCCAGGGAGGCACAGGTGCGGTGTTCAGCCCCTCTGCAGGGAATCTGTGGCAGACTGCAGCTGGATAAAACTGAATGCTATACTGAATAGTACTGACCTTTAGGGTCCTGACCGTTACGGGGCGAAGGTCCAGAATGCAAGCTGTTTTCTTTTTATTTAAGCTTTAAGCAACAGTGGGTTTCAAAATATGGGGGTCTAAAACCATAAATTGAAATATAAGGGAAAGGTATAGAGCCAATATACACTATATATTACCATATTAGGACGCCTGCCTTTACATGCACATGAACTTTAATAGCGTCTTAGTCCGTAGGGTTCAATACTGAGTTGGGCCCACCTTTTGCAGCTATAACAGCTTCAACATTTCTGGGAAGGCTGTCCACAAGGTTTAGGAGTCTGTCTATGGGAATGTTTGACCATTCTTCCAGAAGCGCATTTGTGAGGTCAGACACTGATGTTAGACAAGAAGACCTGGCTCACAGTCTCCACTCTAATTCATCCCAAAGCTGTTCTGTCGGGTTGAGGTCAGGACTCTGTACAGGCCAGTCAACTTCCTTCACACCAAACTCGCTCAGCCATGTCTTTAATGGACCTTGTTTGTGCACTTGTCATGTTGGAACAGGAAGGGGACTGTTCCCACAAAGTTGGCAGCATGAAATTGTCCAAAATTGGTATGCTGACGCCTTAATGCCCCATACACACGATCAGAAATTCCGTCAGAAAAAAGAACTTTTGACCCCTGAAAAACAACCCTACACCATAATCCCCCTTCTGCAAAATGATTTGAATCAGTTCACAAAGCAAGGTCCATAAAGACATGGGTAAGTGAGTTTGGGGTGGAGGAACTACAAATACCATACTGGTGACCCCACAATAGGGATAAAACTTTTTTGCAGGAAGGGAGTTTAACAATACACGTGGCCACTCATTCAAATTAGAAGAGAAGGGGTTTAACCTTAAACTACGTAGAGGGTTCTTTACTGTAAGAGCGGCAAGGATGTGGAATTCCCTTCAACGGGTAGTGGTCTCAGCGGGGAGCATCGATAGTTTCAAGAAACTATTAGATAAGCACCTGTATGACCACAACATACAGGGATATACAATGTAATACTGACAAATAATCACACACATAGGTTGGACTTGTGTCTTTTTTCAACCTCACCTACTATGTAACTTGACTGGCCTGCACAGAGTCCTGTCCTCAACTCGACAGAACACCTTTGGAATGAAATAGAGTGGAGACTGCAAGCCAGGCCTTCTCGTTCAACATTGTGTGACCTCACAAATGCGCTTCTGGAAGAATGGTCAAACAATCCCATAGACACACTCCTAAACCTTGTGGACAGCCTTCCCAGAAGTGTTGAAGCTGTTATAGCTGCAAAGAGTGGGCCAACTCATATTTGAACCCTACGGAGTAAGACTGGGATGCCATTAAAGTTCATGTGCGTGTAAAGGCACTTTTGGTAATATAGTGTATGTGAACAGGCGATCTGCAATTTCAAATGTTGCTGCCTAAAGATTGTTCTCTTTAACCATAGCAGGAAGAAATGTAAAAGGGAACTTTATTTAGAAAATTAAGTCCTGCTAGATCACTTCAGGCTGGCCCCAGGTATTGCTATGTAAAACATTAAAAATAAGTGCCTGTACTGTTCAAAATCCAGCTCTGCACATGCTCAGTTGCTCTCCATTTTTGGGCACTGACAAATTTTTAGAGGCCACTCTGCTGACATCCTTAAAGCGGAATGAAACCCACCTTATCCTTTACAGCCAAGGAAGCTGCTTCTGTTTGATCCACAACTGCCATGGTGCTACACGTGATCAGTTATGACACCAGCCAGTTGATGGTTTGACAGTTTGGTTGAGAAAACAAGCATATGTGACAGTTGGCAATCCTGGCATTCCAGGAATGTAACTTTTTTGTTAAAGCGTTGGGTTTAGTTCCGCTTTATGATTTACTTTTGCTCAGGGGCTCTGGGCTTCAGGAAAATGGCAGCCTTCAGCAAGAGTAAACAGGAGCGATGCTGGAGGCAATTTCCAGCACACACTAATATTTGTAGCATAATTAATAATGTGGAATGTATGTCTCTTGCTAAGGCCTCTTGCACGCGGTACTGATGTTTAAGCATTAAACATCAGTACCGTGGATAAACCGCAGTACTGTGGATTAAGTATGAACTGTGTTAAGATAATTTAATATAATTTTTTAAAAGTTTGTTACTATGTACGGCAATGTAAATATGTCAGTCTTATGCCTTCTTTTTTTTTCTTCCCTCTTTTTGTGTATGTAGATTTAAAAACTAATAAAAAATTTAAAGGAAAAGAAAAAAAAAGAATATGCAGCGCTTGTTTATGCACCTGTGTGTATAGACACATTGTAAACAATAATTGAGCTGCCACTGGTCAAACCATCAAATGGCTGTTGTCATAACTGATCACATGTGCAGCATCAAGGCAGTTGTCAAACAGAAGCTAAGATGGCAGCTTCCAATGCTGAAAAGGATTGGAGGGTTTAGTTCCACTTTAAGATATAAATATAGGAGTCACCACAGCGGGGTTGTGTTTAATGGTCTATATTCCAGGGCTAACATCCTTATGCTTGCTTTACTGGTTGGTTAGTCTCTGCATTAGAACAAGCACTAAAACCAGCACTTGTGTACAGGCAGTCAGAGAACCCGATGTACAAATGCTTGTTCTGGGTGACTGTCAAAATTGAGTCGGGATTTGAGACAAGAACACCGCAGTTGCAGTAGCTGCTCCTATGAAAAAGGACTACCTGACCATGTTTATAAACACTGTTCAGGCTATACGAAATTCGAATTTCGGAAAATGGTTATATACAAATAGAATGAAATCGAATTCTAATAGAAAAGACTAGAATAGAAAGAACAATAGAACAGAATAAAAAAAAAAAAAAAAAATATATGAAAAAAAAATAAATATATATATATATATATAATTATGATACCATCTTCTGGAATTGGAATTTTGTACAGATTGAATTCGAATTTGAATAGAAAAGATTAGAATAGAATATATTATATTTTTTTCTATTCTGTTCTATTGTTTTTCTATGCTATTCTTATTTTCTATTCTATTCTAATCTTTTCTATTGGAATTCGATTTCATTAAATTCGAAATCATGAAATTCGAATTTTGCAAAATGGTTATATATAGTTTACTTTTTCAAATTCGGTCAAATTTTTTGAATTTGACAGGTTTTTTTTCGAATGCGGTAGAATTTTTTCGAACTTGATAGTTTTTTCGAATGAGGTTGAATTTTTTCAAATTCGAATACGAAACTAAACAAATCCCGAAAATGAATATAATGAATCTAACTAAACAAATTTATTTAAATAACGAACCAAAACTAAATTAAACACATTTTTTCATCCTGCACATGTCTACGTATGACCGGACTAAAATAAGGACGTTGATAGCAAGTAGCCAATAGCTGACCTAGCGTCGGTTTTAGTCCGTCGGACTAGCATACAGACGAGCTGATTTTTCGACCGGACTCAAGTCCGTCGGAAAGATTTGAAACATGTTTTATTTCTAGGTCCGTCGGACTTTTGGGGAAAAAAAAGTCAGCTGGAGCCCACAAACGATCAAATTGTCCGACGGAGTCCAGTCCGCCAGACCAGGTCTGCCTGAAAGTCCGCTCGTGTGTACGCGGCATAAGGATTGCTATCTGGGTGCATCCGGGGTTTCCCTCCCCCTCTGCAAGCCCCAATACACAGAGCCTAACATCCCAGTTTGGGGGACCTCCAAATACCTGACTTATAACTCCAGCTACCTCCCTCCAATACCGAAATAACTTCGGGCACCTCCAAAACATGTGAAATTAAATCACCTTCCCCCGCATCTTGAACAACTTGCGTCCAATCTGCGGCCAAACAAAAAAAGCCTTTGGGGGGAGTATAATAAGCTCTATATAGCAAAAACAGATGTGAAATCCTTTGGGAGGGGGAAAGTGAGACCCAGGGGTTCAATTCAAGGACTCTACTCTACTGTTCTTTCATTATAGTTCCTACTTCTTGTTCCCATCTCCTCCTACCTGGTGGGACCCCTATCCCCTCCAGGCACCCCTTGAACATATGCGGTTATAAGCTTGAGATAAGGCCTTTTAGGGTTGTTGCATTCATTACCTTCTGGAGCAAAGGAATCTTACTCCATTCCAGTTCCCCCTCTCTAAACTGCTCTCCCAGAGCATGCCTGACCTGCAGATACCTAAAAAAGGATTTATTCGGTATGGTGTATTGTTCCCTCAGTTCCTGAAAAGATTTCAGAATGTCGTCTTTGTATAGCTAGCTAATAAACGTTATTCCACACCTTTCGCATTCCTTGATTGTCGCCATCTTCTGGATTTCTCCAAGATTTCTGTTCTCCCATAGGGGGGTATACTCTGTGAATCCCCTATACTGCAACAAATTCTTCTCTGTATCCAGGGGCGTAACTACCACCATAGCGACCCATGTGGGCGCTATGGGGCCCACAGCCGAGTGGGGCCCAGTGAGGATAAGAGCACCGCCGGCACAGTCTCCCAGCCAGGGGAAGAGAGAGGAAAGGAAGAGGCGAGCTGTCCGTATCAGCAGAGAGCTGAATTGCCCGATGTAAGAGCTTTCATTAGAACTTCCAGTGTTCCCGGGCTCACGTCACATAGCTCCACCTTTTGGTCCAGTGCCTTTGATAGGCAGAACGCCGATCCAATGCGGGACATGTGACATCATCAAAGGCGTCGGGCCAAGAGGTGGGGCTATGTGACGAGCCCGGGAAGACAGGAAATTCAAATGAAAGCTATTACAGCGGGCAATCCCGCTCTCTGCTGATCCGGGTGGCTTGCCTCTTCCTCTGCATAGGTGGGTTGAGGTCAGGACTCTGTACAGGCCAGTCAACTTCCTTCACACCAAACTCGCTCAGCCGTGTCTTTAATGGACCTTGTTTGTGCACTGGTCATGTTGGAACAGGAAGGGGACTGTTCCCACAAAGTTGGCAGCATGAAATTGTCCAAAATTGTCCATACAACATTTTGCTATGGGGCCCTGCTATTTCTAGTTACGCCCCTGTCTGTATCCCATACTTTCACCAATAAACTTCGTGTGGGAAGCCTAGAGAGAAAGGAGCCCGCCTCCATGGCTTCCACCATTGATCCATGCAGAGTGTTTTGTAGCAACATTTCCCTCCCTACACATCCCCCTTCCAACCCATTACATCCTCCCATATGCTGTAATTGTGCCGCGAGGAAGTAACTCTGAGGGTGTGGAAGTGCAACCCCTCCTTCCTGTCCCAGTAATATTGTGTATATGCACAGGAGGGGTACATGGTCTTCAACTGTTTTTTACAGGTTTTCTGTGTAACTCACACACAAGAGAAGGATATTGGTTTATATACATTTATTTGAATTGTGTCTTTTATGTATTCTATTTGCACGCAGGAGATGGCTAATTGTATTATTACATGATACAGTTATTCATCTATTAATATTTTTGATCACATATTATCACAAGTGGTGTAAAGATAGGAATAGCGCATTCACACCCATTCAATTCACTTATTCTTTATCCTTTAAGGAAAAGGTTTTTTTTTAATGCAGCAATTCTGACAAACACATTGATTTTTTTGTGCCGGTGACACATATTTATGCAGTGATTTTAATAATGCTTAAAGTGAAACGATAAAAATGAAATATTCCTTTAAATATTGTGCCGGGGTGTCCCCTTAGTCTGCCTTTAAAATGGCACATCTGTGTGATGTGTAGAACAGCGCCGCAGCAAAATGACATTTCTAAAGGAAAACATTTAATTTAAACTTGCCCGCGGCTGTAATTTATTGTACAGTATAGTATGCACTCAGTACGTGTGGCATGGAGGTGATCAGCCTGTGGCACTGCTGAGATGTTATGGAAGACCAGGTTGCTTTGATAGCGGCCTTTAGCTCGCCTGCATTGTTGGGTCTCTCATCTTCCTCTTGATAATACCCCACAGATTCTCTATGGGGTTCAGGTCAGGCAAGTTTGCTGGCCAAGCAAGCAGTGTTACCATGATCATTAAACCAGGTATTGGTACTTTTGACAGTGTGGGCAGGTGCCAAATCCTGCTGGAAAATTACATCAGCATCTCCATGAAGCTGGTCAGCAGAGGGAAGCATTAAAGTGATACTAAAGGTTTGTTTAAAAAAAAAAATAACAAACATGTTATACTTGCCGCCTCCTGTGCAAGGGTTTTGCACAGAGCGCCCCCAATTCTCCTCTTCAGGGGTCCCCCAACGGCACTCCTGGCTCCTCCTCTTCTCAAGTTGCCCCACAGAGAGCTGCATTCCACTTGTGCGGGTGCACTCCCGAGTCCTGCTGCTGAGTTCATTGACACAGACAGCAGGACTCAGCCCCGGCCCCCCGGCTTCTGTGTCACTGGATTTGATTGACAACAGCGGAAGCCAATGGCTCCTGCTGCTATCAATCTATCCAATGAGGACCTGAGACAGCGGCTGGAGCTGCTGTGTTCGTAGCTGTCGCTGGAAAGATCGAGTTCTGGTAAGTAAAAGGGGGGCTCTGGGGGGGCAGCTGCAGCATTGAAGATTTTTCATCTTAATGCACAGAATGCATTAAAGTGAAAAACACTGAGACTTTACAACCCATTTAGAATTTAATGGTAGAGGGCTGCGCTGACTTTAGACTTTATAAAACACAGTGGACCAACACCAGCAAATGCCATGGCTCCCCAAATCATCACTGACTGTGGAACCTCATGCACCTCATGCACCTCTTGCACCTGGACCTCATGCACCTTGAATTCTGTGCCTCTCCCCTCTTGCTCCAGACCCTGGGACCTTGATTCCCAAATGAAATGCTAAATTTTCCACAGTTCATAATGATTTGGGGAGCCATGTCATCTGGTGTTGGTGCACTGTTTTTTATCAAGTCCAGAGTCAGCGCAATCTTATGTAATATGCTAGTTTTTTAAGATCCTGAATTTTAGGATTTTACTAGATGTAAGCCATATTCATCAAAATTAAAAGAAAGAAATGCATGAAATATATCATATGTGTGTATCACATCTACATAAAATATATGAGCTTTACTTTTTGAATTGAATTACTGAAATAAATACAATTTTTGATGATATTCAAATTTTATGAGATGCACCTGTATGTGGCTGTTCTCGAGTAAATGCCAATTGTTTCTTTGTGGTTACAAATGATTCAAGACCTATTTTTTTTCTGCATACAGATGCCCATTTAAAATGATGGAGCTATCCACGTACCCAAAGATGTAACCCAGTTGTTTTCTAGGAACTTCACAGCCCTACTCAGAACTAAGATGGATCTATCCAACTATGCGACTAGATGTCTGTCTTGGCTAGGCAGGGTGAATGCTTTGAAAATGGATGCTCTCCCTCGGTTTTTATACTTGTTCCAAACAATTCCTATTCACATACCTTTTTAATTTTTTAAGAAGCTTCGCCAGATGTTCTCCAATTTTATCTGGAAAGAGACCCGACCTAGGATACGTTATGAAACACTTTCCCTCCCGAAGACTCAGGGTGGGGCTGGAGTTCCAGATGCCTCTATTTATCATAAGGCAGCAGTACTCACACGTATACTTGATTCAATATAAAATAATATATGCCTAATTGTTAACAACAAAGCATTAACAGCGCTCCATATGAATAGCATAAATATTCAAAAATATGATAACTCATATACTGCAGTAAAAAGTCCTCTCATGTAAAATCATGTAAACATCCATAAACCATAAGCAGTGATTTTCATTGAAATGTCCATCAATCTAATGAGCATAAAGAAATGTGTAAAACCCTCTCCTCCTATTGACAGTTCAATGAAGTGAAATATATAAAAAGTCAAGACGTGGTGATGTGCTTCTAACCCAAACAAGATCTTATACTATGAATCATTTGCTGTCACACCTTTACCATTCCACCTCGTGCACACCCCTTTGTGTATTTGCTTACCAGAGGTAAGTGTTAACTGGACCTGTAGAATCCTTCCAACTGTAAGGCTGCACTGGGGAATCTGCTCTCCTTACCAGGTACAATGATATGGATGTGTCATGTGGGAATACAAGGGGATACTTTCCATAGTGTCAAACTGTTTATTGAAAGTGACCAATCCCCCCTCTTACAAATTATGCTTACAAGAAGTTTAAGAGATAACCGGCATGTGACAGTAATAATGTCAGCTCACCGCTGATCGGAGTTCCAAACGAGCTGCCCACCGCAATGAGTCCCGGAATGACGTTTACTGTGTGGAGCTGGTGAGTTGCGTGGTCACGCACTGACGCGTTTCCTCATTCTGTCTTCAGAGGGCGTCACGTATACTTGATTGGTTCTGTCATTCCTCATTCCCTAAACTTTCGGTTCAATTAGATGGCCATTTGAACACGATCAATCTCTGAGCTTTGCTGTGGACATCTGCTCTCCACCTGAAGGGCTCATTACTCCCTAACGACCTCATCTGTCAAACAATACAAATCTGGAACCAACTGATTTCCTCTAGAACCATATCTAAGCCAATGGGACCCATGATCCCTTTGTTTGGGACCCCGGCCTTTCCACCAGCTATGCATGGGACAGGGTTTGGACCCTGGCAAAGAGAGGATCATTGGCAACTTGCCCAAGTCCTTCGCGCAGACCCATCCTGGACTGCAGACACCCCTTCCCGATCATTCTCTCAACATCCAGCACACTGGCTTCAGAGGCAGCAAGCAATATCTACATATATACATACATACCTTTCCATCTATATATACATACCTTTCCATCTATATCTTTATCTGATCTCCTCTCTGATTTATCTGACTTTGGGAACATGCTACGACAGACAGATCCCCCAACACATGTGGTCTCCCAACCTTATTCTCTAATACACACCGCCTCCAATCCTGACCTCCCTCCAGGCCTGAAAAGTAGAGCTAGGCCACTCTATTTCACCCACGGAGTGGCAAAAATGCTTTATCTCGACCCATAAACTATCTTTAGCCATCAGGAATCAAGAAAAAGGGTTTAAATTGGTGACTCGATGGTATAGATGTACTTTGACATCATGTCAATTGGACGCTCCCAGACACCTGTTGGAGATGTTTGACGTCCAGGGGTACCTTGCTCCACATCTGGTGGGATTGCCCTCCTGTAAGGAGATTCTGGCAAGCAATCGTCGACCTGTACTGCAGACTGATGGCGACATCAATCGCACCTTCACCTGAGGTAGCCCTTCTATCTATGCCCCTCAAAAAGGTAAAGAAAGATGTATTGTGCCATTTCCTGGCTGCAGCTAGGACATAAATACCCAGACATTGGTGATTGACAACCATGCCTTCCTTGGGGGACTGGGCAATTGAAGTGGACCGAATTAGAGACCTGGAACGAATGTTGGCACGGGAAGTGGGTAAAGATGAGCAATTTTCTAATACATGAACCTCGTGGTCTATGTTCCGTTATTCCATGGGGTTCATCTTGTGGGCTGAAGGGGATCCTGTTCCTACCACTGCTTAGCCTAGATGGAGTGTTCCCTATCCATATATTTTCTGCTTTAATACTTTCTCTTCATTCCCTCAATTCCTCTTGACATCTTTATGTGCTTTTCGAGCAAACGACCCACACCAATTGTCTCACCACAAGGAAATTATGTGATCCATGCAGCATAACCTTTATTAAGAAACTTTGATCAACAAAATATCCTACGCCTTAGTATGTTACTATCCAAGTATCCACCACCCATAAAGCAGATGGTGGTGTTTACTAAGTTCAACTAAGCTATATGTTATGGACATACTTTGGCGTTACCGTTCAGACTTAAACTTCTGAGTATGGCCCAATTTATATATAATAGATGCGTTATGCATACGATACTCTAATTATTTTTGTATGCTATGTAACTAACTTGTCTATGTTATGCTTTCCTACCTAATAAAATAAGATTGAACTAAAATGATGGAGCTGTTAACACATCTCAAAATGCAAAAATTTAATTAAGGCATTTGTGGACTGATGTCATCTTGGCCCAGCCAATCAAGACATTTAAAATTTGGTACCTAGAAAAGAACTGGTCAAAGATGTCTGCGGCCAGGGAGGGAACACTGAGACATCGCAGAGCTGGAGGGGAGGGGAGTATAGTTCCACTAAAAGCCCAATCTAAGTTAGAATAAAGTCACCAGACATGCTCTCCACTTCCACCTTAAAAGACAGATACACAGCATATCTCTCTCGTCACTTTACACCCTGCACAACATGGTCGGCGACAGAGTTTATCAAAGTTGGGACACACCAGGGTGGCTGCTTACAAAATATTGATCTCAGCATAATAGGCTAAAGCAATGATAACCCAAGGTCAATGTAGCCATGATGTATTCCATTAGTTTGATTTTAAAATCACACTCTTTATGCAAGGGAGTGATTATTGGATTATTGATTATTTTCTTGACTCTGCCATTTTTACACTGCAACACAACATTGGAGGAATCAAAACGGGCAACTTTCTTTGTAGTTAGCGCTTCTGCCTTGCAGCACTGGGGTCTGCTTGTTCTTCCTGTGTTTGTGTGGGTTTCCTCCAGGTACTCCAGTTTCCTTCCACACTCCAAAGACATGCAGACAAGTTCACTGGCTTCTGTCCAAATTAGCCCTAGTATATGTATGTATAGGAGATAGGGACCTTTGCAAGCGCCTTAGGGCCAGGACTGATGTGAATATACACGTAAATGTAAAGTGCTATGAGTATTGTTGGCACCACATAAATACCTGTAATAAATAAAATGTTTTCCAGTCTTTAGTTTTCCGGTATTGGTAATTGTCCACTGTAGCCTGAAGATATTGTAGCCTGAAGATGTTTGAGATTTGTCGCGTAATCTGAAATAACACAGTACTGAGAGTGAGTGAACATTTCCATCAGACAGAAAAAGCCTGCCCATTTTCCTCCGACCTCTCTCATAACAAGCTAGTTTTACCCACAGAAATACAGTTGGGTGATTATCATACCATCCCTACAAACTCTACAGACCAAAGATTCTGGAAATCCCTTGAGGTCATTAATTTCTGAGACTCCAGAACAACTTAATCGAAGAGGTGCTGGAAACTTTAGACTTAAAGCGACACTGAAGGCATTAAGAAAAAAAAATACCTAGGAGCTATTTGTTGCAGATGAGACATGAAGTGGAGTTGATTCACTAAAAGGCAAATAGACAGTGCATTTTGAAAGTGCAGATGCTCCAGAGCTTAGTAAATGGGGGATGCTCTGCTGACTTCCATCATCCAATCATTTGCAAGCGAAAATACAGTTTTTTTGTTTTTGTTTGTTTTCCTCGCATGTAATTGGGTATTGTTTGTAAAGTGAAGCTTTACCTCATTTAATAAGCTCTGGAGAAAGTGCACCTACAGAGTACACAGTCTATTTGCCTTTATTAAATCCACCCCAATGACTCTTCTGCAGTAAAATACTCCTATTTGTCTGCTCTTAGTCTTCTATGGCATGTAAACTGAGCTGCACATGCACAGTCACACTGACACGCTACCTGTGTGCAGGAATGATAGACTCTTGTACATGTGTAGGAGTTACATCATCTGCGTTGGCCAATGAAGATGCCTGAAGGCAGGGAGAAGATGCTGCCACTGGCAAAGGACCCCTGTGGACTCTGGACAGTTTGAGAGGAAGTAAGTATAGTGACTTTAGGTCCCCTCTGGTGAGGTGGCTCCGACACAGCAAGGCTTCTCTGGATGGGCACCCAATAGTAGCTCAAACCATAGAAATACAGAAATGAGAGGAGTGCCAGACCAAAATTAGATGAAAGAGTGAGATAATTTTATTGGTGGAAAAAAAGTCATATAAAACGTGTTTCAGCGGCAACACTACTCCTTCATCAGGGCTCAACATGGGATAAAACTTGGATGGCCACAGAGAAAACAGTGACTTCACAGATCTATACTGGAACCAGTATTGAACTCTTCTCATAGAGCAAGGGGTCTACAAACTTTCTAAACAAAGAGCCACATTACTGTCTGTCAGACTTTAGAGAGCTGGACTGTGGCCAGTGGGAGTAGAAAATGTCCTGACGTCAGTAGGAGGAGTAGTGCCCCATGGTTAGTATTAGGGGAGGAGTAGTGTCCCATCATTGGTATCCGTGAGAGGCATAGTGCCCCACAGTTAATATTAGTTTATGATCTATTAAACATAAACTCTTAGACGTCCTATAGGATCGACTGTCAGCCAATCAGGTGATGGGTGTCAAAACCCGCTTCCTTATTGGCCGAATATTTATTCGCTGTTGTAACACACCTTGGTGAGCCATGAGCGCACTCTGCTCCCTGAGCCCACCCTATTTTGAAGCCTATTAGAGCCTCTGGCTTCAAAAAAACACCCACCCCGCATTGGAATCCATGTGTCCGGCGTGCTGAAAGGGGCCGGACACATGGATAGGGGGAGGCGGTGATGGATGGGGGGGCAGTTCCCCTTCCCCCCTAATGATCGGGCCGCCCCTGGAACAATATCTCAAGGCTGTGTGCAAAACACCATCATTAGCCTAGCCTTTATACACAATTGAGATTATCAGAATAGTAAAAAAAATTCAGCACAGACAGAAAAATGACAAGAAACCTGAGCAACAATGGCCAAAAAGGAAGTTACATTTTAATATGGTACTATGAACTTTAACAGTAGCCTGTCACACATATGGCAGTATAGAACATTTTGATGTCCTCCGGGCCCAGAATAAATAAAAGAATATAGATTTTTAGGGGTTAGGATGTGTTTAGTAGTGGCTAAAGTCCTATATACTGTAGATACCCAAATGTCAGCATCAGACTCAAGCAAAACAACTGGATGATTTGAGTGTCTGCTGATGCCTGGGTGGCAGAATTAATATTTTAGTGGCAACAGGGGGCCTCGCTCATGACGTCATTCCGCAAGCCGGGTGGAAGCTCAGACATGCTGGCTGTTTGAATTACATGCTGTTTAACATCATGCATTCTGTAAGTGCATTTTTATTGTTTTAATACATTTGTTAGGAAAAGTACTATGTGGATTTCTTCTTGTATTTACAGTAAATCCCTTCCTTGGAGTGTATTTTGGCTTAGGAGTCTCTATACTTTGGATCTTGGCATATTTGGCTGCAGAGCAGCAAGGCGTTTTGCGATCTCTTTGTGAGATCAGAATATCTGGTAAGCAGCTCTGTTAAACTCTTTGTGGAGATGAGGGTTCGGGAACACTCTTTTGTGGTGGTGTACACTAATATTTTCCACATTAAGGAAGAAGATTGTGGAGGATTATGAACTGAGCACTATTGTTTGAACTTTAATAATACTTTTTGCACATTATATATAGATTTTTGCACCTTATATGTTGTGTTAGGTCCCTTTCACACATGTGGACTGTTTGTCCATTTTTCATCCATCTGTTGGTGGATGAAAAACAGATATCAATGCATCTCTATTGAAAAACAGATGTAAACAGATCATCCATTTACATCAGTTTACATCCACATCCATCAACATCCTTTTTTTTTTAAACGGATCGAAGCCCTATTTTTGTTCCATTGAAGAAACGGAACGGATGTGTTTTTGCATTGGTAGTGGGTGTAAAAAAACTGATGTAGAATGTGTGAAAGGGGCCTTATGCACACTTTTTTACAGTTATTATTGTTCACATGATCTGATGAGTTGATTTAATGCTTTAATGCGTTTTTTTTGTGTAACAGGCATGTTGTAATGCAATTTCTCCTTTTGGCCACAAGATGGAGACAGAGAGATGCTGATGTATTGAAGTAAGTATTGAAGGTTGTCTTTTCTAATGTATTAATTCTTTGCAGAAATGTTGAACAGTGTTGTAAGCTTCCATATGCTTTAAACCGTGATAATATATTCAATTTGTTTATCACTACCAGGTGTGTGTCTGTTTTTGGTAATTATCTACAGCATCTAACAGTATTTTCCACATGTGTTTTTAAATGTGTTTGCAGTAATTTAATTTAATTGGATGTGCCAGACGGGGCGAGGTCATTCTTGGGGTTGAGGTGGAGATTAGAGAACCCAAATTTACTAAGCGGCTCCTTCGGGGGTGGCGCTACATTTGTTTATTATATTTCATATGAAATTAATTGATCATTATTGCATTAATTGTTTATGGGCAGCGCACTTGGGAATTTGTATTTAGTTGGTTACACATCCAACCCGGATAGGTGATTTGATGCAGCAGTCAGGGGCGTTGCTAGGTGGAAAAGAGACCAGGGGCTTCAGCCCGAAGTCCAGGGGGGGGGGGATTGACTGCTTGGGAGGGGTTAGGCTCACTTGCTGGTTGCTGCCTGGCTCACCAGTGCCCATCCATGCTGACCACTAAACTGACCTACTCGACCATTACACTGACCTACCAGACACCTACACTGACCCCCCTAACACCTACACTGACCCCCCTGACACCTACACTGATCCCCCCCTGACACCTACACTGATCCCCCCCTGACACCTACACTGATCCCCCCTGACACCTACACTGATCCCCCCCTGACACCTACACTGATCCCCCCCTGACACCTACACTGATCCCCCCTGACACCTACACTGATCCCCCCCTGACACCTACACTGATCCCCCCCTGACACCTACACTGATCCCCCCCTGACACCTACACTGATCCCCCCCTGACACCTACACTGATCCCCCCTGACACCTACACTGATCCCCCCTGACACCTACACTGATCCCCCCTGACACATACACTGACCCCCCCGTGACAGGTGACTTCTTGACAATCCTGCAGCTCAGCCTTACCTGTGTAGTGTAGCCCATCTCATCCATGACCACTTTGAGACAGCAGGCTGTACGCACCAGGGCGAGAAAGCCAGGATAGGAGAGCCGCTTTGCTGCCTGCCCATTTACACAGAGCGAGTGAGGATCTCCCAGTGCCCAGCACGGCCGCAGTGTCATTTCCGCCTCCTCCTGGACCCGGCAGCGCCTATGATGGACGTCACACATCCTGCAGTCTCGGCATTGGACCAGTGGGAAGTCCATCATAGGGGCCGGGTCCCGGAGGCGGGACTTTTTGTATGTCACTCGGTCATGCTGGATAAGCGGGAGATCATTCTCTGTTGCCTGTGTAAACGGCTCAGGGCTAATAATGCATTTAGCAATATCGAGACCCGGGGCTTTATGGGGGCACACTCGGGGCCCCAGCCCCCATCAGCCCCCCCCCCCCCCAACGCCACTGGCGGCAGTCCTTTATCTGAATTATTTTTAATTAATTTCATTGTCTCAATCATTTGTCATTTAGCCATTAAGTGAGATCTAATGAATAGATATGGGAGGATTGATTGTCAATATTAAATCCTCACACTTTTTAGATATTTTTTCACTTATTTAGCAAGCGCACAAATATATTTTGGTTTACAAAAGTAAGTAATTAAACTGCTCAGATCTGGAATAATTGATGAGGCAGGGAAGTGGCACATTATTTTGAAAGAGGTTGCACAAAGGTAGATAAAGATGGTATCAAAAGAAGGTGAAAATCTCTACCTCCCAGCCAATATGACCCATGGAGTATTGGCTCCACAACTATGTTCCTGCTGACCCTTGAAAAACTTCCAAATACTGCAAACGTCGGTGCTTGACTGTACGTTTCTAAATTCTTTGTTGGTAAAAGTCCATGGTTAAGATGGTGGTACGAATGCTAGTGTGTTTTGGCTAGGTTGCATTAGTCGTAGCTTTCTGATACATGTCAGAATTATTCTTAAGAGCTGCCAAGACACAAAATGTGGGAGGAAAAATGCACCCTCATCAGCTTTGTTAATTACAGCACCTCCCCTGCCACTCGACACACCCAAGGATCTTACAGCTCAAAACAGCAGTACATCCATGCGAAAGCATACAAGAGACACATGTAGGAAACACTCCTACTTGGTTGGCTTCCTCTACACAGATTTTAGGTCAACTATTCTAATGCCTTGCAATTCCATTTCCCACCACAGGAGGGAACTATGCAGTATCCAACCATAAAGGTCTTGGACATCTGTCACTTCTATTGCAAGCCTTTACTCATCATTAAAGTGGAAGTCCAGTCAAAAATGAAAATTTTTCTATTAATTATATGTAAAATATCTTTATCTTTGACATTATTAATTTTCTGTATAGGTGATTGTGTCACTTAGAAAGTCTATTTAAAGCCAGACAATCAGCTTCTTCCTGTTCTTCAGGGACAACCTTACTTCCTTATTTCTGAATTCTGCATGGGGGCCTCTCACTTCCTGAAAACAATGTCCTTCTCTGATACACGCCCCGCCCCCATCCCTCCTCTCCTTTTTAGACAGACATGCCTAGACCTGCCCAGCCCCGCCCCCATCCCTCCTCTCCTTTTTAGACAGACATGCCTAGACCTGCCCAGCCCCGCCCCCATCCCTCCTCTCCTTCACAGATCTCCTGCTGTCTTCATAGCCTCGTTTTGGATAGCAGTTTCTCCTGAGGGGGGGGGGAGGCTTTGGAAGTATGTTCTGTTAGAAACTGTTAGATTATAATCACGTCGATGTTTCTGCATGCCACTGTGTGCATGGTGTGGCACACGGACAGCTAAGGGTGCTACATGTGAGCTACATGTGAGTGAGACTTGTCATGCGACTTTGGACACATAAAGTCGCATGACAAGTCACAGCCCATTGATTTCAATGGCAAACGTTCCCATCTATGTGACTTTGAAAAGGTGCCAGAACTACTTTGATGCGACTTTGATCCAGATTGTAAAGTTGGATCAAAGCTGCACTCAAAGTCGCACAGCTTTGGAGTCGCACTAGTGGAAACGTAGCCTAAGGTTAGAGTGCGATTTTGGAGTGTGGCTTTGATGCAACTTTACACTCTCTGGATAAAAGTCACATCAAAGCATTGCAGGTACCTTTTCAAAGTCACATAGATGGGAACGGGTGCCATTGAAATCAATGGGCTATGGCTTGTCATGCGACTTTATGTGTCCAAAGTCGCATTACAAGTCATACTAGTGGAAACGGAGCCTAATGCCCCGTACACACGCTCGGATTTTCCGACCACAAATGTTTGATGGGAGCTTGTTGTCGGAAAGTCCGACCGTGTGTAGGCTCCAGCCTACACTTTCCATCGGAATTTCTGTCATACAAAATTTGAGATCTCAAATTTTCCGACAACAAAATCCATTGTTGTAAATTCTAATCGTGTGTACACAATTCCGACGCACAAAGTTCCACACATGCGCGGAATCAAGCAGAAGAGCCGCACTGGCTATTGAACTTAATTTTTCTCGGCTCGTCGTACATGTTGTACGTCACCACGTTCTTGATGTTCGGAATTTCCGACAAGATTTGTGTGACCGTGCGGCATTAGTCTACGTTTCCACTATTGCAACTCCAAAGTTGCGACTTTGATGCAATTTTAAGTGCAGCTTTGATCCAACTTTACACTCTCTGAATCAAAGTCACATCAAAGTATTGCAGGCAACTTTTTCAAAGTCGCTGATTTCCAAAGTTGCATAAATGGGAACGGGTGCCATTGAAATCAATGGGCTGTGACTTGTAGGGAAACTTTGTGTCCAAAGTCGCATGACAAGTCACACTAGTGGAAACAGAGCCTTAGTGTGGATGCCTGTACTATGATCATTGTAGACTGTGAGCTGAGTCCCCCCCCCAACCAACCCCCCCCCCGTGTCCAGCTCCTTTCTCCTGTGCACAGCTATACTGTATATGTGCACTGCAATTCCCATCCCCCTCCTGTGTGGATGGGGCTTTTTATTTCTTCATTTTCTCATGTACAGTGGAACCTCGGATTGCGAGTAACGCGGTTAACGAGCGTTTTGCAATACGAGCACTGTATTTTTAAAAATCAGGCCAAAGCGGTGTGTGGCGTCGCACTGTGTCCGCCGTCCCAACACAATGCACTTAAGGACCTTATCGGTAAGTTTTCAGGAAAAGAGTGCCCTTTCATGCGGATTGCTTTGATTTGCTTCAGCCCCGCACGCCCATGCTCTCAAAAGGCCTGGGCCAAGGCAAGGCAGACTTTCTTCAGAGGAGCATAGCCCGGATGGCGCTCCCACTCAGAAGAAAAGTTCCAAGGAAGATGTCTTTGCTCCTCTTCCCCAGAGACAGCACCCCAGCAAGAGTCGTGCAGGGCCTGTGGCGCAGTATCTATGCCCAGGAGGCTGGTGAGTAGACACTGCCTGGAGGAGTATGCAGCTAACAGGTAATGCCAAATGTCTTTATTACTGATAAGAGTGGCACAAGATTCTGTTTTGAACTCACCTTAATTACCTGAAGCAACTGTTACACTTGTATTGGAAACTGTTGGAGACTGTTGCCATAGGAGACAGCGTTCTTGGCCGTGCAGATGTGGCATCTTGCTCGATGCTTTTCCCTGCGTGGCTGTCCTCCTGTAGAAGTCTGGGAGTCTGCCAGGTTGGCGTTGCGCAGACACATTTGGGTGCCTCGAAGAGAGTAGTAATGTAGCGCACAGAGCACGCTTAGTGGGTGTGGCCAAATTGCCCTTGCTGACATCATCACCCTTCAGTGATGCCAAACAGCCGCCTACAGCGGCAACAGATTTGTGTATGATTTGGGGAACCACAGCCTGGTGTGGGTAATGTGTTAGGGTTTCAGGTGGGCTGAAACCCTGACACAGGATTCAAAACCCGAACTTTCCGGGTGAATCCTGTGGATTCATGTGTCTGGCGCCCATGAATCTACTTTGCACTGCACCTATGCCTTACGACCCACTCTATGTGGAGGGATGTCGACAACTCATGGCTCTGGAGGTTTTAATTGGACTGAAGGAGGCCTGGGTCCTTGCTACATATATTTGCTAGTTGCTTGTCTAACCACTGGAAGAGCACCCTGGCACTTTGGCGGCTAGGGAGGCCATATGGATGAGACCCCGGGTTGCGTATTGCTTCCTAGAAACAAAAGTGGGGCAGAATGGAGGGGGTTCGAGAAAAATGCCCGTATAAACAGGCTGTCGAAACTGTATACCCTAAGCAAGCTAAAGGTCAACCTGCTCCTACATACTGTAGCATCTGCAGGTGCCGGCAAACCAGCAATAACCAGCCCATGTACTGGGTGAGTCTAATGGGAATGGTTTAATAATTATCAACCAGCTGCTGCACCTGCAGGACTCTGAGGAGAGTGTCAGGATCTACATCCCTTTAGACATGATTTCCTATTGGGGGTTTCTTGCCAAAAATGACATTTTTGTAGCAGTGGATGCCAAAAATCTGACTTGTATCTTAGTGCAGACTTCTGGGAAAATCAGTGAGCCAGTCACACAAGTGCATGCCCAGACTCTTAAGGTAAGACCTAGAAGGCATGCTTCACGGGTTTCTGGACAGCATGTTGTACAGAGCCTTGGATGAAGGTATCAGGCACTCATGGTCACTTCGGGAGATTCCTCACTGCTCCTCCTCCAGACCATTTCTCTCCCATGGAGCTTCCAAGTCCACCACAACAGCAGGTGGGCTGCTACAATGCTTACAGACATCTCAGACTCAAGAGGGATTGCAGGTTTTCTACCCGATTGGAGTTCGCAGGGGATGTTGGTTAGTGTCCAGTTGCAGATTGGAAGAGATGGAACCCTTTTGGGCCCTTTTTGAGATCTTTAAGATGGAGTCCATTAAACAGTATAACCACATGGCTGGAGACTGTTGCTGGATCGTCAAGATGCCTATCCTATCCTCAAACCTTAGAGCTCACAAATATTAAAGGAAGGTTTGGGACTTAACATCCCATGGGACTTTAAATGAAACCATGACCTGATGGGGTCATGTGTTTCCATCCCTATACTAATCTAGGAGAAAGGAGCAACAAGGGTGGGACTTTAAATGAAATGCGTGAATGCCAAAAAACGAAATTGATGAACAACTAGGAAAATTTATTTGATTCATAAAAATATAACATGCATATAATAAAATATCAATCACAAATGGAAAGAAATATTGGCAATAATAGCAACAATTCTACATGATAATATGAATACAACAATTTTCCATGGTACACCAACTAGATGTTAATATATAACCATATGATATGGGGTATTGCCTACAAAATAAGCCTCCAAAACCTAAAAAATAATAAATAAAATTGCATAACGCTGGTGAAAAACGCGACAATGGTAGCTCTACGCGTTTCGTGGCTGAAATGCCACTCATCAGGAGCAAGCGCGTGTCTTATCTAGAATAAAAGATATAAAAAATGGTCTAGTGAATACAGACATGAAACAGAGGTGGGGTAATTGAAAGAGTCCCACACAAAGTGCATGCTTATGCACTATGGTTCGTAAGATGGTGGCTGAAGGCCATGCACCGCCCGACATTCGGAGGCACCAACTTTCTCCATCCCAATGGTTGGTGTACCCGGGGGTGCTCTGCTAGTTCCTCTGTTTTATTTCCATCAGAGGAAGTGGTGACAGTCAGGAACAGAATTCTGAGGACGAATACTTCCGCTTGTTTGATGGCTTCTCAGTGCCTCAGTCATCTGCATATGGATGATTCCTGAGGTGCATGGGCACCTGCGCAAATTTCAACTAGAATTCTTAGTGCAAGGGAGGAAACAGGATCGAACACAGTTAATAAGTGTTACTCAGTATGAGCAGCGGTCTGCGGTGATGGAAAGACCTTGAGGAAGTCTCGGTTCGTTAGGACCTTTAGACTGGAGAATTGGTAAGAATCATGTCTGCAAGACACCCGGGAAGATGCACTGCGAGGGACTTTCGGTCAAGGCAAGCAGAGATTCCCAGTCAAGGAGGGTAATCTTGAACACGCTGGGGGTTTAAACAGCCCTTTTAGCACTTTGGCCTTACTACACAGAGTCAAGGAGAACCAATCTCCTTGTAGTTTAGCAATAGGGCAGCAGTTGCCTATATTTAGCTCCAGGGTAAAACTCGCAGCAATAAGCTATTGAGAGAGGTGAAACCCATAACGCCTGGGGCGGAAGATCACCAGCAAAAATTCTGGAAGCAGTTTACCCCCCAGCGGATTTTTTTGAAGTACAAGCTTACCAGAGCACAACGAGTGGGTCTACGTCCCAGGTCCTCTCTGAGTTGGTCCACAGGTGGGGCCAACCACAGACAGACCTCCTCGTTTCCCACAGTAATCACAAACTTTGGTCTGACTTTGTTTCCGTACCCCAAGGCGCAGGGGGCAGATGCTCTGGTCTCTCCCTGGGACTGCAATCTAATCTATATATTTTTCCCCAACATTTCCCGTAAATGAGATTCCTCTTGAGGCTGTCAAGGGAGAACATAGTTGTCATAGCCAGTCCTCCATATTAACCAGGAGGCCCTCGGTTTTCCCTGGCTATTCATTTCAGGATACAGAAGACATTTCCCCTCCATAACATACGCAGACTGGGGCTGCAAGCAGGGGCACTAAAGGGGGAGGATGGGCAACTCCGGTTGCTCCAGTTTCACTCCAGAGTGATCTCTTTGTTGTGTGCGCAAAGACATTCTACTTACAAAAAAATAGAAAAAACAAACTGCGCTAAGGACAAAAGAAAATTATAAAAAATGATGTGCCAAATCCCAATGGTTAAGTGAAATATCACGTATACAAAGCCGCAATTCTCCTGCACAACATAAATACAGTAATCAATTTGGAAAACATAGAATCACGCTAAACATATGAAAAATATATAAAGTACAAAGTGCTCTCATGCACCAATCAAATATCAGAAACAGGTCATATACGGTAACAAAATATATATGAAACCCTGCGAGCCACTTACGGATAAATGCCTACAAAATAATAAGTGAACAGTGGAGATCAGCTGCAAACACTCAGTCACGTTCCATATTCGTGCAAAGTATTAAAATAAAAAAACAATGTGTCTGCGCTAGAAAAAATCGCTGCACTCAAAGTGCAGTACCCCTAGGTGCTAAAGTATAAAGTGCACAGTGCTATGTGAAACACAGCAAGTGAGTGATCAAACAAAACAACATATCCATTAAAATATCAAAATAAAATACAAGAGGATATAACAAACAGTGAATAAATGAAGTCCAAAAACGTGTATATCCAATGATATAAAAGTGCCCAAATAAATTAGTCCAAAAATTTGGTGAATTTCACATATCCTATCTTCCAAACTGTGCCACCAAAAAACATGCTGTGGTGTCTTCCAGCCGCCCCCACAGGTGTATATGCTCACCTTCCTGTGTGTGACACAGCGATTAGACTATGTCAAACAAAGCCTTGGAGCCACTCCTGTGCTCATTAGGAACCAGCTGTGCAGACTTCCAATGTTCTCAAGTGGAGATGGTTTATGCAAGAGAAAAAAACTCCATAGCGCAATATGTAGGTATGAAGGATTTTAAAATAATCAGCTCCCCTCACATATATGTGCATGCGTAAAAATACCCCTAGGTGCTAAAGTATAAAGTGCACAGTGCTATGTGAAACACAGCAAGTGAGTGATCAAACAAAACAACATATCAATTAAAATATCAAAATAAAATACAAGAGGATATAACAAACAGTGAATAAATGAAGTCCAAAAACGTGTATATCCAATGATATAAAAGTGCCCAAATAAATTAGTCCAAAAATTTGGTGAATTTCACATATCCTATCTTCCAAACTGTGCCACCAAAAAACATGCTGTGGTGTCTTCCAGCCGCCCCCACAGGTGTATATGCTCACCTTCCTGTGTGTGACACAGCGATTAGACTATGTCAAACAAAGCCTTGGAGCCACTCCTGTGCTCATTAGGAACCAGCTGTGCAGACTTCCAATGTTCTCAAGTGGAGATGGTTTATGCAAGAGAAAAAAACTCCATAGCGCAATATGTAGGTATAAAGGATTTTAATCAAATAATCAGCTCCCCTCACTGGGGTACTCACATATTGTGGGTGCGTGAGTGCACCATCCTTAACAAGCATAAAACGGTCAATCTCTCGGTGTGGTGTGCGGTGCGGCGTGTGTAACGAAAATCTCCTGCTCTCTCTCTGCTGACAGCTCCGTCCAGGCCCCTCCCCTACGCGTGTTCGGCACCGGGACCACGTGCCTTCTTCAGGGGGAAAATTATAAAAAATGATGTGCCAAATCCCAATGGTTAAGTGAAATATCACGTATATCACGTATACAAAGCCGCAATTCTCCTGCACAACATAAATACAGTAAAGAAGATGAAGGAAGAAAGAAGAAGCATTTAAATAAAGGAATTGTCAAAAACTGTCTCTTGTCATTTTTAACATTTTTGACAGTTTTTTAGTGAAATGGTAGGGGTAAGTACTCCCTTACCATTTCACACAGGGGGGGCCGGGATCTGGGGGTCCCCTTGTTAAAGGGGGCTTCCAGATTCCGATAAGCCCCCCGCCCGCAGACCCCCACAACCACCGGCCAGGGTTGTGGGGATGAGGCCCTTGTCCTCATCAACATGGGGACATGGTGTTTTGGGGGACTACCCCAAAGCACCCTCCCAATGTTGAGGGCATGTGGCCTGGTACGGTTCAGGAGGGGGGGCGCTTTCTCGTCCCCCCTCTTTTCCTGCAGCCTGCCAGGTTGCGTGCTTGGATAAGGGTCTGGTATGGATTTCTTGGGGGACCCCACGCCGTTTTTTTTTTTTTGGCGCGGGGTTCCCCTTAAAATCTATACCAGACCTGAAGGGACTGGTATGGAATTTAGGGGGACCCCCACATCATTTTTTTTTTTAATTTTAGCCGGGGTTCCCCTTAATATCCATACCAGACCTGAAGGGCCTGGTATGAAATTTAGGGGGACCCCCACGTCATTTTTTTTTTTTAAATTTTGGTTCGGGGTTCCCCTGTGGGGAATTCCCATGCCGTTTTTATCAATGAACTTCTATGTGTATTGTCGGACCGGCAATGCAATAGCCGCGAGTAGTTTTAAATGGGTTTTTTCCTTTGAAATGTCATTTTGCTGTCAGACTGTTCTAAACACGGGAAACATGCGCCCCTTTACAGGCATACTATAGACACCCCCCAGCTACGAAATTTAAAGGGATATTACACTTTTGTTGTTTGACTTTAAGCATTATTAAAATC
Source organism: Lithobates clamitans (assembly GCA_037952925.1). Classification (NCBI taxonomy): domain Eukaryota; kingdom Metazoa; phylum Chordata; class Amphibia; order Anura; family Ranidae; genus Lithobates; species Lithobates clamitans. The sequence continues at coordinate 1,463,220 of JBBGZY010000743.1, read as the reverse complement.
ACTGCTCCTGAAAAAACGTCCGTTTTTAAAACTTTCTTTTGCATTGATCCATGTCCCCTGGGGCAGGACCCAGGTCCCCAAACACTTTTTATGACAATAACTTGCAAAATTAGCACTTTTGATTTCTCCTATAGACTTTTAAAGGGTGTTCCGCGGCATTCAAATTTGCCGCGAACACCCCAAATTGTTCGCTGTTCGGCGAACTTGCGAACAGCCAATGTTCGAGTCGAACATGAGTTCGACTCAAACTCGAAGCTCATCCCTAATCGGCAATAACACATTTAAATGGACCAAGAATTCTTCAGTTTGCACAACTTTTGAGGGCAGTCGTGAGGAGTCGGTCAGCAAGGAAGAAAGATCTATTGGAGTTGCTGGATCTCGTATCAGTTTAACCGTTTGTTCCAACAGAGCAGTGTTCGGTTCAAGCCATCACTTACAAGGCAGTATCAATTGCAAGAACTTTAAGCAGAAGGTTATCAGAGATTCAAGCTCTTGGAGCTTCAAAGTAAAAAAAAAAATGTGTGTGTGTGTGTGTGTGTGTGTATGTATATATATATATATATATATATATATATATATATATATATATATACATATATATATATATACATATATATATACATACACACACACTCCTTTCTTTCCAGAAAGAGTAGATATGGGTCTTGTAGATCATCCTGCATCAAACATAGCAACAGCCTGCTATTTGAAAGACAGCTGGACATTGCCTAACTTTCCAGAACATCACACAGGAAAGTCACACGTACTGTTCATTTTTAGAACTTTAATGTAGTATCTGTCCACAATTGTCCCTTTTAGGTCATCTAAATAAACCTTTTGTCATTCCAGCTGGGAATCATCAAGGTAAAGAGGTTACTGCCTGGATCCTAGCAGGCTTGGTTGTGCATATAGGATTAGGGGTCACGAGCCTTCGTCAGTGGCGGTGGAGCACTCCACCAGAGCGGTTGAATCCTCATAGGCAGCACATTCAAGAGAATCTATGGTGCCCATCTGTAGAGGGGTATCATGGTCGTTCCAACATTCCTACTCAAACTTGACGGAATAGACCCGGGGGCCTTATCATCGGTGGACTTTGTAGGAAGGACTATTGAGTCCTTTGTCTCATCCTAATTAGAAGATTGGTTGATCCCACCCTGTCAGCTAGTTATTTATCACTAGTATGCTGCCATGTTGGCATCAGGAAAACGGAAAATTGTATCAAATACTTACCGTAATTTTCCTTTCCTGACGCCAAACCATGGCAGCATACGGTCCCACCCTTGTACGTTTCGGTATGTAGCTAATTACAGACAATGGGGTGGGGCCTAACTAGGCCTTTCATTTATGCTATTCACTGGTCCTGAGGGAGTGGTCAAGAGACGGAGCTCTATCACTAGTATACTGCCATGGTTTGGCGTCAGGAAAGGAAAATTACGGTAAGTATTTGATGCAATTTTTCTTTTTTTATCATTTTGTTCCCACAAATAGAGCTTTCTTTTGTTGGTATTTGATCACCTCTGGGGTTTTTATTTTTTGCTAAACAAATTAAAAAAAGACCAAAAAAAAAGTTTTTCTTCGTTTCTGTTATAAAATGTTGTAAATAAGTAGGTTTTCTCCTTCACCGATAAGGCGGCACTAATGAGGTGGCACCAATGAGGTGGCACTGATAATGGGCACTAATATGCAGTACTGATGGACACTGATAGGTGGCACTGGTATGCAGCACTGATGGGCATTGATAGGTGGCACTGATGGGCACTGATAGGCAACACTGATGGGGACTGAAAGGATGCACTGATGGGTACTTATGTGCCCATTGAATAGACTAAACACACTGACAGAGGGATGTTTGGAATATAGTGCCTTTTATAGTGTGTGGGCTGGGATTTGACCAAAATCCATCATGAACCAAAGTTTTGCACTGACCTCTGATCAGGTGACATGTTTTTGATACTAAAAGAACAAAGAAAAGACATAGCACACCAACATTGAGCAAAACCTACTGACATCATTAGGACTTGTTCACACTTGACTCAAAGGGGTTGATTTACTAAAGCCAAATAGACTGTGCACTTTGCAAAGCGCAATTGCAGTTGCTCCAGAATTTAGTAAATAAGGTAAGCCTCCACTTTGGAAAGAATACGCAATCAGATGCCAGAAAAAAAAAAAACCAGCATTTTTGCTTGCACATGATTGAATGATAGAAGTTGGCAGAGCATCTGCTCATTTACTAAGCTCTGGAGCAACTGCACTTGCAGAGGGCACAATATATTTGCTTTTAGTAAATCAACCCCAAAATGCTGACTCTTAACAAATGCTCATAAAGCATTAAAGTGGTAGCTCTACCACTTGTACCTACAGGCAAGCCTATATTAACGCTTACCCGTAGATACTGTGAATATCTCTTAAACTTGCACAGTTGGGGAGATATTCAGTGCATGTAGCCAGTGACGTTACCGTACAGTGCCGCACCTTCAGAGCCTATGCCCGTAAATGTCTGCTCCTACATGCATGTACGAGAGTGACATCATCGCGCCCCTGGCCACTCATGTAGCCAGAGGACGCAAACCCAAAAGGAAGACCGAGGGAAGATGTCAGCCCTCTCAGCGGTGACAGCGTGGTGCTGGAGGGCTTCGTTCTAAGGTAAGTCTCTCATAATGTGCTAGTATGAGATGCATACTAGCGCATTATGACATTGCCTTGCAGCAAATTTTTCCCACTTCCGTCTTTCAGGACAGCACCATAGAGAGACCTTGGCTCCTCCCCTTCTGAGGAAACACCGCCTTCAACTTTAAGCTTTAAATCTCACCGCTCTCCCCCGGCCCCTCAGTTCTGGTGTTTCCTCCGGTGGGGAGACATCGCAAGGAACCAGGGCCGCACAGCTAGGGAGGCTGAGGCTAAAATTTCAGGCTGAGCAAAGGGGGGCGCGCTCTCTCTGGCTCTCTCCTGCTCAGTTTTTCTAGGAAAGCTGCAGTCTAAGGGGCTAGTGTGGCTGAGTACCTTTTTAGACTGCACATCACGCTCCCCCATCTTCCCTTAGCGAAGTTGCAAGCTGGGGGGGTCCGTTTTCTCTTGTGCCTAGCGGTGGCATAGGCGGAGGCACAGGAGACCGCCCTGCTTGTGCAGCCAGCGTGGGAGCTCTGAGCGCTGGGTCGGAGGACGGGCGACGTCATTTCCGGCGGAGGTCAGTGTTTCCGTCTGACCCGTGACTTCCGGTTCCGGTCGCGGTGATGAAAACGGACCGCGCGTTCGGCTGGTGCTGCCTCTGACCTGCTGTGGTGACAGCGCACAGGGGCTTGGATCACCACTGTACTCTAAGGAGATGTCGGAAGCAGAGGCTTCAAGAACCGCTCCAGGAGAATCCTGCACCAGCCACTCTAAGGTAAGAGGAACCCTGGGGTGGTGTTCCCTTACCGCTTCCTGTAAAGCTCCACAGGTGTAGAACTCCCCCTGGTGGTGAAGGGGGGGAAAGGGTTGTGACTGGGTCCCTGGTGGTGGTCGGTCCCGGGAAGTGCACCCCTGGTGGCCCTCCGTGGTAGTGCTGGTGGAAGTTTGCTGATTGATCCCTACTTTTAACTTGTTTTCCAGGGCAAAGCTACAGAGAAAAGCAAGTCGCCCCACAGTACCAAGAAGAGATGCCCCTCATGTAGAATCACAATGGGGGAATCTTGGTCTAAACCCCTCTGCAGGGATTGTATAGAAGGGCTAGTAAGGGAGCAGTCTGGAGAACAGTCTTCAGATTTAGCAGCATCCGTTAAGGAACTCTCCAATACGGTGCAGACCTTTAAAACATTGTTTGCCAGTCTTCAGTTGCCACAGCCGCAGGTTGTTTCTCCACCAGCACAGCAGAGTGTTCCTCAATCCTTAATGGATGCTCCCTCGGGAAGTGGAGAGAATCCAGGAGGTGCCAGATTCGAGGTTGAGGAAGAGCCTGATAGCGGGTCCTCAGATCCCCAAGGGGAGTCAGAGGGAGAGGAGGTGGAAGGGGAATCCACAAGATCCTCTCGCTATAAGCTATCCCTGGAGGAGGTGGAGGAGCTCCTAGGAGCCATTCATACCACCCTAGGAATCCAGGAGGAAAGGAAGAAACTTTCACTCCATGACCAGATGTACAAAGGACTAGGGGAACATAAGAGGAAGGTGTTCCCGGTCCATGAGGTCTTGGTCGACGCCATAAAAAAGGAGTGGCAGGACCCCGAAAGGAAGCCTTTCCTTTCAAGGGCACTTAAACGTAGGTTCCCCTTTGCTGAAGAGGAGGCGCTGGTATGGAACAAATCGCCCAAGCTAGACGCAGCCTTTTCGCAGGTCTCCAGACACACTGACTTGGCCTTTGAGGACATGGGGGCACTCCCAGATCCCATGGATAAAAGGATAGATTCCCTCCTGAAAAAATCCTGGGACTCTTCCTTAGGGAACCTTAAACCCGCCATGGCGTCCACGGTGGTGGCACGAAACATGGAGTATTGGCTAACGCAAATTAAGGCACACATAGAGGCGGGTACGCCTAAGGAAACAATCCTATCGTCTTTTCCCATGCTCCTTAAGGGAATAGCTTACCTGGCAGATGCTTCAGCTGAATCGGTGCGTATGTCTGCAAGATCAGCCGCATTGTCCAATTCGGCAAGAAGAGCCTTATGGCTTAAAACATGGCAGGGAGATACCGCATCCAAGGTTAAACTTTGCGGCATCCCTCTCACGGGAGACTTGCTTTTCGGGCCAGGTCTGGAAGCTGTATTGGATAGAACGGCTGACAGAAAAAAGGCATTTCCTTTTAAAAGAAAACCGGCAGAGACTAAAAGAAAGTCTCGGCCGTGGAAGAAATTGGACCCCCCAAAATCTGATCAACAGAAAAAGGGGTGGGGACAAAAAGGGAAGGGGCGTGGGGGGGCTATTTTTCGCCCTCCTGAACAGCCCAAAAAGACAAAGTGACAGAATAACGGTGGGAGGAAGACTGGGGGCCTTCCTTCCACAGTGGGAGATGATCACCTCCAACAATTTTATTTTGGAAGTCATAAGAAGAGGCTACAGGTTGGAGTTTGCAGAACCTCCACCATGCAGACTCCTGGTAACCACGCTACCGAAATGTGCAGAGAGGTCAGCGGCTCTCCTTTCCTCCCTCCAGGAGTTGGAGGAACAGGAGGTGGTAGTTCGAGTGCCAGAAGGAGAGACGGGCAGAGGCTTTTATTCCCACATTTTTGTGGTGCGCAAACCCTCGGGGAAGTTCAGGCTCATCCTGAACCTGAAGCCTCTGAACGTCTCTCTCACCTACAGGAGGTTCCGAATGGACTCAATCTATTCGGTAAAGACGCTCCTTCCTCCAAACTGCTTCATGGCATCGATAGACTTGAGGGATGCCTACCTGCACATTCCCATTGCAGATCAGTGTCAAAGGTTCCTCAGGCTGGCAATAAATACCAGAGAGGGGACCTTTCACTGGCAGTTCAGGGCCCTTCCCTTCGGGCTATCCTCTTCCCCCCGCATCTTCACCAAAGTCATGGTAGAAGTCTTGGCTTTCCTACGGATCAGGGGCATTTCAGTGATCGCTTATTTAGACGATCTACTACTTTTTGCCCCTTCCGCGGAACAACTGTCGCAGGACCTGCAGTTGACAAGGAACATCCTAGAGGGTCTAGGTTGGCTCTTAAATCTGGAGAAGTCCAATTTGATTCCTTCGCAAAGGGTAATCTTTTTAGGTTTCCTGTTGGACTCAACAAAACAGAAGGTCTTCCTGCCTATGGAGAAAATCCAGAAGGTAGACAGGGCAATGTTGTTACTCCAGGGCAGCCAACAAATATCAGTAAGAAAGGCTATGTCAGCCTTGGGGTTACTGACGGCAGCACTTCCAGCAGTCCAGTGGGCAGGTTTACACTTTCGCCCGTTACAACTATTTATCCTGAGCAGTTGGGACCACAGTCAGGAATCCTTGGATTCCCTGATAACGGTACCGGACCAGGTCAAGAGATCCCTATGGTGGTGGCGGAAAGAAGCCAATCTCTCACAGGGTCTGGAATGGGTTCTGCCGGTGTCCAGATGCGTCACGACCGATGCAAGTGGCATGGGTTGGGGGGCGCATATGGAGGACCGGGTGGCTCAGGGAGGCTGGCGGAAGGAGGACGCAGGAAGATCCTCCAACTGGAGGGAGCTGAAGGCAGTAGCCTTGGCACTCAAAACCTTTCAAAAGGAACTTCAGGGACAGCATGTGAGAGTCCGGTCGGACAACTCCTCAGCTGTAGCCTACATAAACCGGCAGGGGGGTACCAGGAGCAGACCTTTGTGGACCCTGGTAGAAAGCATTCTCAGATGGGCCGAAGTAAACGTCCTATCCCTCTCGGCAGTACATCTGAATGGAGAACAAAATCTGATGGCGGATTACCTCAGCAGGAAACGGCTGAGGGAAGGCGACTGGGTTCTGAATCAGGGGGTTTTCGAAGCAATATCCCAGAAATGGGGAAGGCCATGCATAGACCTCTTTGCCTCGAGAGAGAACAGGAAGGTGCATCTCTTCTTCTCCCTAAACAGGTGGGATGGAGCTCTAGGGATAGACGCTCTGGCTCAGAGTTGGGCTTTCGACAGGTGTTATGCCTTCCCCCCACCTGTACTAATCCCAGCCGTCCTAAGAAAATTCCAATTGGAAAACACAACCCTCATTCTTATTGCGCCACATTGGCCCAGGAGGCCTTGGTTCTCCATCCTGAAAAGTCTGGCAGCGGAACCCCCCTGGCTTTTGCCAGTTCAGGAGAATCTCCTTTCCCAGGGACCAATCTGTTGTCCCCAGGTGGGGAGATGGAGCCTCGCGGCTTGGCTACTGAGGAAGAATTGTTGAAGAACAGAGGTTTCTCAGATAGCTTAGTAAAGACCCTCCTTAACTGCAGGGAAAAAAGAAACCCAGGTCATCTACCAAAAAACGTGGAGGCGTTTTAATAGCTGGTGCACAGAGACTTCTTTTGATATTCACAGCTCTATAGCAGTCTTAGAGTTCCTGCAGGCAGGGGCGGACAAGGGATTAGCCCTTGGCACCCTGAAAGGACAGGTTTCTGCCTTGAGTGTGTTTCTGGAGAAACAACTAGCCGCTGATCCCTGGATCATTAGATTTTTTAAGGCATTGAGTAGGCAGAGACCTCTGAAGGTCCCCCACTTCCCAATGTGGGATCTTTCCTTGGTCCTACAAGCACTTACAGGGGAACCCTTTGAGCCATTGGAGACATGTACACTAAAATGGATTAGCCTCAAAACGGTGTTTTTGGTGGCAATCACTACGGCAAGAAGAGTAAGTGAACTCGAGGCCCTCTCCATTAGGGCCCCCTTTTTTCAGGTATTCCCGGACAGGGTAATTTTTAAAGCCGATCCGGCCTTCTTACCGAAAGTAGCCTCGGTTTTTCATAGAGGCCAGGAAATTGTTTTGCCCACCTTTTGTTTGAATCCTGTGAGGGAACAGGAACATAGGTTTCATAAACTAGATGTAAGAAGGTGTGTCCTGCAATATTTGGAGGATACAAAACCATTTAGAAAATCTGATTCCTTTTTTGTGTTATTTTCAGGAACCAGAAAGGGAGGCAAAGCCTCGAGGCGCACTTTAGCTAGGTGGCTAAGGTTAGCTATCAGTCAGGCGTATATAATTAGCGGGTTGGAAGCCCCTAAGGGTATTAGGGCACACTCCACAAGGGCAGTGGCGACCTCTCAGGCCGAGTGGGCTGGTGCGTCTCCGGAGCAGATCTGTAGAGCGGCAACGTGGTCTAGATTCGACACGTTCGTGAAACACTACAGATTGGACCTTCTGTCAGCAAAAGACCAGGCTTTTGGGCGTAAGGTTCTGCAGGCAGTAGTCCCACCCTAAGGTAAGGTGCTCGCTCATCCTCTCTATGGTGCTGTCCTGAAAGACGGAAGTGGGAAAATCGGAGTTACTTACCGGTAACGTCCTTTTCCAGGAGTCTTTCAGGACAGCACAGTTACCCACCCTACTGTAGGGATATTCGTGAAGGAGTTCATCGCAGAAGAACGTCAGGTAAGATCAAAGTTATTATGACGTGTTCTTGTGTCTCCCCAGCTAACCGGAGGTCCTCTTGAAGAACTGAGGGGCCGGGGGAGAGCGGTGAGATTTAAAGCTTAAAGTTGAAGGCGGTGTTTCCTCAGAAGGGGAGGAGCCAAGGTCTCTCTATGGTGCTGTCCTGAAAGACTCCTGGAAAAGGACGTTACCGGTAAGTAACTCCGATTTTTTTTCAACAACTGCGGTTTACTACCGCTTCAAATCGGTTGTATACCACTGGCCTTTTTTTTTTCCCCCTGCAAGGGGGAAGGTAGCATTGCATACTAGCACATTGCGGCACTGGAACAGCTTTGTTTTAGGGTAAGTTTCACATAATGTCAGCGCTGCAGGGGCGCCTATCTTCACCCGTCTTGCTTCCGGGTTTGTGGCTCCGTCTCTGTGACTGGCTGGAGCCACAATGACGTCACTCCTGCGCATGCACGCAGGAGCCGCTGTTCACGATACAGGGTTTTAAAGGAACGGCGCGGTTGGCCGTTCTTTCAGAGCGCATGCGCCAGTAATTTCACTGGTTGCATGTAATGTAAATATCTACACTCCCTTATTATAGGCTTACCTATAGGTAAAAGTCAGTAAAGGAAGTTTACTTCCTTTTAAAGCGGAGTTCCACCCAAAAGTGGAATTTCCGCTTATCTGATTCTTTCCCCATCTGGTGCCAAATTTGGTTTTCTACAGGTACCCTGTCCCCACTTCCAGGAGACTGGGCCATGGCGAATTACGTCAGCAGCTTGGCCCCCCCTCCTCCTCCCTCCCATTCTGCCAGGCCAGTGAGAGAGTTCAGCGCGCTTTGCACATGCGCAGTAGGGACCCGGCCATGAAGCCGATAGGCTACACTGCCGAGTTCCCTTAACCAACAATGGCGGCGGCAGCACCTGACCAGCTGATGTAAACATCAGCTGCGGTGCCAACATGGCTGGACTTCAGGACAGGTAAGTTTCCTAATGTTAAAAGTCAGCAGCTACAGTATGTGTAGCTGGTGATTTTTAATTTTTAAATGGGTGGGCGGAACTCCTCTTTAATGTATGTTAATAGACGCATTTGACAAGCATGAAAAACGCTCCCATAAATGCCTTATGTGCCTATGCCTTATTTGACACACATTAAAACTGCACCACAAATGCCTTTTTTTTTTTTTATAGACTGTAATGTTATTAACTTGCCGCAGCCGTGCTGCAAATGTGTACCAGAATGTTTGTGACATATTACCACAGGCTTGAATGGAAGGAGTTGAAATGCTTCAACTCCTTCAAACTCAACATGAAGCTGCAATTTTGAAGCTTCATGTTTTGGTAATGTGAACAGCATTGTCCATGTTCTCAATTGCATAAGAGTTTGAGGAGCGTTAAAAAAGCGCCTCAAACTCCTGCTTTCAATGCCAGCGTGAACAGAACCTTAGTTTTAAGAATCACAGGCATATGAGGTGTGTCCAGAAAGTAATTAGAATGATATTTTAAAAATGATTTTATTGAAAAATTTTACAATTGTAAATTGTCTCCTTAAGCCTAGGTTCACACTTCGGGTTTGAACTCGATTTCAAACCGGCATTTCAGTCCAACTTTGGGGGGGGCGATTTGAGAGACATCTGTTTGGGTTCCTGCACAGATGTCTATTGAAATCGCCCCCGAAGTTGCCAAAAGTAGTGCAGAAACTACTTTTGGGAATCAGTGCGGCGCCACAAAGTCGGCATCGCACCGATTCGGATGGTGCCGTTGGCGGCAATAGGCTCCAATTTGGCATGCGATTTAAAATGTCAAATCGGCCCGGTGTGAACGAGGGCTAAAAGCAGGGGCGACCCGTCCATTGTGGGCGCAAGGGCCCCCCACCCCTATCCATGCCCTGCTGCCCTCCCTATCCATGCCCTGCCGCCTCCCCTATCCATGCCCTGCCGCCTCCCCTATCCATGCCCTGGCGCCTCCCCTATCCATGTGCCCAGCCCCTTTCAGGCGCATGAATTCCTATGGCGGAGGTGTGTTTTTTGAAGCACTGATTAGAGCCAGGGGCTCTAATAAGCTTCAAAATAGGGTTGGCTCAGGGCACAGAGCATTGCGTCCAGAGCCCACCCAGGTGTTTTGCAACAGTGAATTAATATTTGCTGTTGCAACACTGATCCCCCTTCCTGCCAAACGGGAAGCGAGTCTGATTCCCGTCACCCGATTGGCTGAAAGGACAGGTGATCCTATTGGATGCCTAGGAGAAGAAGGGAGGAGCCGCAGAGAAGACACAGGAGCCTGCCTGCCTTCCATAGAAGCCCCTGCTGGAGCCTGCAACTTGCCGAAGCCCGCTGTTGCCACCAGGGCCCACTGCCCGCTGCTGTTACCAGAGCCCACCACTGCCACCGGTGCTCGCTACCCACTGATGCCCGCTCTGCCTGCCGGAGCCTGCAACCCACACTCCGGGGCCTGCTTGGTGCAGGGGGGGGGGGGGTGCTGACTGAGATGCCACCGACCAACTGGGTGGTTGTTTGCCAGACCCCCCCCCCAAAAAAAAAAAAACTGGCTCAAAGTATGCACCTTGTGAGTATACACAACTCTTCCAGCGATTTTTCCATTCTTCATAGCATCCCTGGAAGTTGGGATAGCGTTCAGAGCATACGTAGTCTTCCAAAATAGTGTCCTTTATCGTGTTCAAATCCTGGATCATGATTTCATGAACAATTGACTTGGTAATACCCATTTCCTCTGCAATCCGCATTTCCCATCATAACTTGATATCTGGGGGTAGAAGAGAATCTACAAATGTGAGGCCTGTCGGCCTTACTATGTGGTCGTATTGAGTTGAATTATGAACAATTAACGCTCCATTCATGTTTGTGCGACTGTGTTTGTGTGTGTGCACATCATGGGTGCGGCAACCCATTCATTTCAATGGACTGCCAGTCCCGCGAGAAACGGGGGAAAAAAAGTCACGTACTCTTTTTAGAAACTGCGATGCTCTGAATTGCATTGTGTGGTGGCACCAATGTGGTTTAGTGCGTGTGAAATCACTCTATGGTTGCCGATGTATGAGGATGAAATTAACAACCAATGTGCCATGTCCCATGCATCTGCTGAAGTGCACCGTGTTTTTCTGCAAGTCGGGAACGCATGTGATTTTGCACATGTTCCTCATTTGCAAAGATGTGAACTTAGCCTAATGCCGCGTATACACGAGCGGAATGTCCGACAGAAAAAGTCCGACGGAAGCTTTTCATCATCTATTCCGATCGTGTGTAGGCCTCATCGGACTTTTTTTTTTGAAAATTCTGACGGACCTAGAAATGGAACATGTTCTAAATATTTCCGACGGAACCAATTCCTATCGGAAAAAAACGATCGTCTGTATGCTGTTCCAGCGGACTAAAAACTACGCATGCTCTGAAGCAAGTACGAGACGGAAGCTATTGGCTACTGGCTATTGAACTTCCTTTTTCTAGTCCCGTCGTACGTGTTGTACGTCACCGCGTTCTGGACGGTCGGACATTGTTCTGACGGAGAAACCTTCAGAGTTTATTCCGACGGCTAAACCGGTCGTGTGTACGCGGCATAAGGCTCTATTTCCTACTTGTTCAAGCGCGTTTGCACATGCATGTTGCTGGTAGGGCTGCCTATTCATTTAAGTGGACTGCCCTACTTGCCAGAAACATGGGGGAAAAAAGTCCCTGACCCTTATTTAAATCATGCCACACTAAAATCATGCAGCAGCAGCAGCAGCATGCGGGTTAGCGCACACACTAAATCGCGCCTCTGCTGTCAATGTGGGGGGTGCCATTTAGGGCTGGTTCACACCACAATTCGCACAATTTTGCACGTTCCCAACAGCCCTTTCATTTCAATGGGCTGCCAGACGCATGGGAACATGCAAAAAATATTGCAGGCACGACCTTTAGGCTGGGTTCACACTTATGCGAATTGGATGCGATCCAATTCGCAAGATAGGAGAGTGTGACCGGCTCGCAATGGAGCCGGTTCATGCATCTTTGGGGCGGCCGCGGAGCGCATTGCACAGGTGTCCTGTGCGTCTTTGGATCCGTTTCAGGTCCGAATTCAGGCAAAAATTTGGGCCTGATTTGTCCCTGAAACAGAGAACAAGGACGCACCGGACCCCTGCTGTGGGCCGCATCCAGATTAAGTGTGAATCCAGCCTCAAAATTGTGCTGCACCAAACTGCATTACACTGTGGTACCATGCGTTTTGTTTGCCACAAATGCACGTGCGTTTGGTAGATGTGTGTTGGCGTGCCATTAACAATTAACGGCACCCATGCGCATCTAAAAGAGGGCAGCGTGTTTCCATTGGGTGCTGGAAACCCACCCGGAAATGTGGGATTCCCACGCCACAAGTGGCGTAAACAGGCCCTAAGCCTAGGTTCATATACATGCAGGTTGGGAATGTGTGCACAATCTAGTGATTTCCTGACCCACAGGCAAAACACGCTGCTTTTTAGCAGACATTAATTCCTAATAGCACCCCCACACATCAGAACATGTGGCGCATTTTCACTTGCGCATAACCACACAGTGCTGCAGCGCCATGCAGTTCCATGTCACATTTTTAAAAAAGGGCCAAGGAATTCTTTCCCTGGGTTTCTTGCAGGTACAGCAGCCCTTTCAAATGAATAGACTGCTGTACCTGCACAAATGTGACTCTACTCTAAAGCCTCGTACACACGATTGGATTTTCCGACGGACGCAAAATACGACCGTTTGTACGCTCCAACAGACAATTGTTGTTGGATTTTCTGTGGACAAATGTTGGATGGCAGGCTTTAAAATTTTCTACGGACAAATGTGTGTTGTCGGATTTTTCGAGCGTGTGTACACAAGTCCGTCGGAGAAAAGTCCAAAGTACAAACACGTATGCTCGGAAGCAAGGACGAGCCAGAAGCGGTCGGTCTTGTAAACTAAAAAAGGGGGTCATATTCGCGCTTGGTGAAAAACAGCATTCAGCAGCTGAACACTATAACCCAGGTATGAGGTATAAAATAAATGTGTACAAAAAAGTGCAGCGCTAAAATATATGAAGAAAGTTGTGGAGCACAACTTACAAGAAAGTGCAAATTAGTGACCATATAATGTGAACAGTGTTACCATAAGTCACATATAAACAAGAAAATGTTAAATACTGCCAAAAACTTGCATAAATCGCATATAAAATCGCATATGAATCAAAAAAAAATGCTAAATAAATATATATATATGGAAAGTGCTACAATAAAAGTGCAAAAATATAGTGAAAAAAATATATATAGTGAATATCTAAAAAAAAGTCAATTTTTTACATTGCTTTTTAAATGTCTGTATACAGGACTTTTTTTACTTGCTAGCAACTCTTTGTTTTAAACCTTTTTTTAAGCTAATTGGAGACTTGTGAAAGCTCCCAAACAGCATTGTATCATTTACTCCAATAAATCCTCTTGATGAAACAACATCACACTATTTGGAGTATCATATCTTTTTTGCAAGATTTGCACAATCTTTTGAACACTTGGGATACTTACTGTGATTGAGAGACCGTTCAGGATACTGACAAGAGACGCCCGAGAGATCAAGGAGGCCCAGGAGATCTGGAGTTCATTTCTGGGGATCTGCGATGCAATTTGCGCTCCTTGACCTCCCTGAGTAAGGGGGGTCGCTGGCGGTCCGGTAAACCTTCCTTTTACTAGAGGTGACTGGTATCACGAGGTCAAGCAATAACATCAAGTCACATATTCATATGAAGATTTTTTAGTCACTTTTATGGACTTTTTTTTAGATATTCATTATATATATTTTTTTCACCATATTTTTTGCACTTTTATTGTAGCACTTTCCATATATATATATATATATATGATCTTTTGGCCTTGTATGTATTTTTCAGTTTTGCTTGATTTATGCAAGTTTTTATCTATTTAGCATTTTTCTTGTTTCTTATGCGATTTTATATGCGATTTATGCAAGTTTCTGGCAGTCTTGTAAACTAGCATTTGTAATGGAGAATTAACATTTGTGACGTGGCAAATTATGAAACCTCAAAATGCAACTCACATTCTCTTCTTCTTAAGACCCCTTTCACACCGAGGGCGTTTTTTGCAGGCGCTATAGCATTAAAAATAGCGCCTGCAATCCGCCCTCAAACAGCTGCTCCGTTGTTTCCAGTGTGAAAGCCTGAGGGCTTTCACACCAGAGCGGTGCACTGGCAGGACGTCAGGAAAAGTCCTGCCAGCAGCTTCTTAGGAGCGGTGTGTTTACTGCTCCTCCACTGCTGCTCCCCATTGAAATCAATGGGGTAGCGCTGGGATACCGCCGGCAAAACGCCGCCATTGCGGTGCATTGCGGGCGGTTTTAACCCTTTCTCGGCTGCTAGCGGGGGGGGGGGGTAAAAGCGGCCCGCTAGCGGCCGAAATGCGCCGCAAATCCGACGGTAAAACACTGCTAAAAATAGCAGTGTTTTACCGCCGACGCTATGGGCAGCTTGGTGTGAAAGGGCTCTTAATGGGATAATAATGAAGCTGCTTTTCTGGTGATACTGATGGAGTTATTGCAAATGGATTTTCAAAGGCTTTTTTTTTTCTAGTGATATCAAGATTATTATTATTATGCTTGTTGTTTTTTTTTTTTTTTGGTGCAAGTTACCACAACACCATTATCCCGTAGGTTTTAGGATCAAAGATACAACTATGTTGGTGTTTGTTGTCAATTTTACATTGTATTTTTTAAACTGCAACTGCCATTTGAAGTAAAACACATAACTTAGTATTATTCTACACAATTTTTTTATTGTTCATTTAAAAAAGAAAACAAATAAAATTAGACATGCTATCTGCCAATAGAACTTAACCAAAAAGTGCATTCTATGCATCCAAAAATATAGAAAGTATACTAAATCAAATCATTATTTAACCAAAAAAATAAAATAAAGACCTCATGCATGTGTCCTGCTTCTTAATATAGGGGGTCAACAATGCCAAGAGTTGGTGAAAGCAGGGGTCCGTCATCTGGAGATAATTCCAGAAATCATCTGGATTATTCTCCTGGAGCTCCCGCAGCAAAGGCATATGACATAATTGGTCACGATTAATAAAGCAACCAATTTTTGGTCCAAGAACTCCTCCTTCTGTTCCTAGACTGGACTTGGGTCAAAGCAATAACTCCAAGGCCAATAATAAATAACACATCTCCTCTGATTCCACATGTCTGGTTGATGAACGGCCGTTCAGAAACGAACTGAAAATTGTGAAATGAAAAGCGCAAATCAACATTCACCAAACTTCTACTAACACGAAATTAGCAGAAGGAGCCCAAAGGGTGGCGCTAAAGAGCTGAAAAACCATGTAGTACATCACTACGTTCGTGTTTGTTGGCCAACAATCGTGTGCTGTTTGTATGCAAGACAAGTTTGGGGCCAACGCCCTTTGGACAAAAGTCTGCGGTTTTGTCTGCAGAAAATCAGATTGTGTGTACGAGGCTTTAGAACAGTGGTTCTCAACCTGGGGGTCGGGACCCCCTCGGGGGTCAAATGATGATTTGCCAGGGGTCACCAAATCCTGGGCTGTTCCTGAAGCCCGCACCACTCTCCCAGCCTTTTTGCGGCTGCCCAGCAGGGCTGTCCCTGGAGCCCGCAGCCGCCCACTCAGCCTCTTCGCAGCGGCCCATTCAGTTCACGGCATGACTGGGGGGGCAGAGACTAGAGGTCAGCTGACTGGTGAGGAATGTGAAGTGGGAGGGGCTGGAGGAGACCCTATCGCCTGATTTCGGCATAGGTGTCGCTGCTACAAGACGCCACAAAGTCGGAGACACAGTGAGTAACACTACCTGGGATTATAGTTGCCATTAAATGTCCCCACTACAGTTCTCAGATCAGCAGACAACCTTGATCAAGAGCACCTAAGTTGGCTGATTAGAACTCCCCCAGCACTGCCACTGATCCCACTCCCTGCCACTCATCCCATTAACCCCACCAAGGAGTAAGAGAAGGAATAAAAATAGAGAATACATGGAAGGGAGAGGAAAAGAGGGGGAGGAACAAAGAAAAAGGGAGAGAAAGAATAAGAGAAAGAACAAGTATTATGGCTAGAAAGAGGGATGGGGTAAAAAAAACAAGAAATTAGCATAGAGAGAGATAAAAGGGAAAGAAAGGAGAACAAAGAGAAAGAGTGATACATCCTAAAATGTACCATAAGGTTTTAATACAGTACGAGTGGAAGGGACTCAGGGAGCGCTAAATGTCCATGGGTTAGGGCCGCAAATTACTTGTCTTGCCTTGGGTGCTGACAACCCACGCTATGAAAATAATTTTACGGTTGGGGGTCCCCACAACTTGAGAAATTTTATCAAGGGGTCACGGCACTAGAGGGGTTGAGAACCACTGCTTTAGAATGAAAGGCGCCCCCGTTCATCAGCAGCACGATTTTGCACAAGCTAAACGGCATGGTGACACAGCACCGTGCAATTCAGGGCAGAAATATTTTTTTTTAAATGGTGAGGGACTTCTTTCCTGTGGGTTTTTGCGCATAAGGCACCCCATTGAATTGAATGGGCTTCATACCCATAACATGCATGCACAAAGACGCTTCCACATATGTGAACTGAGCCTTATTAATACCACTTCAATACTGGGCACTTACACCCCCTTCCTGCCCAGGGCAATTTTCAGCTTTCAGCGC
Organism: Lithobates clamitans; assembly: GCA_037952925.1. NCBI lineage: Eukaryota > Metazoa > Chordata > Amphibia > Anura > Ranidae > Lithobates > Lithobates clamitans. The sequence continues at coordinate 1,446,557 of JBBGZY010000743.1, read as the reverse complement.
TGTCACTTTTTAAATGACAATTGCGCGGTCATGCTACACTGTACCCAAACAGAATTTTTATCATTTTGTTCCCACAAATAGAGCTTTCTTTTGGTGGTATTTGATCACCTCTGGGTTTTTTAAGTTTTGCTAAACAAATAAAAAAATGCCTAAAACTTTGAAAAAAAAACTGTTTTTCTTTTGTTTCTGTTATAAAATTTTGTAAATATGTAAGTTTTCTCCTTCACTGATGGGCACTAATAAAGCGGCACCGATGTACACTGACGATGGGCACTGGTAGGTGGCACTGAAAGGCTGCACTGATGGGTACTTATGGGTGGCACTGATAGGGATCACTGATGGCACTGGCAGGCATCGGGGATGGGCACTGATTGGCATTTCCCTGGTGGTCTAGGGTGGCATCCCTGGTGGTCCTGAGCTGATAAACAATCATCAAAGACCCCCCCCCTGTCAGGAGAGCAGCCGATTGGCTCTCCTCTACTCGTGTCTGTCAGGCACGAGTGAGGAAAAGCCAATCAATGGCTCTTCCTGTTTACATCATGATCAGCCGTGATTGGACACGGCTGATCACATGGTAAAGAGCCTCCGTCAAAGGCTCTTTACAAAGATCGCTGTAGCGGTGTGTCAGCAACGAGCGCCGCGATGCATTCCCCCCACAGGCACGCGAGAGTGGTCGTTGTGGAAGGCCGTCATATGATGTCCACCCAGAACGAGAGTCGCGCCGCCCAGCTATCATTTGACAGCCGGCGTGCGGGAAGTGGTTAAGTAACGCCACCCTTGCTTAAAGCACAGCACAGACTAAGTGTGCATTCCCCACACACAGAGATGTGCTAGTCTTAGGCCTAATATATTACAAAATAAACTGAAAACAATGAATAATGATTTATTTATTATATTTAATACATTCCCAAATCTAATAGTGTTTTGAAAGCTCTTCTCATCAGTTTCCCGCATCTTCTGGAGCCCAGTGACCGCAGCCTCCATTATATCACTTCAGGACGCTGCGTCTTCACAGACCAGCCTATCGCCGTGAAGGGGCGTTTCCCTTCCCCTTAGTGAATGACTAAGATTTAGCGGCTACATCCAATCAAACCATAGTGTGTGCCGGAACTCCGCCCCCGTATTCAGCCTCCCCCCCATTGGCTGTGATAGGAGCGTAAGCGCGCCAGGCGATTGCAGCGGTGGGCGGAGCTTTCCGAGGATTCATATAGAGCCGGGCCGCACCGCATGTCGCAGTTCTCTCTCCGGAAGCCTATCTTCCATTCATAGGCTTCGAACTGCGTGGCGTGTAGGAGGCGAGGGAGACTCGACGCTGGCAACATGGCGGAAGCGAGCACCTGTAACATGGAGGTAAAATATGAGGGGGGAGAGGGAAGGGTCGCCTTTCTGTGTAATTCATTCGGCGGCGGTGTGGTACGGGTCGGGTAGGCCCCGTTGTCTGAAGGGCCCCGGATGTAGAGCTGTGCGTGTAGGAGATGCGGGCTTAGCGGTGTGACCAAGGCCCTGGTGCTGACGTCACGCGCCCGCGTGTTTCTCGCGCCGTGCGCCCCGTATTCAGTGGGGCTCGCTTTGTCCGGCGTTCTTGGCTCCGCCCACATGCCGGCCGTACAAAGGGCTGCCTTGTGCTAGAGTCCCCCCCACGTGGGATGTGCATGGCGAATCCGGGCCTTTGTGCCGCTACACAGCGGCCTACCCTCATTCATTCTCCGTATATTACCGGGGATCTAATATCACATTCCTCCTGTGTGTGTGTGTGTTATATATATCCCCCCCCCATTTTCTTTTAGAATGATCCAAGTGATTTGCCGGCCTCCTCTGGGAGTAGCTGGGCCTGTACACACGTGCTTGCTTCTAGAAGAGAATGGGTTACTTAATGGCATATATTGCAGCATACCAATCATTAGATGTGGTGGCTGCATTAGTTTTCTTTTTAGACTTTTTTTTTCCCCCCCTTTTTTCACCTGGTGATCTGGCCAGTAACACTCCACCTTGTATTAGCGTGACTCCACTCTGGATGGAGGGGCACATTTTGCACAGCACCCATGTCAGTCAGGGGGGGGGATTGAATCTTAGGCTCCTTTTCACACAAGTGGACCGATCTGGTCTGTTTTTCAGGCAGGCTTGATCGGACCACCCATTGCTCTCTATGGGGAGGTGGATGTAAATGGATGTGTCTGTTTTACGCCCACCTGCATCCCGTCTGCCAAGAACAGACCGATGGGCATCTGATCTGCATCCATTGGCTGGATCAGGTGACCATCGGATGGATACAGGCAGTCCATTTCTATCCGAGTGCCCCATAGAGAACTGCGGGTCGTGTCTGCTCTGTATTAGCGGTCCTGTGACCTGCCTGGTGGGGAATCAGCGGACAGATTCCCCCCCCCCTCCACTGAGCAGGGGGATCCGCTTGGTGGGGTTTGCACCATGTGAAAGGGGCCTTAGCTGTACTAGCAGATTTACATACACCAACAAATTGAAGCCAAACCCCAGCTCTCGCTTTATTACAGCATACAGTCGTTTTTTTTGTGATAAAGGTTTTGCATAAAACCTGATCATTAGGCACCCCGGGAAGCAATAAATGGTTTCTCCCAACATTGTCACATTCTGTAGGACCGCTCACTATGTTAAGACTAATGCCTAGTACACACAATGAGAAAATTGGGTGAAAAATACCGCTTTCAGACAATACATATTTTTCTAGAATGTTTTTTCATGTAGTTAGTATAGTATTTGTATGAGAAATTGTGACCAAGACCACACATGCTCGGACATTAATGCATTACATAACTTCTAAAGTTTATTTCTGCTGCACTAGAATTTAACTTTGTAACCTGCTCCTTTTTGATATGAGACTAGCATGAAAAAACAAGAATTCATGTGATAGTCTCATCGTGTGTACCAGGCTTTACTGGCCAGATCACCAGGTGATGATGGGAAGGAGCTAAAACAATACAGCCTTTACATTGAAGAATTGGTAAGCTGCAATATAATTGCTTTTGGGTTTAATACCACTTTACATCTGAAGATTTATGAATAGCTTTGCGTTTTAGCTTGGACCAATATAAGTCTTCACACTTGTGCATGCGCGTTTCAAGTATAGCAGCCCATTCATTTGAATGGGCTGCTGTACCTGCAAGGAAAGAAGTCACTGAGACTTCTTTTAAAAACGTGTTGCATAATGCTAGAATTGCACCCGTGTTTAATGAACAGTACATTTTTCCTGTGGGTCAGGAGCATCATTGCTCACATATGGGAACCTAGCCTAAGTATGGGTGTGCTGTACCTGTGGGATCCCCATGGAAGTTGAACACTTGGGCAGTGATGTTCACCAGCTTCCTGCAGCATCAGCCCTGATGCTTACTGAGCACAGAAGGCCCCTCACTTGGCACAGGGGCAGTTCTGGGAACCCTTGCATACATGGGAAGTGTTCTGTGAATGAAGTGGAGATCATGACATCACCAAAGTTTCTCTCCAGCTCATCCAACCAGAGCACTTTGCTTTCATTGAGCAAATGCAAAGTGTCCTGAATGGGTCCGTGCACAGTGAGCAACCTCCTGTGTTCAGTATTGGCTTGTTTACAGGTGCAATTGAGGGGCAGTAAAACCTCATGGTAAACCATGTTTACTGCTCCTCCATTCGCTGCAGAGGCAATAGTGGGGGATGTACACATGCCACAACTACGATGCTTTGCGTCATGGCTGGAACTATATCCTCCTTTCAAATGAATGGGGCCGCACTGCAACTGGACGCAATGTCCTCACCCAAACCGATTCATCGATTGGCTTTGGGTGCTGCTGCTGCCATAGCAAGTAAGGGAAACAGGAAGTGAAGTGTTGCGGCTTCACAGATGGTTTCCTACTGCGCATCCACAAGCCGGGGAAAGAGGGGAGATGAATTTCCGACTCAGATAGCCGTGGTGATCTGGGAAACTTCCCCTCTCCCCAAAAAAGGGGAGATACGCAAACGAGCGGGAACTTTGGCTTTTGGACGGAGCACTGCTTTAGGCTTATAAGCTATACAACCTGTATAACCACTTCTAGATCAAGTCCACTGTGTTCATGTAATTCACCCCCAGCAGTTTAAATTTACTCAGTAAACCCAAAGAATTTGTAAGGGAAATGAAGAAACTGGATTTTCACGTGATTGGGTGATGAATAGTTTTATTTTGATCAGTTAGCATTAGTGTCTCCTTTAGTGAATCAATCCCATTGCCTCACTATTAAATGGGCTTTAAGACCTATCTCTGGGATTAAATTAACCCCAACTGACCACTGGAAGAAAACTAAATGCCAATTGTACTTGGTTGTGGTTATTTGATGCTGTTCCCAAGTTTCCTCTATCTGCTTACCTTGGGGTCCTTCTTTGGGTGACCATGTCACTGCCTGTGCGATGTGGACAGTTCCTATTGTCTGTCCATCTGCTAGGTTTCAGAAGAGTAATGACATTGGGAGTCTGGGGAGGGGGTTGGGCAGCACAGCTGTCAAGAGACCATCCGCAGTCCTAGATTAGTAGTCCCCTGCACCCAGAAATGGCACCTGTGAGGTAGCAGAATCTTGAGTAAAACTTTCAGCAGATAAGAAACAAATTCTGAGTAAGGTGAGTAGGAGAGGGATGATCCCTAATCTGGAATAGGGATTTTAATAGTCTGAAGACACTTATTTTTGCTTGCCTTTTCTCCAAATCTTTAAAATCTTCAGGCTGGCAGTCACCACCCAGCTTGAAGACCTTCCTGTCCATTGGCACCGGGAAGCTGGCGACGTGCAGATGGTTGCCCAGCTAGTTGACTGGTGGGGGTCTCCAGTCTTTTAAACAGAAAATGTTTCTTCAGTAGTTTCAGACAGCATTTGTTCTTGTATTAAAAGGGCCAGTGGCTGCATGATGCCTTAACCATAAATTTGGGACACTTATTGTCTTTATGAGCAACTTTATAGAAGATTCATGTTATGTTGCTGTTCTTACCATGGCCTTAAGGGATAAGTTCACCTTTGGAAACTGGTCATATATGTTCCATCTGTTTTTAGGGTGGAACGTGTAACATGTTCCCACTGCTGCAGCTGCTCCCCAACCCGTCGCCTCTAGTGACAGTAAACCGGGTATTTTCTCCCTGAACTCACTGTCACAATTAAAAAAAAAAAAAAAAAAAGTGGTTGTGATGGACTCCTACACAGCAACATCATTCAGATGTCTGTGAATGGGAGAACTACAAGTACTGACAGCCTTTGTGGCTGTTGGCTTGTAGTTCATGAACTACCAGGGTGCTGTTGCCCAATCTAGGTAGTTCATTGTTCCTATCATTGTGTAACTGGCTGCTTGTATGAGCAGACGGCTTACACTGGCAGTCTGCAGATGTCACACATTGCACCCAAGATCCGCAGATCACGGGTGCAATGCTTTGCAGGTTCCTAGAAAAAAATGCATTCTTTTTACCTGCAAAAATGTGCATTTATTTTTTACAAATGAACTTGTCCTTTAACATGCTTTGGTGTGCTGTGGTGGCACTTCATTGTGAATTGCACACAACAGTCCTCAAAAATGCACATGTGCTGCAACCTAGTTGCTTGGCACCTGCCATAGACTGGTGATTCAGCTTATTCGTTTTGCTGGGCTGTGTAACACACATGTGCATTGCAGGGCAAAGTGGTGTGTGAAAAGTGGTCAAACTAAAACTGGTGTGAATTGGAATTAACTGGCCCCACTATCCTTGCTTCAGACCTTCACTCAAGAACCACATAAGCTTTAGGATCTTCAGACTGTGCCACTTTGGGAGTGATGGGTCCCACGTTGCGTTTTGTGGTTCCACCCATTCGCTGCGGTCCTGTAATGACGTGGTGCCGGCAGGTGGAACACTGGAAGGGGCAAGACAGGAATACAAAACTCATGCAAGCGTTGGATGCCAGCAAAGCTGTGCAGAAAAATTTAAGGGACGGTCAAGGGATTTTTTTTTTTCACAGGTACTTTTTAAAGTGGTATTCTGGCATACACTTTTATAGATTTTAGTTAATTGGGGGGGGAGAACTAGTCTTTCAAACTAATCTTATTGGTGTTTTAAGGATATATCCTTTATTGGGCTAAGGGTTTTATTGCTTTCTATTTTCAACATTCTCTGTAGAAATGCCACAGAAGTGTAAGCATATATGTTGCCTTCTGCAGTCCTTTTTACTGCCTGGTTCTTAAGTTTCTTTTTATGGTGCTAGGAGGACATGCGGTTCTTCAGCCCTTAAGCCCCCAAGCAAATCTGATGCTAGCAGATGTTTCATTTACATTCTTATAGGTGACGTGCTGTGGGTTCCCACATGCTATATTGCATTTTCCACAGTCAGAAAAAAATGGACTACCCAAAAATTCATGTGAACATTAATCCGGAACTAAACTTACATTTTAATAAAACTCAGGTAGTTTTTATGAGCCTAGTGATCTCCTCAGTTATAAATTCTACTCACAGCCTGTCAGTGGTAATGTACACTGAGCTGTACCATGTGATCTGGTGTGGGCAAACACGCTGTTTGACTTGTGTAAAAAGTCTAAGTTATTGACATCCACTGCAGATTGCAACTGCGGTGCGTTTTTGAAAGGTGCAGCAAACGTGCACGGGATGCGGGTTTCCTGCACCGCCTTCTAGTGTGAACAGAACCTAGGTGTAGTTTGGAGTCAGATGTGGAAGACCTATAGGTAAGCGAATGTGGTAAGCAGCTGATTTTTATCTATGGTACGAATTGGAATGTTACAAATATAAAGTGTTATCCTAACTTGGCTCCTGACGACATGAATGTATTTTAATCGGGATGAAGATTCTAGTTGGAGAACAATTTGCTCTCAGTCACCTCTGCCGGTTTGGTTTTAGTATGGTGTACAGAAGAATGAATTCTACATTCAAAAACTGAATTTCTAAGTAATCTTTCCTCTCGGTTGTAAGTTTTCAGTTGGGAGTTGTAGTACTGGGACAGCTCTAAGAGCAAGGCATCTTCCTCCCCTTTGTTTCTATGAGAGTAGAGCTGTTATTAGCACATTTCCTGCGGCCTCCTGAATGATCAGCCACGTGTTCTCAGCATGGTTCACTCTGTAGGTGTGTGATTCATCATGTACACATTCTGCTCCACCTACATGAATGGCATTCAGTTATAAGACATAAAACTAATGCGTTGTCTCATTACTTTTTCCTAGAGCTTTGTAGCCAAGTTGGCCAATGGAATGAGCCTGTCGCCTGCAATGGAAGATGTAAATATCCTTTCTACACTGCTGATTAAAGGGAACCTGCCACTGTTCATATTAAAGCAGTACTACAGGCAGACAAATACACAGTTGAAAGAAATGTGTGAACTTTTACCTGCCAAGGATCTACTTCATACCATCCTCTAGTCTTTGTATGGCTGTCACATAGCATAACCAGGAAGACAAGTCTACTGGTATATTTGGTTCAGCTTTACAGCTCCCTGTCACCTTCCTCTGTGTTGGGCAGTGGTGGATCAGCAGTGTGCTGATAAAGAATCCAATAAGTAAGCTACAGCTGGAAAGTTTACGGTTTACTGCAAGTGTAAGTGTCTCAAACCTGGCTGTGCAAATGTGGCAGAGAAGTGTGAATCGCAGAACAGGACATAATCTATTGACAAGTAAAATACTGTTTGTTTGGAGGTCTGCTTTAATATTGTCAGTGGACAAATAGGTGTCTGCATGTAACTTTTTTCCTGATGAAAATAATCCTGGAACTACATTGCAGAGCTTACACTTGCTGCCCTACATCTGTATCCTCTAATGCAATGTGCAAGCCTCTGTAGCTGGTGAAAGCTTTCAGTGCCTTGTGGGTGTAATAAAACTTCGAGTCCCACTCAAGATTTGCAAAATACCTCGGGTTGGGAGCTCCTGGGGTCCACAGACTACTTTCTTCAGGATTAGATGGTACACTTTAAATGGTGCCACAGAATGTCAACAGCGACAGGTTCCCTTTAAAGTATTGGCCAACCTGACTATGAAATATGTGCATTATATGCAACTACCTGAATGTGTGTAAAGTAATGAGACTGCAGACAAATAGTGAGTCTTCCTCATTTGAATTGTAGACCGGTTTATAATCTATGGGGCTCATTTTTCCTAATTAATCACTTGCCAACCACAATATGTATATATAAGTTGCGGCTTGTAAGTGGTTTTCCGGGATTATGGCTAAAGATACTAGCCATAACCCGGTAATTTTTTTGCTGGAGGCTGGCTTTCTCTTGACAGCTTTCAGAGTGGCTTATGAGCATCTGGAAGGTGTTCAGAAGCAGCAGGAGGGGACACTGTTTCTCTGCTGGTCACACAGGTGATCAAAGATCTGCTTTGATCCTCTCTGACCTTGGAGGACTGGTGCAACATAATGTCCCTACCTGTCCAGGGTCAAAGTAAACAAGGTTTTTTTTTGGCAAGAGATTTTTGATCTTTTGCTTTTAACGGTTAAGAGATTGACCCCAGATCTCTTCATAAAGAGGACCCGTCATTTTTATTTTGATTACAGGGGATTACAATTGCATTCCTTGCAATTGGAATAAAAGTGATAAAAAAAATTAAAGGGACTGTGTAAAAATGTAAAGCACCTCATCCCTCTGTGCTCGCACACAGAATTGAACGCATACATAAGTCGCCCATACATATAGAAACTTTGCACCACATGGGAGGTATCGAAAACATTAGAGCGAAGGCAAGAATTCTAGCGCTAGACCTCCTCTAACTTTAAACAGATAACATGTAAAGGTGTTTAAAGTGCCGCCTTTAGAGATTAAGTACCGTAGCTTGTCGCCATTCCTCGAGCATGTGCAGTTTTAAAGCGTGACATGTTTGATATCTGTGTATTTCTGCACTGTACGTAACTTGCTTCCAGCTCTCTTCTGGCTGTGAGTTCCATTCCAGTGCTAGATTATAACTGGTTGGGGGGTGCATGTGGCAGGTACTGTGTCCTGTCATCTCCCCTAGAGACCAGGGACATGAAAAAGATATTTCTGTATTTGGCGTAATGTCGTCTTTCACACTTTACAAAAAAAATGGGGTATATATTTTGTTTTTAATTCCTTAAAGTCTTTTTTCCAACAAATTGTTTTCTAAACCGCTGCACAAATACCTCATGACATAAAAAATTGCAACGATCGCCATTTTGTTCCCTACTGTCTGCCAAAAAATATACTTTTTAGGGGTTAGAAGTAATTTTCTAGCAAAAAAATGCTAACTTAAATTTGTAAACAAAGTGCCAGAAAAGGCCTGGTCTTCAAGAAGTTAAGGGAACTGCAGTGTTCTCTCATAAATGGCTTGCTTGTCAGCTGAATTTTTAGCGTGGTTAAAGTGTTAAGCCAAAAACTTTTGGTTAGTGGAGGATTCTAATTGGTGGGTTGTTACTGTGGAACTCAGGTTTACCCTTGCTTGTGTTCCGACAATGGTTGTGCCAGACAGGATTTGAAGAATTATCTGCAAAGGGGACACAGAAATAAAAATATGAGGGTTCTAGGATTCCCCCCTGCTAAAAATCATGCATATGCATGTAGTGTTTTTTTTCCCCTTGCTGTCTGGTAAACTACCGCTTGCAGGACAGGAAGTGAGGACAAATCTCTAACACCATTCCACATGGCAGCAAAAACCTGCCTGGTGTTCAAATTCTTCCCAAATATATGAAAAACAAAGTTTTAGCTGGATGTACATTTTTAAAGTTGGGATATAATTTGTTGTAAAGTTGGCTAGAATACTGCAGGTGTTCATGGATAGCGTAAGATAAAGGGGTCACGTTTACAACTTTGGGGTGCTCAGCACTTGGTGCAGCAGGTTCCATTTGGGTAAATGCAATATATGAAGCTAGAGGTATTTGCAGATTGCAGGTTCCCGATCTTTCCTGGGATGGGCTTGTGACGTGGTTGTCATGCTGGTCTGGTTGTCGAGATGTGTGCAGATCTGGAGTTCTGGGTCGGTGACTTGATCTTGGACAGCTAAGCAACTACCTTCCAGGAAGAGATGGCAGCCTTCATACTTCAGTACAAGTTTCTTTGTGCATTTAATCCTAACAATTGAGGAAATCTAATCTAGGTCATAACAAATCCCTATTTCTGATCATTCACCTGACCTGCAGAAAATCTCTCAATTCATAAATTCTAATATACCAGAAATATACATGCAGTTTACATATGTTTTAACTGCAATACCAAACTAAAATCTGTCAGCCACTCAGAGTACAAGTAGAATAGTTAGTTGAAGCCTTCAGTTGCTGACATGTGGTGGTCAGCCTTTCTCATCCTGTTGCCCCGCAGAAACACTCAAAATTAACGTCTCTGATAAAACAGTCTACATTTTACAGTAAAATAGTATGCATCAATAGGCTGAAATATTTATTAGTAAGGAATATGGCACCCCCAGAATATCGGACCCCCAGACCTGATTTTACAGCACACCTTAGGTGTATGCACTAATGAAAAATGGTGGCTAGTAAACACTGGCAGTAGTAGTCTAGAAGTGACCCCTACATTGTATGTCAGTGGCAAAATTGTCCCCTTTAATTGAGTCATAGTAGGTGAGAGATTAGTCCGTCATTGCTCACTGCTCAAGGACCCCCTAGCAACCACTGGGAGGAATCCTGGCTGAGTAGGCCTGGTGTAGACCATGAATTGTCTAAACACCTGGTGATGAGTCTGTGAAGCATTAAGCAAGAGGATGCCAGCCCTGTTGGGTATACCTTTTAAATGCAAATCAGCAATAGCAGGTTCCATAATTTCAACATTTTTAAATGATAGCATGTGTGGCCTCAGTCTGAGGAGTTATGACCTACATTCAAGCGCCTTGCGCATTTATAAGCAAAATGTTAATTGACTTGCTACTTGTGTTCTTTCTGAAATGCATGGATGTCATTTTGTCTTACTCTGTCTTCTAGGTTTCCGGTACCCAACCAGAGAGCACCGTCAAACCATCAGCTGAAGAGATGACTTCTAAAGACTACTACTTTGATTCATATGCGCACTTTGGTATCCACGAGGTAAATAATCAGGTCTTGACATTTTTGTTAGGCCCTGTTGGTGGTTAGAAGATAATTGCAGAACAACATTTATTTTTTTTTTTTTTATGCAGGAAATGTTGAAGGATGAAGTTCGGACACTGACTTATCGAAACTCAATGTTTCACAACAGACACTTGTTCAAGGACAAAGTTGTCCTGGATGTAGGAAGTGGAACCGGAATCCTCTGCATGTTTGCAGCTAAGGCTGGGGCAAAAAAAGTAATTGGGGTAAGGAATGGTTTTCTACTTGTTTGTTTTTTTTGTTTTTTTTTTGCAGTAGGTGGGTTGGAGCAAATGGTAGGCTAGCCTTGCTCATCTTGGGGAATGTTGGTGGTCAGGATGGGGTTAATGGTCTGAAAGTTCTGCCCTGTCTACATGCACTCGCTCATCCTATGTGTGGATACTTTGAGAATCGGCTCTGAATTGAGATGTTACATGCTAGCCTAAGAAATATGGCCAGTTTTCAGTGCACCCAGCTAGTCTAGAATTGACTCGGTGCTTTAAATTGGGGATAGCTGACCTCTGTGATGTATGTACACTGTTTAAAAAAAAAAAAGTGTAGGATGGCGCCTCAAGTGTTTGACGTTCTTCTGGAACGGTAAGAATTTATCTCAATAAGTGAACATAAGTGCCAAAACTTCAAACATTTCAGGCAACTTTTATGCATGGAGCCCCAATAAGTCCCAGAACTGAAAGGACAACATCTATCTTAATTATTGGTCACAAAGCTAGTGATTGCTTGAAGCCACCATGAGGAAGTTTATTGAAATAAACCCTTTAGTATAGAAGAGCAAGGGGTTAGGTCCCATCTTGGTAGCAGGGACACTTGGGCCATTCCGTTAAAGGGAGTGGTGTGTTTTAACAACCTGTACTTGACATGTGTATGCTGGTGCTTTTTGCTTTCTTGCTTTCTCTAGCCTCGGTGCTTTTAGTCACTGTTCATGATTCACTATGCCACCTTTAACAGTATGCAATGTTTGACAGGTACTTTTTGGCAAATCAGGTATCTTTTTAATGAAAACTGTCCTGGAGATCCAGTTTTGGAAACTTGCTAGTATTTGTAAACCCAGAAGTGCTTGAAACTGCACACCCCTGGATTTAAGATATATACATGGGAGGCTGGGAAAGAAGTCTTTCAAACTTTAAGCTTCTCACTTATTTGGGAACAGTATTTGGGGGGGAGTTTGCACTTTTTTCATGCAGTAGTGATTCTGTTTTCAGACTTAGTGATTATCTTTATAGGAAAAAAAGCCTTTACGAACATGTTATACCTGCCTGCTCTGTTGCAGTGGATTTGCACAGAGCAGCCCAGATCTCTTCTCGGTTGCCTCTTCAGTGCTCCTGGCCCCTCCCTCTGAAGAGGTTTCCTATAACAAGGAACTTGATGAGAATTCTCTATACACTGCACCTGGCCCCTCCTGTTCAGTGCCCCCACAGCAAGCAGCTTGCAATGGGGGCACCCAAGCTGAGTCGCAGCTCCCTGTGTCCATTCAGACACAGCCTGGCTCCTCCCCCCACTCCCCTGATTGGCTATCTGACTTTGACAGCAGTGGGAGCCAATGGCGCGGCTGATGTCTCTCAGCCAATCGTGAAGGAGAATTTCAGATGGCTGAGACATTCGTGAACAGAGGGACCTCAGGTAAGTATTAGGGGGTGTTGGGGCAGCTGCTGCACTCTCAAGGCATTTTATCTTCATGCATAGAATGCATAGAGATTGAAAAACCTGCCTTTACAACCCCCTTAAGGTGGAACTCCAGGAAATTGTGTTTAATTTAGCTGGTCCAGACAAGTCGTTTAATGTGTATGCTGTGTTGCAGCTGGGGATGCTAAAAATGCTATTTTACTAGTGACACTAAAGTTTTTATATTTAACCAGTTTAGTCTTGGATTTATTTAAATATTTTGATAATTGAATACATCTGTGCAAAGGGCTGAATTCATGAAATGTGCCTTCAGTGTTACAGGCTTAAAGGCTCTAAGTTAAAGTGGGGTTCAACCCAAAAAAAAACCTACATGAAAATTTCTAAAAAAAAAAATAAAAAAATTTGGATTTTTTTTTTTTTTTTTAATACTCACCTCTAAATGCCTGTTGCTAGGGGGTCCCTCGTAGTCTGCCTCTTTCAGTGCCTGGGCTGGTGACATCACTTCTGTCTTGGCACAGGAAAGGCTTTGCTCCCTCCCTCCTGTCAATCATTTGGGACCCATTTCAGGTCCCAGGTGACTGAGCGGCCAATCACGGCGCCGCTCGTGCATGCGCAGTGGGTGCCAGGCTGTGAAGTCACAGCCCGGCGCCCACAGTTGCAATGCCGGCGCCGCTGAACGGAGGGTGAGAATAGCAGGGCTTCGATCCCCCGCATCGCTGGACCCTGGGACAGGTAAGTGTCCAATTAATAGTCAGCAGCTGCAGTATTTGTAGCTGCTGACTTTTAATTTTTTTTTTTTTTTTGACTGGCCCTCTTCAAGTCGCTTAATTGTTATGTTCAGTTTGTTTTTTGTTTTGTTTATTAAGCTGTTTGTTTTTTTTTTTTTTTTTTCCATCAGATTGAGTGCTCAAGTATTTCAGACTACGCCATCAAGATTGTGAAGGCAAACAAGCTGGATCATGGTATGTTGTATGCTTTGTAAGGATTTATTCAGTATGTCTTCCTATGTCTGTATATAATCTTACATGGTGCTGCTTTTCACAGTTGTAACAATAATCAAGGGCAAGGTGGAGGAGGTGGAACTGCCAGTCGAAAAAGTTGACATAATAATCAGTGAATGGATGGGATATTGTCTGTTCTATGAATCCATGCTCAACACCGTTATTTATGCGCGGGATAAATGGCTGGTAAGCATGTAAAATATACTTCATGATGTGGTTCTGTGATTTTTAGGTTTTCCTTATGTGTTTTTTTTAAAAGCAGTCTCAAATGTAACTGGTGGGATTTGTGGCGTATGTTGCATGCTGGTGTCAGCCTTAGGTTAAAGACATAGAAATGGCAACTGCCCCAACCTTTAACTGGCCTTAACAGCAAGGAGCACATGGATGGGTGAGACATGTCAATCAAAAACACATTTCCAGCTTCAACTTACCAGCCGCTTTGTCCTGTCTTTCATGTTAAAAACAGAGGTTTAGTTTTTAAATACGTGTGTAAGCTGCAGAGGCCATGACTAGGCATCCCAGTATCTGCAGTCCTAACTATAAATTGAGAGTCTCCATAGTAAGAGCACATATATAGTAATGGATAGATTAAGGGCAAGTTTGCCTGGAGTGACCCCACCCCTCCAAGGCGCATGGGCGCACTGGACATCAAGAAAATGGCACAATGGCAGCAAAGGTGTTCTGTGCGCCCCCTTACCAAATAACCAACACTACAACGGCACTAAACAGCAAGGAGCACATGGAGGGGTGATGCAAGTCAAATAAAAACAAATTCCCATCTCAATTTGCCAGCCTGCAACAAACTGAATTGTCCTTAACCGTTCGTGTTAAAAACCTAGCAGAAAATGTAAGTTTTTGAATGGATTCGTGAGCATCGCTTTGCAGTTTAGCATTCTTGCTTCCTAGGTAATTTCACTGGACAGGTCAAAGCTAAAGTGCTAAACTAGGTAGATTCATTTCATAATTGTATTCTGCATGTTGGAAATTCTGATTTACTTTTTAAATTGTAAACTGTAACTGTAATCTGCTTTTTTTTTTTTCAGACACCTGATGGGCTTATATTTCCTGATCGTGCAACACTTTATGTGACTGCTATAGAAGATAGACAGTACAAAGATTACAAGATTCACTGTAAGTACAAAACACTTCATCTTGTAGCATTTTCAATCAAAGGATTTGTATAAAAAGTTACATGTTTCTAACATAAATTGGGAGTGTTCTTGATCCTACTGCTGAAAAATGTAGCCTGGCTGCTCTTGTACTGTGACTTTCATTTGTGTTCCATCACATTGGAGAAGACGTTGATAAAATTGTCTTTCTAAGATTTTGCTGATACAGTGCGCTGTGCCCCATTTCCTTGCCAGTTGTCTTTTGCAAACAAAACCACTTTCTTGCGTGCTAAGAAAAACCTTAATCCTGCACTAGGTTTATACAGCAATGGCTAAAATGTAACCATTTGTGGCTTGGGAGATGTTGGAGCAGGTACTTTTTTGAACTTTGCAGTAGGCTAACTTTACCTAATCATTTTATTAGGAACCTGTCAAACTGGAGAGATGGGACCTGCCATTAACTTATGCAGATGCTTGCTATGGGGCTGCCCTCCACCATACTTCATGAGTCCGTGGCCTCAAGCAGCCATGTGGACACACGTGTTATGCTCATGCTTCGCAGTATCTGACTCAAAATAAGAGTGGATAAACATGACTGTATGGAGCATTCTCGTTCCAAGCAAGTCTGATGGCAGCTTCCAGTTTCTGTCCTTACTGGGCCTTTTTTTAATTATATGGGCTTGCAAGTTGAATAGTTGCCCTATTTGCCACTGCAAGGAATGTTTTTGGCCATCCTGATATTCAAGGAATGAGCACTCTCCAGTTCCCAAGTTGTAATTCGTGTTCCACTAATATAAATTCTCCGATCATATAATCTTTTAATATAAGATATGAATCCTGTTTTGAGTGCCTCTGCTGTATTGTAATATCCATGTACTTAGGTGTTTTTTTTTAATGGTGATTTTAATGTGTTCATATGTGGGGATATTTTTGTTTTCACAAGTTGTAGTGCTTGTTTGTGTTATTTTTTTCATGTGTAAAGGGTATTTTTTTTCTCCTGTTTGCTCTTCCAATTTAAAATGTTAAGCTTGCAGAACATGTCAGTGTCCAGTTGAATGTTATTGAACAGGAGTGTGGGTTTTCCCTTCTGTGTAAGGCAGCCTAAACATTTTGTATTTTTGTTTCAACCCAAGAGTGCCTCAATTACCTCCATCCACACCTTTTCATGTGGGTAGGAGAATCCCTCCTGCTGTGGTATTGTATTCTGACAGCCTTCCCTGCCATTGGAATACAATCTGTTGCCGTCTATAGTAGGAGGCAATGATTGTTTTGGGAAAAAACAGACAGGCTGGTTGTACACAAATTTAACAACTGGCCTGAATTTTTGATCCATGTATGGCTGGCTGTACATTGATGTGCCACCATGTGTGAATGAATGGCTGGGGGGTTGTTTATCTAGAGCGTGGCACATGAGTTTTGACTCGCCTGATCAAGGAACGTTGTAAAACCAATAGAATAATAAATGGCTAAGTTTCTGCAGTTGAGTAATATAAAAATACTTTGCCATCTTTGCTAACACGGGAGCACCATGCCCAGCCAAGGGGCTCTTCAAATGATTGTTTCTGCTTTTCAAAAATGAATCTTGTGTAAATCTTGGTTGCTTATGTAAATGTCTTCTTTCAGGGTGGGAGAATGTCTATGGATTTGACATGTCATGTATCAAGGATGTAGCCATCAAGGAACCTCTTGTTGATGTGGTTGATCCTAAGCAACTAGTGTCAAACTCCTGTCTCATTAAGGTCTGTTTTTGAAATTGTTTTTTTTTTTTTTTACTCTTCCCTGCTATGTCTGTCCTCATCAGTGTTGTGGATGAATATATATATTTTTTTTTTTTTTTTTGGTCATAACAATTGTGTGACAACCTATTTGAGTGTTTTTCAGTGTTTCACTTGAAACACTTTGCATCTTCATTGACTGCTATAGGGAAGTTTATTCTTCAGGCATTGTGTGTAAACACTTCACAAGTTGATTTGATTCATTTTCTTTTCTTTTAGGAAGTGGATATTTACACAGTTAAGGTGGATGACCTCAGCTTCACCTCTCCATTCTGCCTCCAAGTAAAGCGAAATGATTACATCCATGCTCTGGTGGCTTATTTCAACATAGAGTTCACACGCTGCCACAAGAGGACAGGCTTCTCTACAAGTAAGCGGTTGTGCTTCTCCCTTAAATGCCTCTGGGGATACCAGGCTAAATGTCTGGGGGACACAAAGTAAAACAATCCTAATTGCCTTTAGTCGCTCGGGTACAGATGATACACCTTGGCTGCAGAGTGTTGAAACCATTAGACTGGAGCTTCTGTCAGTGTATTGGCTGCAGTCCCATGAATAATCTGCCTTGGAGGAAATCTGATACAAGTCAACATGACTTTTGTGCCAGGCATGCTTCTACTCCATCACTTGTGTGGTGCTTGAAGTTTCCAAGAACCTGGTTTAATTTCTTTGATGGACTTTACTTTTCCTCTTTTGCTTTTATAGCCCCTTCCAATATAATTCATTTTAGGCAAAGTAAAGCTGCTGTCACAATGCTCCGTTGTAAAAACACACGTTTTTGATGCATTTCCAGGGTATTTTGGGTGCCCATTACCTAGCGTGCGCCTGTGAAATGTGACTCAAAATTGCATCAAATGCAACCGTGGGTGAGTTTTGTGTTTTTCCGTTAATTTCATTGCGGAGGTTACGGATTTTAACATGCACCAAAAATGCAGCAAGCAGGACTATTAAAATTGCACCCAATCAGTGTGAAGCGTTGCATAGAATTTAAAGGGATGCATTGTTCTGCTTTAACTGAAAAAATGATCAGTGTGAAAGGGCCCCAAACCTGTCAAGTTCAGGGAACTGTAGAGTATAATGAGAAATTCATTAACAAAGGTCCTCTACCGGAAATTGCATGTAAAAACTATCAAATTTTATATTTACATAAACTTTGCTTCCTAGAGTTAAACGTAATGTATGTTGAACTAGGCCCAGTTCTGTAAAGCATCCATGTTGGTCTGTTCTTGTGAGCTGCATTGGGGAATGGGTTCTGCTTAAGCCAGTCAATGCTTGTGCTTTCCTTCTATGAAGTTAGGACTGCAAGATGCTTGACTTATGCTTTGGCAGAATTTTTGCCTGAAGTTGTTTAAAAATGGCATTAGAGTGCTTATCTGAGTAAATTGGCTGTTCCCAATTGAGAGCATCCCCACATTAACTTTTGAGACTAGCAGAAAATGGTCTGGTAATTTGACCCATGGCATGTTTAAGCAGTTGGACTCATTGCTAAGAACGTGTACATTGGGAGCATTGACCTTTTATTCAAAGCAAATATTGCTAAACTAAATGCTGTAACCTTTTGTGCAGTTTAAAAATGGTTACTTGCTGTGGTAGGAGAAATGTAAAAACAAGCATGTTATCTAAGCAGCTGTCATTTTCAATATTTTAATGGATTGAACCTTGTTCCAATTTTTAGGCCCAGAGTCTCCATACACTCACTGGAAACAGACAGTCTTTTACATGGAAGATTATTTGACTGTTAAAACTGGGGAAGAGATCTTTGGAACGATAAGCATGAAGCCGAATGCCAAGAACAATGTAAGTCAAATGTTTAGAGCAGCCCTTTCACAGCCAATATTGTACTGTTACTTGCTTATCTGTATTTGGTGAACACAATCTCAAGTCTGTCTCCTGAGAGTCTGTTACTGGCACCATTGGGTGCCTCCAAACCAACCCCTTTCCCCTCATAGGGGAAACAGCCAAGACATAGGGGAGACAGCCAAGCTGTCATAGCCTGCATTTCACTTCCCCTGCCTATCCTGTGACATGTTTTTTACATGTTGCCTAGGAGGAAGATAGAGATGGGTTACAGGGTAGGACTAGTGAAAAGTTGACATGTGCATAATAGTATTAGTCTGTTTTTGGGAAAGCAGTGTATGGAACATTTGATGTGAGTTAGGATCATATGCTGCAGGGGTATTGAATTAAAATTCAGAGGTCTGGTTGCTAAAATTTCTTCCAGCAGCGTTCCAAGCCATATTTGTGCAATGACATCAGTGTCACAGTAGAGTCCTTTGCCCCCACCCTGCAGCTCTACCCCTTCACTCTGCTAACTTTGTCCTGCCTCCAGATCTCCTGTACACCTGTGCAGAGTGGGAACTGCAGCTGGAATTAACATTTCATATCAAAAGTTTTGCTAGCACTGCCCAGCAACAATCACAGGCTGGGTAACTCCAGCAGCTCCCACCCTCTGTTCACAACTGTTCTGCCTCCAGCTCTCCACTCCGCTTTTGATAATGACTGGGGGAAAAGGCAGCTAAATGGCAGGACTGGTGGTCTGTATAGGACAGTGATCTGCCTTTTTATTGATGCCTGATGTGGTGTATCTAAAAGTTTGGGGAATGCAAAATGTGCATTTTAATTTGGCTCCATTCCATTTGCAACAGTTTTCTTTTAACCAACCTGTTTTTTCCCCCTCCAGCGTGACTTGGACTTCACCATCGACATCGACTTCAAAGGCCAGCTCTGTGAGCTTTCATGTTCTACAGACTACAGAATGCGCTGAAACAAAACTGCCCGGCCTGATGAAACCCATTATGTATACATTTAGCTGTGTGGTTTTATTTACATATAGCATACACCTTTTTAACCTGTTCTGCTAGCCTGTGTGCAGACAGGTCTTTTAGAATCCCTGACCAGTCCTGAATGTCCCAGCTGCACTAATGACGTGGACTTACCCTTCAGAAAATGCCTGTGAGGTTTTCAGGGAACCTCGTTCAACCTTCTAATCTGTAAATAAAGATCCAGAGTGGATTTTCTAAGACTGCTGTTATAAGGCATTACCACAGGTTCAGAGTTTTACTAGCCTTGGCAAGTATCCTGTGTTCCTGTGCGCCATCCGTGTACTAAAGTGTTACTCCATTCCATTAATTTAGTGGTCCTAGAATCACCTTTTTTGCTCCACTCATAATCATGACTGTCTTTACAGTAATTGCTAGCATGTGGTGTTTTCTGGACTTTGAGAGCCATCATGTGGCACTAAAATAAAATAGCATTGCTGCCAATATGGAACTTGTTTAGTAACCCACTAACAAGGGTGATGAATGTTTCTTGGCAGTGTAGACTTTAAATTGGTAATTTTTCTGGTTATAAGGAAAGTCTGTCCCACTTGACCACAGCAGATGTGCTCTACACAATGTAGGTGAAAGAACTGTTTCTTAGGCGCTGCCATTTTGTAACTTTTTTTTTTTTGTATGTCCTTTACATGAAAGGGTTTTTGTTTTACAAATTCTCAAAGGTTGCTCATTGTGACTGTTTTCATAAGTTATGGTTTTTATATGGTTACATTCATAATGAAATTAAAGTTGAACTGTGACTTGGTGTGGTTTTTTTTTTTTTTTACATGTTCATGCTGTTTACTTAAAATGACAAGTTAGAACTAGTGTGCAAGCTCACTTCACAAGCCATTTTTGTGGTGGTCAGATTTTATTTGTTTTTGTCTATCTCCAAACATGGGTAAGGATGCTTGCATTTTATAAGTGATTGCCTGCATTCAAATTCACAAGAATGTTGGGTGTAGATCAGTGGTTCTCAACCTTCCTAGTGCCGTGACCCCTTGATAAAATTTCCCAAGTTGTGGGGACCCCAAACAGTAAAATTATTTTCGAAGCGTGGATTGTCAGCAACAAAGGCAAGACAAGTAATTTGCGCCCCTAACCCACGGACATAGTGCTCCCTGAGTCCTTTCCACTCGTACAGTATTAAAACCCCTTATGGTACATTGTGGATGTACCACTCTTTCTCTTTTTTCTCCTTTCTTTCCCTTTTATCTCTCTCTATCCTATTTTCTTGTCCCCATCCCTCTCTCTAGCCATCTTTCTTGTTCTTTCTCTTATTCTTTCTCTCCCTTTTTCTTTGTTCCTCCCCCTCTTTAAATCTCCCTTCCATGTATTCTCTATTTTTGTTCCTTCTCTTACTCCTTGGTGTGGGGGGGGGGGGGGGTGAGTGGCAGTACTGGCGGGGAGTTGGGATGAGTGGCAGTGCTGGGGGAAGTTCTAATCAGCAAACTTAGGTGCTCTTGATCAAGGTCATCTGCTGATCTGAGAACTGTAGTGGGGACTTTTAATGGTAACTATAATCACAGGTAGTGTTACTCACTGTGTCTCCGGCTTCACTGTGTCTCCGGCTTCACTGTGTCTCCGACTTTGTGGTGTCTCGTAGCAGTGACACCTATGCCGAAATCACGAGATAGGGTCTCCTTCAGCCCCTCCCACTTCACATTACTCACCAGTCAGCTGACCTCTAGTCTCTGCCCCCCAGCCATGCCGTGAACTGAATGGACGGCTGCGAAGAGGCTGAGTGTGCAGCCGCAGGCTCCAGGGACAGCCCTGCTGGGCAGCCACGAAAAGGCTGGGAGAGCAGTGCAGGCTTCAGGAACAGCCCAGGATTTGGTGACCCCTGGCAAATCGCCATTCGACCCCTGAGGGGGTCCCGACCCCCAGGTTGAGAACCACTGGTGTAGATCTACTGCAGCTGAGCAAAAAACTTCCCATGAAAACAGTATGGTAGGAAAAATACTAAAAATTAAGGCACATAACTACACTACTGGTGTGGATTTTATGTGTATGTTGGCAAGATCTAACTGAAAACCTGCTTTAAAATTTTTGGTCTTCTGCTGCCTTAATTTCAAATTTAACGTCATTGGGTTTACAGTGGATTCCATAGTAGGTCAAATGTTCAAAACTGGCTAATGGTCCTGTGCTGGCAGCAGATCTGCTAAAACAGGCTCACTAAACTCGCATTCTGCTATGGAATTGCCCCCTCTATGGCCCAAACTCTGCCGTGTCTTGCCTCTGAGGGAGCAGCTGCAGAGCAAGTGCTATCTGATTTGGCTAGTAGGAGCAATGCTTTGGAGTAAGTGCATTTTTTTTTTGTTATGTTGATCCTGTTGCAGGATTGCTAGGTTTTCATAGTCCTAACATGCATTTAATTCAACTGCAATTCTGCAGAGATGTGAAATACATTGACCTGGAAGTGGACAACTTTCAAAAGCTGATGTAATGCCGTAGTTACAAGCAAAGCTATTGGACAAGTACTGTATCCTGTGGGGTCTCTAGGCGCAACTTTTATGGGTTATTGTCAAATGAATCTTGGCAACATGAGTTATGAAGGTTCTTGCAATACTGTAATCACCTAATTTGCTTTGTAGTTTTGTGACTGCAGTAGTGGAGCTACACTCCTGAGCACATATGAAATTATGATTAAACTATGCCTTGACCATTAAAAAATATACTTCTGTGACTGAGTGTAGTTGCAATTCAGGTTTTGGTAAGGACTCTCCTAGTACAAAAGGTGCCCTGATAACTGTTTGGCTTCTGTGTGCAGGCATGCAACTGAGATTTGTTTAGAGACCGTTTTGAAACACTCCTGTGTTAAGAAATATGGATGCTGATAATTTACAGTCATGGCCGAAATTGTTGGCACCCCAGAAATTTTTCCAGAAGTATTTCTCACAGAAAAGGATTGCGGTAACACATGTTTTGCTATACAGATGTTTATTCCCTTTGTGTGTATTGAAACAAAAAAAGGGAGGAAAAAAAGCAAATTGGACATAATGTCACACAACTCCATAAATAGGTTGGTCAAAATTCTTGGCACCCTTAACTTAATATTTGGTTGCACACCCTTTGGAAAAAATAACAGGAATCAGTCGCTTCCTATAAGCTTCTTACACCTCTCACCTGGAATTTTGGACCACTCTTCCTTTGCAAACTTCTTCAGGTCTCTCTTATTGGAAGGGTGCCTTTTCCCAACAGCAATTTTAAGATCTCTCCACAGGTGTTGAATGGGATTTAGATCTGGACTCATTGCGGGCCACTTTAGAACTCTACAACGCTTTGTTGCCATCCATTTCTGGGCGCTTTTTGATGTATGTTTGGGGTTATTGTCCTGCTGGAAGACCCAAGATCTCGGCTGCAAACCCAGCTTTCCGACACTCTACAGTGCGATCCAAAATCCTTTGGTAACCCTCATATTTCATGATGCACACATTCAAGGCACCCAGAGGCAGCAAAACAACCCAAAAACATCATTGAACCTCCACCATATTTCACTGTAGGTATGGTGTTCTCTTCTTCGGTTTCAGTAAACCGTAGAATGATGTGCTTTACCAAAAAACTCTATCTTGGTCTCATCTGTCCACAAGACATTTTCCCAGAAGGATTTTGGCTTACTTAGTACATTTTGGTAAACTGTAGTCTTGTTTTTTTATGTCCGTGTCAGCAGTGGGGTCCTCCTGGGTCTCCTGCCATAGCGTTTCAGATCATTGTCGACAGTTTGCGCTGACACTCCCTGAGCCTGCAGGACAGCTTGATTTTCTTTGGAAATTGTTTGGGGCTGCTTATCCACCATCCGGACTATCCTGCGTTGCAACTTTTCATCAATTTTTCTCTTCCGTCCACACCCAGACAGATTAGATACAGTACCATGGGTTGCAAACTACTTGATAATGTTGCGCACTGTGGACAGAGGCAAATCTAGATCTCTGGAGATGGACTTGTAACCTTGAGATTGTAGTTTTTCCACAATTTTGGTTCTCAAGTCCTCAGACAGTTCTCTTCTCTTTCTGTTGTCCATGCTTACTGTGGCACACACAATGCTTTCAGGTGTGATTTTTATATTGCCCACACCTGTTACTTGCCCCAGGTGATTTTAAAGGAGCATCACATGCTTAAAACAATCTTATTTAGGCTGGGTTCACACTGCTGCGGTGCGGGAACGCAGCGAATTTACTGCGGGTTCCCGCACCGCACCAACTCGCACGGCAGTTCACACTGCCATATGCGAACTGCTGGGGAGTGTCATACAATGTTAATGACACCCCCAGTTCAGCCCGCATATCGCAATGCGAACTGACAATTCGGACACTTTCGGATCGCATAGGTGTGAACACCCATGCGATCCGATTTTGGTCCGAACAAAAAAAAGGGTCCTGTGCGAGTTTGGACCGAATGCGGTGCGATATCAGCCATACTATCTGTATGGCTGATATCGCACAGCACAGACATCGCATGTGATGTGAACAGCAGTGCGCTGCGAATCACATGCGATGTCTGCAACGGCAGCAGTGTGAACCCAGCCTTATCCACAATTTTAAAAGGGTGCCAATAATTTTGACCAGCCCATTTTTGGAATTTTGTGTGACATGTCATTTGCTTTTTTTCCTCCTTTTTGTTTTGTTCCAATACACACAAGGAATAAACATGTGTAGAGGTCGACTGATATATCGGCCGATATTTGGCCATTTTTGATAAATCGTCATTGGCCGATTATCAAAATTAGGCCGATATTTAACCGCCGTTCCTCCTCACTCAGCGGGGCACTTGATGCTTGCCAGAGCCGCTGAGTGTGTGAAACTGGCACGTAAGAGAGGAGAGAGAGGGATCTGTCAGAATTGAGGTTGATGTCGGGGGGTGGGCGGGACCTGGCCGCTATCAAACACTAGCCAATGGGATGAGATCTGGGTGGGCCGCTACGTGTATGTGGCCCCACCCCTTTTCTTAAGCAGCCCAATCATTGGCTGCTGGGTTCCGCCCACCCCGACATTAATCTCAATTCTGACACCTCTGTTGTCAGTTTCACAGAGTTACTCGGCTTAGTGTGAAACCTGTCAGTGCCGCCTGCCATGCCAAGGAGTGCCACCTGCCAGTGCCATGTAATTTCCAAACCAGTGCCACCGCCACCTAACAGTGCCATGTCAGTTCCAAACCAGTGCCACTGCTAATCAGTGCCACCTGCCACAGCCAGTGCCATTTGTACTGAGGACATCAAGTGTGTGGTAGTGACAGGAGTGGAGTGGGTGAGGTCGTTTTTTTTTTTTTTTAAATCGACCTAAAATATCGGCCACAAAAATTAGCATCTTATATCGGCCGCCCCAATTTCTAAGTATCGGCATTGGCCAGAGAAAAACCCATATCGGTCGACCTCTAAACGTGTATAGCAAAACGTGTTACTACAATAATTTTCTGTGATAAATACTTGATTTTCTGGAAAGATTTCTGGGGTGCCAACAATTTGTCATGACTGTATGCTTTGTTGCCATATCTATGGTCTTCAGTACTTTTGAAGTTCATAACTTGAATGCAGCACATGAATACAGTCAGACTTGCTGGCTGGCATTGTTAAGTTACGGGTTTGGCTGAGCGACCCTTGATGTAATACGACACCTCATCCCGGTAGTTTGAAAATTATTTGGGGGGGGCAAAGAAATAGGGATTATGACGGTGCCAAGAGAAACAGGATGCAATACTATAGAGTAAAAAAATTCTATTTATTTATTTAACATTATACAATAAAATTTAGACATAAACAGTCACATAAATGAGGTGTGCAAGAAAGTTTTCTAAAATCAATTCTGTAGCAAGAATAATTTCACGTCCCTTGGCCTGAAGTTGGTAGCGGCCAGTTCAGTGAATAGGTATTCAGATGTCCGACATGTTTCGCCGGTTTTGGCTTCTTCAAGGACAGTTGTTTAATACCTAAAAAGGCTACAGTGTTTTCTATAAAGAAGAATACAGCAGTCAATAGAAGTTTTGTTGATACATTTGGAATATAAATTAGTATGAATATACAGATATCACCATATGTTTGCGAACCGTCTAGGAGAGATATGTCCCATCACCCAAATATGGCCTCTAGAAGCCCCTCCACACACCATAGGTGCCATAAATGCCCCAAAACCGACTATCTAAGGATGGTATTACCTGCAATCGCCAGGGATGGAAACTACGTGCCTCCGAATCAAAAAGCCCCAAAAACTAGAGATCAAGTAGGTAGCTGCAGGGGACAATAAGAGAGACCTGACGGAAAGTGTGCCTAAAAATATATATATACAGGCAAAGTTAATGCAAATGAGGCCCACGGGGCACATCTCAGTTGAAGTAGACAGTTTAGAAATGGACTAACATAGTCTCTAATTTTACTTACATGTAAGATAATCAGTTTAGGAAACAGGACATCGGAAGAGCAACCAATATTGAGAATAGTTCCACAGAAAAGAGGGGGGGTTTTTTCGTCACTGAAGTGATAAAAAAAAAAAAAAAAAAAAAAAAAAAAAAGAGAAATGTGGGAGATATTTAGTATACCAGATATTACTATATAAGTAGTAAGCAACAATGGTTGCAGTACAAGTGGGTGATAAGTCAGAGTATGAATAGATCACACTCACCAATAGTGCTGTCTAGAGTGGAAAACTATGGCTAAGAAGGCCAAAATGAGACCAATGGGGACGCCAATGAGAGCACACTGGAGAATAGAGATATATGTACCATCAGTTCAATAAAGTACAAAATGGAGAAGAGTGAGAGAAAACGATCATCAAAGCAATGGAGTACTTACTCAATAGAGCTGCGTAACGTATGACCGAGTCCTGTGGTTCCCTGGCGTGTCTAATGGCCTGGGATGCCGGCGCTCTTATGTCCCCCTCACACGAGCGGCGTCTGACGTCACCGCGCGCGTGAGCGGACGAAAACAGCCAATGCGCATGCGCCGCTCGCTGTCGATCCGGTCCTACAAGGTCCAGAAAGCACAGCGGTGGTGTCCAAGGTGATGTGTAAATACACATCATCAAGGGCACCGCGCAGTATACAGTGCCACAACAGGCAGCAAGGATACCTGGAGGAGGAAAATAAACCAGTGCGCAGTGGCGGAAACGGGCACAGGAAAAAACCGGTGCCCTTGGGTGTCCATACAGCTGGGATGTATCTCAAATAGAGGGGCTAATGATAACAGGGGCAACGACAATGTCCTCCTGGGATACAGGAACCCGAGGATAGGCCACATCGGGTGACAGTCTGGAAGGGGACAGAGAGGCGACCACAGGGGCGGGGAGTGGCTGGGACACAGTGGGATAGAGGTTATTAGGGACGGACCGGGGACCAAGGGACGATTAGGAAGGCGCCCGCACACAAGGCTAAGGGAAATGAAGAAGTAGGAAAAACACCGTAGTCCCCGGCAAGTACCCACATAGATCGCCCAGACAGCTCGCAAATTAACAAATCTGTAAATAACACAGAAATATGAACAGCATTGAGAACAGCTTATAGTATGACAGCATGGATCAAATATGTACGCAGTTACAATTATTATTAAGGGTATTCAAATAGTAGATAAATTTGTTTGTTTGAGTACAAACGAGTAACATCAAGGAAAACAATGTAGATGGATAGGGGAATAAGGGATGCCATAACTTGATCCATCAGGACCCATCTGTAAAAGGGAAGGAACTAGTGGGGAGGAACCTATAGTATACCATAACAGATAATGTAAATAGATAAAGGTAAAGGTAAATAGTGAGAGAAGGGAGTGGTCATAATTTAAAGGTGGGCTAGGAGAAAAGGGGGGGGGGAGAAAGGAGGGGGGGGGGGAAGAGGGTTGGGGAAACAAAGGGGGGGGGGGGGAGGGGGGAAAAAGGGAGGGGGAAGGGGAGGGGGGTGATGGAGTAGGGAAAGAGGGGAAAATGGTGAATAATGGAAGGAGACAGCCCACCTACAAAAATGGCTTAAAGCTAATGCCTTCGTTAAGTCCTGGGTGTCTGGTGGCATCCAGGGTATGTATCCACTTCGTTTCTAATTGTAATAATTTTTGATCGATGTCTCCACCCCTAACATGTGTAGGGATGTGTTCCAATGCTGTAAATCCCACGACATGGGGATTAAAATCATGGTGTACTGCTATATGTCGGTTGAGGGATGTAGAAATTTTGCCTTTATATAGAGGTTTGATGTGATCACGAATCCTGACACAGAACTGACGTTTTGTTTTACCCACATAGTAACTACCACAAGTACAGGTGGCCAAATAGACTATACCCGTAGTTTGGCAAGTAACCTTGTGTTTGATTTTGTATCTTTGACCATTCGGAAGCGGTTTTTCACGTACGTCGTAAATGAACTCGCATATATCACAATGGCCGCACGGAAAAGTGCCAGTCACGAGTGAAGAGAATTCTGGTTTGGGTGCGTGGTGGCTCGTTATAACTTTGTCACGTAGCGAGGGGGAACGACGATACGTAATTTGGGGTTGGGGTTGAATATATTTTTTGATGGTGTGATCTGCTGTAAGGAGAGGCCAGTATTGTTGGAGAATATTCCTCACCTCATTATGATGTTGGGAAAATTGAGTAATAAGTCGGACCGGCTGAAAGGTATCCTTCTTTTTGGTGTTATACAACAATTTTTTCCGATCTAATTTTTTTACTTTGTTGAAAGATTGTTTCAACAATTTCTGGCTATAACCTCTTCTTTTTAATCTTTCGTACAGGTCCTGTGAGGCCGCGAAAAAGTCTTCCTCATCCGTACAGTTCCGTTTGATCCGTAAATATTGACTATAGGGGATGCTATTTAGCAAGGGTTTGGGATGAGCACTGTTAGCATGCAAGATAGTATTCCCTGACGTTTTTTTACGGTATAGGGACGAGGAGATGTTTCCCTGGGAATCGACTCGTATTTCCAGATCAAGGAAGGTGATTCTTGTCTGGCTACATTCCATAGTAAACTTAAGATTATATGAATTTACCGCCATTGTCTCTACGAATCTCGCAAGATCTTCGCGAGTACCAGACCAGAAGAAGATGATATCGTCGATATACCTGTGCCACGAAATCACGTGGCACAGGAAATCGGCCAGGTGATGATTGGAAAATAGGTCTTTTTCCCACCCCCCCAGGTACAAATTGGCGTAGGATGGCGCACATTTCGTGCCCATGGCCACGCCTTGCACCTGGAGGAAGTGGGAATTGCCAAATAAAAAGTGATTTCGTGTTAGGATAAAGCGTAGAAGGTCAATCACAAAGTCATTGTATGCCTTGAATTTGGAGCCTCTGTCCTCCAACAATTTGGAAACAACCTCAATGCCAAGATTATGGGGTATTGTATTGTAAAGGCTCTCCACATCCAGTGCAACCAGCCACGTATCCTGCGGAACTTGCAAGTCCCCGAGAATACGCAGGAGGTGCACCGTGTCCTGAACATAAGAAGGAAGGGCATGTACATGTGGATTTAAATACTTGTCCACAAGGGCGCTAGCATTTTCTGTCAGACTTTGGCACCCTGACACAATCGGACGTCCAGGGGGGTTTTTTAGCGACTTATGCAACTTAGGCAAAGCGTAGAAAGTAGGTATTCTAGGATTGTGAACATTAAGAAACTTCCAGGTGTTAATGTCTATGGTTCCCTTTTGATAGGCAGAGAAAATAAGCTCGTAATATTCAGAAGTGTAATTTTCAACAAGTGTACGTGAGATAGGTCTATACCAGTCATGGTTGTCAAGGATGTTGCGGCACATGATCTCATATGCCGCAACATCCATGACAACCACATTGCCGCCTTTATCAGCGGGTTTTATAACCAAGCCGCTATGATCTTGCAAGGATTTCAGGGCCCGTTTTTCGGCACCAGATAAGTTGGAGGAATGTAAGGCAGGAAAATCCATATCCTTTATGGTTCTGCTAATCTGTTCCACAAAGGCCCAAATGTTGGGGTTTGCAGAGAGATTAGGAAAATTGGTAGATTTAGGTTTAAAGGTTAACGGAGGGGGAAAAGACACTCCAGAGGCCACAATGCCTTGGTTGTCAGATTCCCATAGGCAATCATCTTCTGTGTCACCCTCTTCAAGGAGAGTGAGTAGGTCTTCAATAGCCTGAATTTCTGCTAATGTGGGGGCAGTATTTTCAGATGCTGAATCTGCTATCTGTTTAGTATTGGGTTTATCAAAAATTACCTTAAACATTAGCTTTCTAGCAAATAGTTGTATATCCTTGATAAATTGAAATTTGTCAAAGACCGCTGAGGGACAGAACGTAAGGCCTAATTGTAGGACTTTTATCTGGTGTTTACTCAAAGGAAAGGAAGAAAGATTCACCACATCCAAATCCAAATTCCCCTGTGATTTGGAAGCAGTAGGTGCTAAATTGTTGGACTCTGTGTTGAGTCCAAAGCTTGGGATAAAAAAATAGGGGCCAGCTTAGGGTCAATAGCCTGGGAGGCTGTAGGAAACATAGTGGTCAAACTGGGTTCACTTACCCGTCTTCCGATAGGAGCAGGGAGCGCAAGTGTTGCAGAAGTAGTAGTGGGGAGTGCCGGCTGTGCAGTGCGGGAGGAGGTGAGAGGTGGCCGTGGTAGTGCTCGTGCAAGAGGGGTAGAAGTGCTCGTGGTTTTAGGGCGAGCCCCAAGGGGCTTAGCCGAGTTAGTGGTTCCAAAGGTGCGTCGAGTAGAGTCTGTAGAGGAAGTGGGTAATTCACTCTTTCTTTTTTTAGGAATTCCATCTTGTGAAAATTCACGATAGGTGGTAGATGAACTGGAGGAAAAAGAAGTGGAAAAAACATTAGGAATTTCAGTGTTATTTTTAGGTACATTGTCAGAATTTGGTTTAGTGAAGGCTTTTTTAGGAATATTGCCATCCCATCTATAAGCGTAACCATTTGTATGGGCCAGCTTGTCCCGTAGGAATTTGTTCTCTTTCGCATTGATTATATCTATTGTGTAGTCCTCAAGGTGAGCGCGGAGATCCTTCTCCCTCTGGGCAAACCTTGGGGAGGACACATCAGCAGCTCGGTCCGTAAGCCATTCATTGATGGAGATGTCAAGCAACTCCAGTTCCTTGTCATACTCTTCACAAAGCATGCGAATCATATTGAAGGAGCACATTTGTAAATTTTCTTCCCAAGCTTTTTTTAAGGGGTCATTAATTTTCTTAATATTGGGGAATGTTTGAATTCTTAGGCCCCAAGGGACAATCTTATTGTCAACATATTTTTCGAAATAGGCCTTATGCCAATAGACACGAACCTTTTTCTCTAATAACCGTTGAAACCTTATAAAATATTTGTCTAATTCAGTGTCTGAGACATTCGAGGTAGTATGAGTCGTTTGGATTCTAGTCATAAGGTCCTCCCAACCTTCCCCACAGAAGTCAGCCATGATTTCAAAAGAAACAGCAAAAAGAGGGATTTTTTTCTAAGAAACAATTGATATTAGCCTAAATTGCACTGGAATATAATATATCTATTACAATATTCAAAAAACAAATGATCAAGATAAACACAAATTAAAAAACGGGAAAAATGCTTGTCTTGGCACAGACATATATGTAATAGAAAGGGGCTCAGCCTAGGATAAGTGTATTAAAACACTAAGATTTCAAGATAGAAATCAAGAAAGCCTTCAAAATTACGGGTTTGGCTGAGCGACCCTTGATGTAATACGACACCTCATCCCGGTAGTTTGAAAATTATTTGGGGGGGGCAAAGAAATAGGGATTATGACGGTGCCAAGAGAAACAGGATGCAATACTATAGAGTAAAAAAATTCTATTTATTTATTTAACATTATACAATAAAATTTAGACATAAACAGTCACATAAATGAGGTGTGCAAGAAAGTTTTCTAAAATCAATTCTGTAGCAAGAATAATTTCACGTCCCTTGGCCTGAAGTTGGTAGCGGCCAGTTCAGTGAATAGGTATTCAGATGTCCGACATGTTTCGCCGGTTTTGGCTTCTTCAAGGACAGTTGTTTAATACCTAAAAAGGCTACAGTGTTTTCTATAAAGAAGAATACAGCAGTCAATAGAAGTTTTGTTGATACATTTGGAATATAAATTAGTATGAATATACAGATATCACCATATGTTTGCGAACCGTCTAGGAGAGATATGTCCCATCACCCAAATATGGCCTCTAGAAGCCCCTCCACACACCATAGGTGCCATAAATGCCCCAAAACCGACTATCTAAGGATGGTATTACCTGCAATCGCCAGGGATGGAAACTACGTGCCTCCGAATCAAAAAGCCCCAAAAACTAGAGATCAAGTAGGTAGCTGCAGGGGACAATAAGAGAGACCTGACGGAAAGTGTGCCTAAAAATATATATATACAGGCAAAGTTAATGCAAATGAGGCCCACGGGGCACATCTCAGTTGAAGTAGACAGTTTAGAAATGGACTAACATAGTCTCTAATTTTACTTACATGTAAGATAATCAGTTTAGGAAACAGGACATCGGAAGAGCAACCAATATTGAGAATAGTTCCACAGAAAAGAGGGGGGGTTTTTTCGTCACTGAAGTGATAAAAAAAAAAAAAAAAAAAAAAAAAAAAAGAGAAATGTGGGAGATATTTAGTATACCAGATATTACTATATAAGTAGTAAGCAACAATGGTTGCAGTACAAGTGGGTGATAAGTCAGAGTATGAATAGATCACACTCACCAATAGTGCTGTCTAGAGTGGAAAACTATGGCTAAGAAGGCCAAAATGAGACCAATGGGGACGCCAATGAGAGCACACTGGAGAATAGAGATATATGTACCATCAGTTCAATAAAGTACAAAATGGAGAAGAGTGAGAGAAAACGATCATCAAAGCAATGGAGTACTTACTCAATAGAGCTGCGTAACGTATGACCGAGTCCTGTGGTTCCCTGGCGTGTCTAATGGCCTGGGATGCCGGCGCTCTTATGTCCCCCTCACACGAGCGGCGTCTGACGTCACCGCGCGCGTGAGCGGACGAAAACAGCCAATGCGCATGCGCCGCTCGCTGTCGATCCGGTCCTACAAGGTCCAGAAAGCACAGCGGTGGTGTCCAAGGTGATGTGTAAATACACATCATCAAGGGCACCGCGCAGTATACAGTGCCACAACAGGCAGCAAGGATACCTGGAGGAGGAAAATAAACCAGTGCGCAGTGGCGGAAACGGGCACAGGAAAAAACCGGTGCCCTTGGGTGTCCATACAGCTGGGATGTATCTCAAATAGAGGGGCTAATGATAACAGGGGCAACGACAATGTCCTCCTGGGATACAGGAACCCGAGGATAGGCCACATCGGGTGACAGTCTGGAAAGGGACAGAGAGGCGACCACAGGGGCGGGGAGTGGCTGGGACACAGTGGGATAGAGGTTATTAGGGACGGACCGGGGACCAAGGGACGATTAGGAAGGCGCCCGCACACAAGGCTAAGGGAAATGAAGAAGTAGGAAAAACACCGTAGTCCCCGGCAAGTACCCACATAGATCGCCCAGACAGCTCGCAAATTAACAAATCTGTAAATAACACAGAAATATGAACAGCATTGAGAACAGCTTATAGTATGACAGCATGGATCAAATATGTACGCAGTTACAATTATTATTAAGGGTATTCAAATAGTAGATAAATTTGTTTGTTTGAGTACAAACGAGTAACATCAAGGAAAACAATGTAGATGGATAGGGGAATAAGGGATGCCATAACTTGATCCATCAGGACCCATCTGTAAAAGGGAAGGAACTAGTGGGGAGGAACCTATAGTATACCATAACAGATAATGTAAATAGATAAAGGTAAAGGTAAATAGTGAAAGAAGGGAGTGGTCATAATTTAAAGGTGGGCTAGGAGAAAAGGGGGGGGGAGAAAGGAGGGGGGGGGGGAAGAGGGTTGGGGAAACAAAGGGGGGGGGGAGGAGGGGGGGGGAGGGGGGAAAAAGGGAGGGGGAAGGGGAGGGGGGTGATGGAGTAGGGAAAGAGGGGAAAATGGTGAATAATGGAAGGAGACAGCCCACCTACAAAAATGGCTTAAAGCTAATGCCTTCGTTAAGTCCTGGGTGTCTGGTGGCATCCAGGGTATGTATCCACTTCGTTTCTAATTGTAATAATTTTTGATCGATGTCTCCACCCCTAACATGTGTAGGGATGTGTTCCAATGCTGTAAATCCCACGACATGGGGATTAAAATCATGGTGTACTGCTATATGTCGGTTGAGGGATGTAGAAATTTTGCCTTTATATAGAGGTTTGATGTGATCACGAATCCTGACACAGAACTGACGTTTTGTTTTACCCACATAGTAACTACCACAAGTACAGGTGGCCAAATAGACTATACCCGTAGTTTGGCAAGTAACCTTGTGTTTGATTTTGTATCTTTGACCATTCGGAAGCGGTTTTTCACGTACGTCGTAAATGAACTCGCATATATCACAATGGCCGCACGGAAAAGTGCCAGTCACGAGTGAAGAGAATTCTGGTTTGGGTGCGTGGTGGCTCGTTATAACTTTGTCACGTAGCGAGGGGGAACGACGATACGTAATTTGGGGTTGGGGTTGAATATATTTTTTGATGGTGTGATCTGCTGTAAGGAGAGGCCAGTATTGTTGGAGAATATTCCTCACCTCATTATGATGTTGGGAAAATTGAGTAATAAGTCGGACCGGCTGAAAGGTATCCTTCTTTTTGGTGTTATACAACAATTTTTTCCGATCTAATTTTTTTACTTTGTTGAAAGATTGTTTCAACAATTTCTGGCTATAACCTCTTCTTTTTAATCTTTCGTACAGGTCCTGTGAGGCCGCGAAAAAGTCTTCCTCATCCGTACAGTTCCGTTTGATCCGTAAATATTGACTATAGGGGATGCTATTTAGCAAGGGTTTGGGATGAGCACTGTTAGCATGCAAGATAGTATTCCCTGACGTTTTTTTTTTTTTTTTTATCCCAAGCTTTGGACTCAACACAGAGTCCAACAATTTAGCACCTACTGCTTCCAAATCACAGGGGAATTTGGATTTGGATGTGGTGAATCTTTCTTCCTTTCCTTTGAGTAAACACCAGATAAAAGTCCTACAATTAGGCCTTACGTTCTGTCCCTCAGCGGTCTTTGACAAATTTCAATTTATCAAGGATATACAACTATTTGCTAGAAAGCTAATGTTTAAGGTAATTTTTGATAAACCCAATACTAAACAGATAGCAGATTCAGCATCTGAAAATACTGCCCCCACATTAGCAGAAATTCAGGCTATTGAAGACCTACTCACTCTCCTTGAAGAGGGTGACACAGAAGATGATTGCCTATGGGAATCTGACAACCAAGGCATTGTGGCCTCTGGAGTGTCTTTTCCCCCTCCGTTAACCTTTAAACCTAAATCTACCAATTTTCCTAATCTCTCTGCAAACCCCAACATTTGGGCCTTTGTGGAACAGATTAGCAGAACCATAAAGGATATGGATTTTCCTGCCTTACATTCCTCCAACTTATCTGGTGCCGAAAAACGGGCCCTGAAATCCTTGCAAGATCATAGCGGCTTGGTTATAAAACCCGCTGATAAAGGCGGCAATGTGGTTGTCATGGATGTTGCGGCATATGAGATCATGTGCCGCAACATCCTTGACAACCATGACTGGTATAGACCTATCTCACGTACACTTGTTGAAAATTACACTTCTGAATATTACGAGCTTATTTTCTCTGCCTATCAAAAGGGAACCATAGACATTAACACCTGGAAGTTTCTTAATGTTCACAATCCTAGAATACCTACTTTCTACGCTTTGCCTAAGTTGCATAAGTCGCTAAAAAACCCCCCTGGACGTCCGATTGTGTCAGGGTGCCAAAGTCTGACAGAAAATGCTAGCGCCCTTGTGGACAAGTATTTAAATCCACATGTACATGCCCTTCCTTCTTATGTTCAGGACACGGTGCACCTCCTGCGTATTCTCGGGGACTTGCAAGTTCCGCAGGATACGTGGCTGGTTGCACTGGATGTGGAGAGCCTTTACAATACAATACCCCATAATCTTGGCATTGAGGTTGTTTCCAAATTGTTGGAGGACAGAGGCTCCAAATTCAAGGCATACAATGACTTTGTGATTGACCTTCTACGCTTTATCCTAACACGAAATCACTTTTTATTTGGCAATTCCCACTTCCTCCAGGTGCAAGGCGTGGCCATGGGCACGAAATGTGCGCCATCCTACGCCAATTTGTACCTGGGGGGGTGGGAAAAAGACCTATTTTCCAATCATCACCTGGCCGATTTCCTGTGCCACGTGATTTCGTGGCACAGGTATATCGACGATATCATCTTCTTCTGGTCTGGTACTCGCGAAGATCTTGCGAGATTCGTAGAGACAATGGCGGTAAATTCATATAATCTTAAGTTTACTATGGAATGTAGCCAGACAAGAATCACCTTCCTTGATCTGGAAATACGAGTCGATTCCCAGGGAAACATCTCCTCGTCCCTATACCGTAAAAAAACGTCAGGGAATACTATCTTGCATGCTAACAGTGCTCATCCCAAACCCTTGCTAAATAGCATCCCCTATAGTCAATATTTACGGATCAAACGGAACTGTACGGATGAGGAAGACTTTTTCGCGGCCTCACAGGACCTGTACGAAAGATTAAAAAGAAGAGGTTATAGCCAGAAATTGTTGAAACAATCTTTCAACAAAGTAAAAAAATTAGATCGGAAAAAATTGTTGTATAACACCAAAAAGAAGGATACCTTTCAGCCGGTCCGACTTATTACTCAATTTTCCCAACATCATAATGAGGTGAGGAATATTCTCCAACAATACTGGCCTCTCCTTACAGCAGATCACACCATCAAAAAATATATTCAACCCCAACCCCAAATTACGTATCGTCGTTCCCCCTCGCTACGTGACAAAGTTATAACGAGCCACCACGCACCCAAACCAGAATTCTCTTCACTCGTGACTGGCACTTTTCCGTGCGGCCATTGTGATATATGCGAGTTCATTTACGACGTACGTGAAAAACCGCTTCCGAATGGTCAAAGATACAAAATCAAACACAAGGTTACTTGCCAAACTACGGGTATAGTCTATTTGGCCACCTGTACTTGTGGTAGTTACTATGTGGGTAAAACAAAACGTCAGTTCTGTGTCAGGATTCGTGATCACATCAAACCTCTATATAAAGGCAAAATTTCTACATCCCTCAACCGACATATAGCAGTACACCATGATTTTAATCCCCATGTCGTGGGATTTACAGCATTGGAACACATCCCTACACATGTTAGGGGTGGAGACATCGATCAAAAATTATTACAATTAGAAACGAAGTGGATACATACCCTGGATGCCACCAGACACCCAGGACTTAACGAAGGCATTAGCTTTAAGCCATTTTTGTAGGTGGGCTGTCTCCTTCCATTATTCACCATTTTCCCCTCTTTCCCTACTCCATCACCCCCCTCCCCTTCCCCCTCCCTTTTTCCCCCCTCCCCCCCCCTCCTCCCCCCCCCCTTTGTTTCCCCAACCCTCTTCCCCCCCCCCCTCCTTTCCCCCCCCCCCCTTTTCTCCTAGCCCACCTTTAAATTATGACCACTCCCTTCTTTCACTATTTACCTTTACCTTTATCTATTTACATTATCTGTTATGGTATACTATAGGTTCCTCCCCACTAGTTCCTTCCCTTTTACAGATGGGTCCTGATGGATCAAGTTATGGCATCCCTTATTCCCCTATCCATCTACATTGTTTTCCTTGATGTTACTCGTTTGTACTCAAACAAACAAATTTATCTACTATTTGAATACCCTTAATAATAATTGTAACTGCGTACATATTTGATCCATGCTGTCATACTATAAGCTGTTCTCAATGCTGTTCATATTTCTGTGTTATTTACAGATTTGTTAATTTGCGAGCTGTCTGGGCGATCTATGTGGGTACTTGCCGGGGACTACGGTGTTTTTCCTACTTCTTCATTTCCCTTAGCCTTGTGTGCGGGCGCCTTCCTAATCGTCCCTTGGTCCCCGGTCCGTCCCTAATAACCTCTATCCCACTGTGTCCCAGCCACTCCCCGCCCCTGTGGTCGCCTCTCTGTCCCTTTCCAGACTGTCACCCGATGTGGCCTATCCTCGGGTTCCTGTATCCCAGGAGGACATTGTCGTTGCCCCTGTTATCATTAGCCCCTCTATTTGAGATACATCCCAGCTGTATGGACACCCAAGGGCACCGGTTTTTTCCTGTGCCCGTTTCCGCCACTGCGCACTGGTTTATTTTCCTCCTCCAGGTATCCTTGCTGCCTGTTGTGGCACTGTATACTGCGCGGTGCCCTTGATGATGTGTATTTACACATCACCTTGGACACCACCGCTGTGCTTTCTGGACCTTGTAGGACCGGATCGACAGCGAGCGGCGCATGCGCATTGGCTGTTTTCGTCCGCTCACGCGCGCGGTGACGTCAGACGCCGCTCGTGTGAGGGGGACATAAGAGCGCCGGCATCCCAGGCCATTAGACACGCCAGGGAACCACAGGACTCGGTCATACGTTACGCAGCTCTATTGAGTAAGTACTCCATTGCTTTGATGATCGTTTTCTCTCACTCTTCTCCATTTTGTACTTTATTGAACTGATGGTACATATATCTCTATTCTCCAGTGTGCTCTCATTGGCGTCCCCATTGGTCTCATTTTGGCCTTCTTAGCCATAGTTTTCCACTCTAGACAGCACTATTGGTGAGTGTGATCTATTCATACTCTGACTTATCACCCACTTGTACTGCAACCATTGTTGCTTACTACTTATATAGTAATATCTGGTATACTAAATATCTCCCACATTTCTCTTTTTTTTTTTTTTTTTTTTTTTTTTTTTATCACTTCAGTGACGAAAAAACCCCCCCTCTTTTCTGTGGAACTATTCTCAATATTGGTTGCTCTTCCGATGTCCTGTTTCCTAAACTGATTATCTTACATGTAAGTAAAATTAGAGACTATGTTAGTCCATTTCTAAACTGTCTACTTCAACTGAGATGTGGCCCCGTGGGCCTCATTTGCATTAACTTTGCCTGTATATATATATTTTAGGCACACTTTCCGTCAGGTCTCTCTTATTGTCCCCTGCAGCTACCTACTTGATCTCTAGTTTTTGGGGCTTTTTGATTCGGAGGCACGTAGTTTCCATCCCTGGCGATTGCAGGTAATACCATCCTTAGATAGTCGGTTTTGGGGCATTTATGGCACCTATGGTGTGTGGAGGGGCTTCTAGAGGCCATATTTGGGTGATGGGACATATCTCTCCTAGACGGTTCGCAAACATATGGTGATATCTGTATATTCATACTAATTTATATTCCAAATGTATCAACAAAACTTCTATTGACTGCTGTATTCTTCTTTATAGAAAACACTGTAGCCTTTTTAGGTATTAAACAACTGTCCTTGAAGAAGCCAAAACCGGCGAAACATGTCGGACATCTGAATACCTATTCACTGAACTGGCCGCTACCAACTTCAGGCCAAGGGACGTGAAATTATTCTTGCTACAGAATTGATTTTAGAAAACTTTCTTGCACACCTCATTTATGTGACTGTTTATGTCTAAATTTTATTGTATAATGTTAAATAAATAAATAGAATTTTTTTACTCTATAGTATTGCATCCTGTTTCTCTTGGCACCGTCATAATCCCTATTTCTTTGCCCCCCCCAAATAATTGGCATTGTTAAGTGTTGAACTATAGCCCTGCAGGTACTAATTTTGGTCTATTTTTCTGCTTTAAAGAGGAAGTAAACTCCAGAAGAAATATGCCCAGTAATCATATGGCCACTATGTATAACATTTATAAACTCTCCAGGATAAGAATTATTGTTCTAGGATCTTTCTACTGTTTCTGTAGCTTGGTTTCTTTTTCATCTGTTCCTGCCTTAGCTGGCGAGATGTTTGCAGTTGCCTTCTGATTCCAGTCTCATCTGTACTTCCGCCCTTTCCTCTGTCAAAGCCAGAAACTCTTACATGCTCAGTAAATATTAACAAGCCTCATTTTTGTATACCATTACAACAGCCAGGCAAACCAATAGGTGCACACATGCAAATCTTCTCCCTGTGTTAATCATAACGCACCCCCTGGGATGTAGCTGGTCACATGGGGTGTTTCAGGAACACAGGGATCTTGTGGGATTGTGATGCTGTGGAGCTCTGCTATCAGAGGCACGGTACAGAGATGCATAGACTGATGTCTTGCTGAGTGTGCTGTAAGTGAGGGACAAAATGCGCAAGTGATGTCACCGAAACAGATATTGGCGCTATCTCCTAAACAGCGCAGTTTGTAGGATTTTTAAAGCCACCTACAAGTAAGTGATTGCAAACCGCTTTACATGCAGTAAAGTTGGGTGGGGGAGTTTACAAGCTGATGCCTGGCTCTTCCCCAAATAATTCATCTCTACTTTTACCCTTCCAGGTTATTTTTTAGTAATTTTCTGCCATCACTTGTATTGTCCAGTCATGTAAAAATGCTAGCTGATCAAAGTCATTTTGTATTCTGTTTTCCAGTGTGACTTAACCTGTGGGTACACTGCACCACGTTGGTGTCTGGGCTTTCCTTTTGACTGTTACATCCCAATTTTGGTGTGATTGTAAAAAACCACACAAAGTCCTGCATGCAGAACTCTGGTGTGATTTCAGAAAGCGCACCAAAGCTACCAGACATAATGGAAGCCAATGGGCAAAGTGCAGTTAACCCACACCAAACCTGTGGATGCTCTGCACTGCATAATGTAAAAATAGGCTTTAGTGTGAATGAATGGCTGGCATGTGCAGTGCTACAGTGGAAAGCAATATGCTAAACTACATTTCTATCTAACTTAAAACCCAAAAAATCCACAAGCACACAGTTCACACTTGTGCAACTTGTCCTTTGACTGCAAAGTCAGAGGGAAAGGAGGAATGTCCAGTGGTATACAACTGCTTTAAGGTGTATGTATTGGTATTTTCATTCCCTAATACATTTCTGCTGTTCTGGACATTTAATCGTATTTATTTAAAGCTCCCCCTGACAAACCGGTAGAGGTCGACCGATATGGGTTTTTCTCTGGCCGATGCCGATATTTAGAAATCGCGGTGGCCGATGGCCGATATGTGATGCCGATTTTTTTGGGCCGATATATTTAGCCGATTTTTTTTTTTTTTTTTCCCTTCATCTCATAAAATCTAACAGTTAGACCCCTTTCACACTGGGGCGTTTTTCAGGCGCTTTTGGGCTAAAAATAGTGCCTGTAAAGTGCCTGTAAAACGGCTCCCCTGCAGTCTCAGTGTGATATCCCGAGTGCTTTCACACTGAGGCGATGCGCTGGCAGGATGTAAAAAAAAAGTCCTGCAAATGGCATCTTTGGAGCGGTGTATAACCTAGAGTTGCCACCTCATCCCTTTAAACCCGAACACCTTTGAATTACACAGGTTCTGAGGCTAATTAAATGCAGATAAGGCACCAAGTGAGTTTAATTACCGCCTAATCAGACACAGAACCTGTGTAATTAATATGTGTTCGGGTTTAAAGGGATGAGGTGGCAACCATAGTATAACCGCTCCTGCCCATTGAAATGAATGCGCACCGCTGCCGAAGCGCCTGCAAAGCGCTTTGGCAGCGGCGCTTCAGGGGCGCATTTAACCCCTTCCTCGGCCGCTAGCTGGGTTATAAGCGCCCCGCTAGCAGCTGAATAGCGCCTCTAAAATGACGGTAAAGCGCCGCTAAAACTAGCAGCGGTTTACCATCAACGCATGCCCGCAGTGTGAAAGCAGCCTTAAGTAATACAGAATTTTTTTTCATTTAAACATTAAACAAAACAAACCTCCAATCAGTTCACTTGTATGTATAATTTAGAAAAAAAAAAAAAAAAAAAAAACTATCTTAAATATTAAATACACAAAAACAGGTAATCAAAGCTTTTGGATGAAAAAAAATGGGCTAACTTTACTGCTTAGGTTTTTTTTTAATTCATTACTGTATTTTTTTTTTTTTTAAATTGCGTTTGAAAGACCGCTGCGCAAATACTGTGTGACATAAAATATTACAACAACCACCATTTTATTCCCTAGGGTCTCTGCTAAAAATATATATATAATGTTTGGGGGTTCTAAGTGATTTTATAGCAGAAAATACAGGATTTTTACTTGTAAGCAACAAGTGTCAGAAAAGATTTAGTCTTTAAATGGTTAAACTGAGAACTCCTCCACAGAGTTCAGTCTATTGATAAAAAGAACCTGAAAGAGATACAAATGTATCTTCTTATCAGACTTGGCAGGCTGCCCAGAGGAGGGGAGAATCCTCTCTACAGATAACCTCGGGAAACTTGCATTAACTTATATTACAGAAGTCATTTGCAAGTCACGGCTGAAGTTACAATCGGCCTTTTTTATCAGCACAATCGGCCGATGCCGATTAAGTAAAAAACGCCAAATATCGGCCGATATATCGGCCGGCCGATATATCGGTCGACCTCTACAAACCGGTCCATATAAAACTAAATCCCAAAAAAATTGTACACATTTCAATCTATACCGTCCATCTCTGATCCAAAAAGGAAAAATCCCATGCAAAATAGAACCATATTCTTGAGTTTGTAGCACTTTAAAGTGAGGGTAAAATAATTTGACCCCCTTGCTGATTTTGCATGTTTGCCAACTGACACCGAAATGTTCAGTCTATAATTTTAATGGTAGGTTTTAGTTTAACAGTGAGAGACAGAATAACAAATATGCAGAAAAATGCATTCCAAAAAAGTTTTATAAAGTGATTTGCATTTTAACCACTTCCGGACTGCCGCACGCCGATGTACGTCCAAAGTTTGTCGGCGGAACTCGTTGTTATGGTAGCAGCTAGCTGCCATAACCCCGACATCCCCGTTTTCGTGCGGCGGCCAGCTTTCTGATAAAAGTGGTCCCTGCGGGAGATTCGCGGCGAGATCACTTTTATCGGTGGCGGGAGAGGGCTCCCGCTGCAATCCGGAGCCGTCGGTAGCGGCGGAGGCGATCGCGTCCGTCTCCCTTCTGTGCCTTGAGACGAGTGAGGCTAAGATGGCGCCCACTCGTCTCAATGACACTGCTGGGCGGAAGCGACGTCAAAACTTCCCACGCCTCTTAAAAGGCATATTTTTTTCAATGTCATTTTTTTAAATTACTTTTAGTCTAAATATGAGATCTGAGGTCTTTTTGAGCCTAGAACAGGGATACTCAAACTACGGCCCTCCAGCTGTTGCGGAACTA
Source organism: Lithobates clamitans (assembly GCA_037952925.1). Taxonomy (NCBI): domain Eukaryota; kingdom Metazoa; phylum Chordata; class Amphibia; order Anura; family Ranidae; genus Lithobates; species Lithobates clamitans. The sequence continues at coordinate 1,404,009 of JBBGZY010000743.1, read as the reverse complement.
CACATCCCACGAGGCATTGTAAAACTCTGACATTCACAGACATGGCTAGGCATGATGGGAATTGTAGTTCTTGAACAACTGGAGGGCCATAGTTTGAAGACCCTTGGTCTAGAACTACATGAGAGAATCTTGTCAATGATCTAAAGGCAGCTGGGATAATAGGCACCAAGAAAACAATTGGTAACACTACGCCATGAAGGAGTGAAATGCTGCAGGGCCTGCAAGGTTCTCCTGCTCAAGAAAGCACATGTACAGGCCAGTGTTGGTAAGTCAATAAAGGGCGCAGGAGCACCGCCCCCCCTCTCCTGTCACCTCTCTCGCCATGGATAGATTCATGCACTGCATGAATCTATCTATGGTCGCCACTGCCACGCACCTGAATTACAGCGGCGGGGTTTTTTTTTGGGAAGCGCTTGATTAGAGGCGTGGGCTCTAATGGGTTTCCAATATAGTTATAGCATAGTGCAATGCTGTGCGTTTGCCCTTTACTCAGTGTTGTGTTAGGAAAGCGAATAAATCGCTTTCCTAACACTGACCTGCTCAACCGATCAGGTGCTCGGGTCTGGTTACCTGTCACCTGGATGAAACAGGTGCTGTGATTGGATGCCTGATAGAGAGGACCGGAGATGCGGAGGACGCCACTGCAAGACTGGCAAGTCCTGACTCCCGGGAGATGCACACTTGCAGCATTTTATGGGGCATAGTAGTGGCAATTTATGGGTACACTGGTACAGGCCCATCTGAATGATTCAGAAGAACTAGGTGAAAGTGTTTTGTGGTCAGATGAGACCAAAGTTGAACTCTTTGCCATAAATCCAACTCGACATGTTTGGAGGAGGAATGGTGCCTATGTCCCCAAGAACACCATCCCCACCACCAAGCATGGAGGTGGAAACATGCTTTGGGGGTGTGTTTCTGCTAAGGGGACAGGATAACTTCACCGCATCAAAGGGACAATGGATGGGGCTATGTACCGTCAAATCTTGAGTGAGAACCTCCTTCCCTCAGCCAGAGCATTGAAAATGGGTCATGGATGGATACTCCAGCATGACAATGACCCAAAACACACGGCCAAAGCAACAAAGGAGTGGCTCAAGAAGAAGCACATGTGACCTAGCCAGTCTCCAGACCTTAATCCCATAGAAAATATGTGGAGGGAGTTGAAGGTTTGAGTTACCAAATCTCAGCCTTGAAACCTTAACCACTTGCTTACTGGGCACTTTTCAGCTTTCAGCACTGACGCACTTTAAATGACAATTGCGCAGATATCCAACACTGTACCCAAATGACATTTTTATCATTTTTTCCCCACAAATAGAGCTTTCTTTTGATGGTATTGGATCACCTCTGCTGTTTTTATTTTTTGTTAAAAAATGTAAAAAGTCTGAATTAAAAAAAAATATATATTTTTTTATATTTTGTTATAAAAAAATTAAAACAGAAATTTTTCTCTTTCATTGATGTACGCTGATGAGGCGGCAGTGATGGGCACTGATCAGTTACACTGATAGGCAGCACTGCTAGGTGGCACTGATTGGCACTACTGGTGGGCACTGTTAGCTGGCAAAGATGAGGCAGATGTGCCTCTTCCACTTCGGGACCGATGTCCCTCTCATCTGAGCCGGTGATCGGCTTTTTTTTCTACTCACGCTATCAGCGTGAGTAGAAAAAAAAAAAACGATTACCGATCTTTTGTTTACATCATGTGATCAGCTGTCATTGGCTGACAGCTGATCACATGGTAAGGGGCCGGAACCGGCCCCTTACTCGGATCGGTGATCAGCTGAGTCTCAGTGACTCGGTGATCTCGGTGCGCGCCCTGCAGGGCGCGTGCACAGGGGAGGCCGTCATATGATGGCCTCCTGGGAATTCAGGTCCGCGCTGTGGCCGTCATTCGGCCATAGCGCGGATGTCAAGTGGTTAATGACTTGGAGAGGATCTGCAAAATGTAACAAAAGTCTTTCTGAGGTGGCCAACTACAAGAAACGTCTGACCTCTAATTGCCAACAAGGATTTTGCCACCAAGTACTAAGTTATGTTTTGTGAAGGGGTAAAATACTTATTTCACTCATTAAAATACAAATCAATTTATAACTTCTTTGCAATGGGTTATCGGGATATTTTTTTAATTCTATCTCTCACTGTTAAAATAAACCTTCACCAAACCAGGTACCTGAACTCACTCAGTCCAAACATTCTAAAGCTTAGGTATGATGTCTGTATTAGTTTTGCTTGAATAGATAGAAAGGAGTGCCCAGTATCCAATAAATAGGAGTTTAAAAATGTTGAAAGTAGTAACAAATCAAGACAATGTGTTTTATGGAAACAGATAATCCTTCAGGGCTGTTGCTGCATGCTAGTAGATTGGGAAAGGCCCCAAACAGGTGTGCCTGCAAAGTAAAGATCAGATTGATCGCTGGCTGGGCTTGCAGAGGCATAGCTACCTTCCTTTAAGTCCGGCATGTCCAAAGTCCAGGCCCGTGTTCCGGTTTTGAACGGCCCGGCTGGTAATTTGGACATGTATATCTTTTGTGGCCCCCAACGAATCCCCGGGGGCCACAAAAGATACACATGCTGGCTGCCTTGGAGGAGGCAGGACAAGTGCTGTATATACAGGTGAATTTCCTATTTACACGGTGGCCTCTGTAATAGGAGGTCCTGTCTCTTGCGCTGCCAATGGACGACTGTTCTGTCCATCATAGGAGGCGGGACTTTATTAAAGAGGCTGCCGAAAACAGATTCTGCTGTACGTAATCTATTGACGCTAGTCCCGCCCACTCCCTGTCCCCTCCAAGGTTGCAGATGGGCATCGATCAGGCTGCATTGATGGCAATTGTGAGTCTGCATTGATGGCAATGGGGGACTGCATTCATGGCAATGATGGGGCTGAATTCATGGCAGTGGACGGGCTGCATTCATAGGCACTGACCCCTATTTTGCTTCACTGTTCTTTAAAATTTTTTTTTTTCCTGAAACTTCCCCCTTATGCCCTGTACACACGATCGGACATTGATCGGACATTCCGACAACAAAATCCATAGATTTTTTTCCGACGGATGTTGGCTCAAACTTGTTTTGCATACACACGGTCGCACAAAGTTGTCAGAAAATCCGATTGTTCTGAACACGGTGACGTAAAACACGTACGTCGGGACTATAAACGGGGCAGTAGCCAATAGGTTTCGTCTCTTTATTTATTCTGAGCATGCGTGGCACTTTGTGCGTCGGAATTGTCCACACACGGTCGGAATTTACGCAAAGGGGTTTTGTTGTCAGAAAATTTTATAGCCTGCTCTCAAACTTTGTGTGTCAGAAATTCCGATGGGGCCCACACACGGTCGGAATTTCCGACAACAAGCTCCGATCGCACATATTCAGTCGGAAAGTCCGACCTTGTGTACGGGGCAATAAAGTGAAAGTGTTATACACCGATAAATACGGTATAGCCAAATAACATGCCTGAGCTCATCTCTTTACCACACAGTCACAAAGGCAAGAGAATTCTTGTTGGGCAGTGTATTAGTGCTCGGACGAACACACTTAGACCGAATTTTAATGGTTCAGAGAACGTCAGGCAAAATGGTCGGCCCTTGCGCACGTTCACTTCATCAAATCTGGCCCTCTTTCAAAAAAGTTTGGACACCCCTGATTTAGGTGGAGCATAAACTATTGGAAGGAAATTCTTCCTATCTGCTCAGGGTATCAACCATCAGTGACTGATCGAGTCAGTCTAGCACAGTGGTTCTCAACCTTTCTAGGGCCGTGACCCCTTGATAAAATTTCCCAAGTTGTGGGGACCCCTAACAGTAAAATTATTTTTGTAGTGTGGGTTGTCAGCACCCAAGGCAAGACAAGTAATTTGCGCCTCTAACCCAGACATTTAGCGCTCCCCGAGTCCTTTCCACTTGTACAGCAATAAAACCCCTTATGGTACATTTTAAGATGTATCTCTTTCTCGTTGTTCTTCTTTCTTTCCCTTTTATCTCTCTCTATCCTCTCCCTTTTTCTTTGTTCCTCCCCCTCTTTTCCTCTCCCTTCCATGTATTCTCTATTTTTATTCCTTCTCTTACTGCTTGGTGGGGGGGGGGAATGGGATGAGTGGCAATGCTGGGGGGGAGTTCTGATCAGCCAACCTAGGTGCTCTTGATCAAGGTCATCTGCTGATCTGGGAACTGTAGTGGGGACTTTTTATGGCAACTATAATCACAGTTGGTCCGGCCGCACCTGGAGTATGCTGTCCAGTTCTGGGCACCAGTCCTCAGGAGGGATGTACTGGAAATGGAGCGAGTACAAAGAAGGGCAACAAAGCTAATAAAGGGTCTGGAGGATCTTAGTTATGAGGAAAGGTTGCGAGCTCTGAACTTATTCTCTCTGGAGAAGAGACGCTTCAGAGGGGATATGATTTCAATTTACAAATACTGTACTGGTGACCCCACAATAGGGATAAAACTTTTTCGCAGAAGAGTTTAATAAGACTTGTGGCCACTCATTACAATTAGAAGAAAAGTGGTTTAACCTTAAACTACGTAGAGGGTTCTTTACTGTAAGAGCGGCAAGGATGTGGAATTCCCTTCCACAGGCGGTGGTCTCAGCGGGGAGCATTGATAGCTTCAAGAAACTATTAGATAATCACCTGAATGACCGCAATATACAGGGATATGTAATGTAATACTGACACATAATCACACACATAGGTTGGACTTGAGTCTTTTTTCAACCTCACCTACTATGTAAACTATATAGGTAGTGTTACTCACTGTGTCTCTGACTTTGTGGTGTCTCATAGCAGTGACACCTATGCCGAAATCAGGAGATAGGGTCTTCTCCAGCCCCTCCCACTTCACATTCCTCACCAGTCAGTTGACCTCTAGTCTCTGCCCCCCAGCCATGCCATGAACCGAGTGGACAGCTGCAAAGAGGCTGAGTGGGCTCCAAGGACAGCCCTGCTGGGCGGCTGCAAAAAGGTTGGGAGAGCGGTGCAGGATTCAGGAACAGCCCAGGATTCGGTGACCCCTGGCAAATCCTCATTCGACCCCCAGGTTGAGAACCACTGGCCTAGCACGATCTCCTAAAGCCCCATACACACTATTAGATTTTCTGCAGATTTTTGTCTTCAGATTTACCTAAACAATGTAGTGCAAGGGCCTACCTGATTGCATACAAATTAGGTGGTTTTGGGAGCCTAAAAAGAAAGCTAATCCAGCTATCCCATCTAAAAGGAGAGAGAAAAACCTGGGGCCTGTCCCCGTCTAGTACATAGGCGCTGGTCTAGAGCCCTGCTCTTCATCCCATGAACTATAAGTAACTGAGGTACTCTCTGAAAGGTTAATTTATTGTTATTAGTAGTACTATAGCATTGTCAATTTAGGAATGGCTTTACATATACAGTATATTGTACATTCATATCAGTTCCTGCCCTCAAGGAGCTTACAATCTAAGAGCCATTTCACACCACGGGCAGTGCTTTTTTTTTTTCCTGTATCAAAAAAGCATGGAGTAGGTTATATGGGTTCCAATGGCATAGTTCACACCAGTGCAGTGCTTTTCAGTTCCAGAAAAAAAGTACAACATGCTGCTTTTTTTTCCTGCACAGAACTGTACTGAAATGCAGTAAAAAGCATTAGACCCCAGTAGAGTGAGAAAAAAAAAAAAAAAAAGGGATCTGGCAACACATCAACACATTGAAAAAAAGTGCGTGCAGAAAAGCATCTAGAGCAGATCTGGAAGACTTTTTTGTGATGTGAACTTGCATTCATATATACACATACTAGGGCTGATTTAGACAGGAGTCAGTTAACCTACCAGCATGTCTTTGGAGTGTGGGAGGAAATGGGGAGAACATGCAGACACCAGGCAGGTAGTGCCGTGATTGGGATTCAAACCGACGACAATAATGCTGTTGGTGGAATTGCTGCCCACTGATTTGTTATATTTGGAGGAAATAACCTTTGCATGATCACATCTTCTATTGCTGGAATCTTGCATATCATAGGTTTTATCCTCTTCTGGGAGCCTATTAAATAACTTAATTGTAAATACTACTAAAAAATGTTTAGGTATGAAAAACTTTTCATTGAAAGTTTTAAGATTTAAACTGTATTGTAAAGATTCTCTACAGTGCCTTTAATACCGGGGTGTCCAACCTTTTGACCTTCCTAGGCCACATTGGAAGAAGAGGACCACACATAAACTACACTAACAATAAAGATAGCCGATGAGCAGAAAAAGTCTGGCAGATCACAAGTTAAAGTGATACTAAAGTCTCGTTTTTTTAATGTTAAAAATAACAAACATGTTTTACTTGCCTGCTCTGTGCAGTTGGTTTTGCACAGAGCAGCCCAGATCCTCCTCTTCTCAGGTCCCTCTCCAGTGCTCCTGGCCCCTCCCTCCTGTTGGGTGCCCCCACAGAAAGCAGCTTGCTATGGGGGCACCCGGAATGAGCTGCAGCTCCGTGTGTCCATTGAGACACTGAGCTGCGGCCCCCCCCCTTTCTCTCATTGGCTGACTGACATTGATTGACAGCAGCGGGAGCCAATGAGGAAGGGAGTCCCGGGCAGCCGATGCTGCAACATCGCTGTATCTAGATGGGGCTCAGGTACGTATTAGGTGGGGCTGAGGGGGGCTGCTGCACACAGAAGGCTTTTTATTAATGCATTAAGATAAAAAACTGCCTTTGCAACCACTTTAACGATCACTGATACAGATAATGCACTAGGGTGCGTTGCTGATACTAAGCTCCGATACTTGAAACTGATGCCTTTGTGATGCGACTTGAGCCCATACAAAAGGAATAGGTTCAAATCGCACTGTGAAGAATCGCATGCAATTTGAAAAGGAATGCAATGCGATTCCTGTCCCGAATCACATGTGGTTTCCCCTACCGCCCGTGAACCCAGGCTTGCCATAGTGACTTCAGACTAGGTTCACACAGGAGCGGTGAGGGAAAACGAATGCGATTGTCAAATCCCAAGCGATTCCTGTTCAAATCGCATACATTTCTTTGCAGTGCGATTTGAGCCCAATCATTTTGTATGGGCTCAAATCGGAATACAAAAGGTATTCGGTATCGGGGAGTACTTGACCAAACGTATCGGTACTTGTACTCGCCGGTAAAAATAATGTACATATCTGAGTAATAAAACTTCATTTTTTTGTAATATTTAATTCTAAAAGAGGGCAACATAACACAAGTGCAATATTTGATACTGTTTTTGATAAACGCATCAGTATTTGGTTTGATGGATGTAGTAGCATTTCTCAAGGTTCTCATCAGATATTTTGGTTCTAATTTTGCCCTTCATGTGCTTCATCCTTGAAAATAGTTGCTCACACATAAAGGTGCTGATGATATGAATAAGGAGTGATTGTGAAGAGTGGGATATTTTTATTTGGGAAGATAAAACTTATAAAAGTCCAGTAAGAGACACTGTCAAATTTTTCTTTGCGTTGACTAAATGTAAACATGTTTTTACTAAAAATTCCAAAAAGAAAATCTAAATTTGTAAGTAAGTTTATGATTTTGTGTTGGGCCACATTCATGGCCATCTTGGGCCGCAGGTTGGACACCCCTGCTCTAATACATCTTCCTCTGTCACACATACACTTAATTAGCTGATGTAGAAGGTGGGTCTCTGCTCAACAGAAAATATAAGGAAAATAATCTACAAGTGGTTTAGATTTCACACAATTGTTAATTTGTCAGGCGAAGGCCAGGTCAACAAATTCAACCCATGAGCTGACCATGTGACTCTAAAAGAAGTTACATAGGCTGAAAAAAAAGACAAGTTCAACTAGTAAATGAAATTTCCATATATACAATTCTATACCCAGCGTTGATCCCAAGGAAGGCAGATAAAGAAACAGTAAAGCATGGTCCAAAAAAAAAACCCAGATGCCCCAGGAGGAAGTTGGTTATTTCCTGGATCAACAATCAATGGTGTTATTTTATAGAAATTTTAATATTCAGTTATATTTTGTGCATTTAGGAATGCATTCAGCTCTTTAAGCAATCCATTGAGCTGGCCAGAACTTGTTCTTCAGGGAGTCTATTCCACATCTTAGGTCCAGTTTACACTAATAGTGCTCTCTAAAGAGCAATCTGTCTCTTCTAGGGGTTAAACGATCATTATTAGCAAAATAAGATCTAATTTTCCCCTTACTCTTCCATGTTTTGTTTCTTCTGCTCACCCTGTGGACAATTTGTGGGAATTCCCTGTGGACATGTGTAATCTAGCAGTGGCTGGTCAATGTGGTGACTACAGTGGCCTGTGCATTAGTGCAGGAAATGGGGACAACATTGCTGCTGAACTTAGGAAGTGTTTCCACCCTATGGAAGGTAATATCTATGGATGATACACTTTTCTGGTAGAATTATCAAATCTAATTTAATAAAAAGTAGGGAAAATAAAAAGGATTTTATTTTTTATTTTGGATAGGGTAAGGGAGGGTTATAACCCTTGTCAGATTGTTTTCCCCTTATGTGTCTTAGGGCTAGTTTACACTTGCTTCAAAATAGGGCTGGGGAAAAAAATCGATTTAAACCTTGAATCGAGTCGAGAGGTCAAATCCATTCAAAATTTAAGCAAATCAATTTTTTTAGATTTTCATTTTTTTTCACCGCGACGGTCCTGAAGAGCTGCGGGTGGGAGTTTTTAGGCGAGGCTGCGGACTCACCTAAAAACTCCTGCCTGCTGCTCCCCAGGACCGGCGCTGACACCACCCTGGTCCTGAGGAGCTGCGGGCAGGAGTTTTTACGTGAGGCCGCGGCTTCGGCCTAGTCCGCGAGGCCTCGCCTTAAAACTCCTGCCAGCAGCTCTTCTGGAACAGCGCGGTGTTCAAAAATAGAAAAACTTGATTTGAATCATGAATTAAGTTTATTTTTAAGAAAATCGCAGATTTTTTTTTTTTTAGGAAAATCTCCCAGCCCTACTTCAAAACATGGCTTCGGACACGCTTTGTTAAAGCTCTCGGAACACCAGTCAAAGCTCCCGTCACTAAATAAAATGGTTAGCTTACAGTCCTGTTTACACCTTGCTTTGCTTGGTACTTCGGTGGGGCTTCGACCAAGCTTTGCCATAGACTTCTATGGAGGCTTTGAAGACGCTTTTAAGCACCACTAAAGCTACATGGGGTATAATTTTTGAAGCAAAGCTGAAGCCAAGAAAAGCAAAAGCAAGGTGTAAACAGGACTGTAATCTAACAATTTTATTTAGTGACAGGAGCTTTGGACTAGCATTCAGAGAGCTTTAACAAAGTCTTTTTTTTCTTTTTTCTCTCCTGGTTTCTTCTTTGTATTAGTGTTAGCAGTTCAGACCTTTACAACCTAAAGTAGAACTATGGGCAAAACCTTTCCTTTTTCCTGACACCAACATGGCAGCATACATATGATATAGCTCCCCCCCTATATCCACCCACAGGACCTGTCCAAATCTATAAAAATCTGACAGAGCAACCTCCCTCATTCTCCTTTTTGTCCTCAAGATATTGCAACATCACGGTCTTGTGGGTGTACAAGTCCCTACCTGCCGACTGTGTTGATGTCCGTCTGGGTTCAGCCTCTCCCAGGCGCAGTCCCACATCTTAGGTTGCTAAATGCACCAACAAGGTGGAGAGCCCCTTCTAGTGGTCTTTTGGGGCTGAGGAGTTCTCCATGTGTTTTATGGTCACAAAACAGACACAAGTTCCCTGCTGATATTTTAGTTCACAATTCTCAACTCATACTGCACATATCCCATTAGATGGGGTCTGAATTTCCTTTCACTTCTGACTGAAAAGATCTCCCCACACACTGTACAATTTTCACATGATGATAATCTCACAATGGGCTGGTATGCTGGTACTAGTAATTTTATATTTTTTGTTGCGGTCTGGTCCAGGTTTTATAGCTGTTTTTGGTCTCAGGGCTGGCTATGGCGTCCATGCATGCACTGTGCAGAGGGCCTCATGTGGCAGCCATCTTTGCTATTGCATGTCCAGGCTCACGCAAGCGTGAGGTGGTTTTTGCACTGGAAACATCTTCTGTTTTCCCTTGCTTATGCTGCAGGTGAATGGTGGAGGTGATTCAGGCATATGTCTATGATCTGTTTGCTTTTTTTCTCTGAGTCTCCTTTTATTTTCTGCGCAGTGCTGACATCCTTGCTTCAAAAGGAACTTTCTGCCACATAGCCCAAGACCTCCATGTGCTTAGGTAGGGACCATCAGCCTGGTAAGTAAAAAGAGGAAAAAGAGTGCCTTTTCATGAGCGTAGCGTTAGTCTTCTGTTGCAACTTAGCTCGCTCTCGCTGTTGCTTATGGCTGGGTTTTCACCTCCGACGGATGTGGCTTGCAGCAAGGGTCCGGTGCGTCCCAGTTCTCCATTTCGGGGACGAATCAGGGCCAAATTTTTGTCTGAATTCAACCCTGAAACAAAGCCAAAAAGACGCACAGCATTCCTGTGCAAGCTGCTCCGCAGCCACAATGGATATATGTGAACCGGCTCCATAGAGAGTCGGTCACAATCTCCTGTCATGCAGATTGGATGCGGGGAAATTCACATCCAATTCGCATAGGTGTGAACCCAGCATAAAGTCAAGCTAAAAGCATTGCCATGTCATGACAAGTCCAGTGTGGACAGCAGCTCATCCATCCCCGCAGGTCTCGCCCAGGAGGCGCAGAAAGTTAACAGTGAGTGTCAGCATTCCTTCTCCCCTGAGCGCTAATAGCGAAAAATGGGTAAGAAATGCTGGGCCTGCAGACCTATTACCAGACTAACATGTCTGTGGATATTATCGCAGAGACCTTACTAGGGACAAAGGATGCTGTAAGCCAGCAAGTCATGGCCTTTCATGGGCAAGTAGTGAGTCTGAGTTTTCCAGCCACTTATGCCAGCAGACTCCGGGCGCAACCTCAAGGACGCAGCCTTGCAGATGAGTTCAGGGCATCACAATCAGCCACTCTAACCAGAGGCCCTGAGCCCATTACAGCCAATTTTGTTCCCAGCTCTGAGGGCACTTTTAACCAAGTCATTCACCCCTGCCTTATACCTGGCTACAACAGAGGTAGAAGTGGGTCGGTAGTCCTCCTTGAAGAGACTAAGCAGGTTTTGAGTGTCTCTTGGGTCCAGTCATTCATTAGGGCGGTTAAGCAGGCCTGGAATGGGATGACCCAGATGATTGCCTTTGAAGTCAGAACATACTTCACGTTTTCAAGACAAGTCCTTCCATACTCCCCAATGAATGGATAGGTTAAGAGGCTAATTCAAGAGGAGTGACAGTAGTGATATGAAGTTTTACATAAGTAAGCAGTGGCAAAATTATTCCGTACTCTGGAGGGAAGTGCCGATTCTCTGGTCAAAAGAATGGCACTGCATCAAGCAAAATGCACTTAACATGGGTCTTGAGCCGTAACGCCTGTTTACCATGCACTTCCTCAGCATATTAATTGAATACTTTGGGTGCAGGTATAAAAGGGTATGTCTAAAAGAGATTGGGCCAATCGCAACCTTGGATTGCGATGGCCATCAGCTAGTCCCAGTATGAGGGCCATCGCAATCAAGGTTGCGAATGGCCAGAACCCCTTTAGACATGCCCTTTTATACCTGCACCCAAAGCATTCAATTGATATGCTGAGGAAGTGCATGGTAAACAGGCGTTACAGCTCCAGACCCATAGTATCAAAAGGCATGCAGACTATTTTATCATGTTTTGTGGACATAAACATGGTATATGCAGCCCTATTGGCGCAGCACAGCTTTTTGTTCACCTTACTTAAACAGAGGGTCACTTCAGGTGATCTATATGTCTATGTTTTATATTTATTGATATAGTGATACTGGCCCATTTCAAGCAGGAGTTAGCCGCTCCACAGCTTAGAGTCCTTGCAGTGAAACAGTGGGTGTCCACAACTCCGGATCCTCTTGAGCCCCTGATTAGATTGTCCAAACTGGGATTATCAATTCTGAACTCCTGCCTCAGACACACCCATTGTGGATGTGTGACCTTGTAAGTAGTTTTACATCTTGTATACTATACATGAGTAGTTCTGTATGTAATGCATGTACTGTAATCTTTACTTTATTTGTAATAATGAATCATTGATTTAACACCAATATTGTATCATTTTAATTTCTTTGCATTGTAGAAAATTTGTACCCATCTGACCTAAATAACCTCTGAAGGATTGTTTTGTCCGCAACATGTAAGGTGTCTACATCTGTATGGATCATCACTAGTCCGTCCAGTCTCAGGACAGTGATTTCTTCATACATTTGTACAATTGGGTACCACATACCTTGTTTTTAATTTAATGACCTTGTTTATGTTGTTATAATAAAAAATATATATTTTTATACTTTATTTGGTCTGTCTATAATAGATCCATAGGGGGCCCAATAGTGCCTTTGGCACTAGGTTTTTCTTTGTTGTTCCCACAGAAGATTAAATTTTCGTTGGCTGTATCCACGATCGATGAATTGACTGATATCTGAGAGATTCTTGTCGTTTTAAGGCCAGTGTTCGCAGTACTTCGTGGCACACGCAAAACTGATGGGACCCAGAGTGGAGGTCTCCATCACCCATGAATCGCTGAAAGGACAGATTTTTAGTGCTTTTGGTGAGCTTAAGTGCTCAGCGGATTTTGTGGATGAAGTAGCATTTGTTGTTATCAATGTTCCCCTAAGGCAGTGCTGCATTCAGGGACAATGAAGGGGGCTTTAAAACCCAGTTCTTGGTCAACAAAGATGTCCTCAGGCAGGGTGGTCGCAAGTGCCTGTATGGTCACAAGTTTTTCCCTCAGTGTTTGACCACATCATTCCAACGCTAAGCACTATTCCAGGAGCAATCGGTGATTAGTCTGGCCTTCCTCTTCATAGAAGGTCAAGGCTCCAGTGAGTTTTTTGCTAGTTTGGTCCACTCTACATTCCAGGACTTTTGTCAGAATGAAAACTTCAAGAGCGAATGGAAGAGTGTGCAAGAGCACCTTTCTGAAGGACGCACAGCCATGGTTCTTTTCAATCCCTTTATCCCCTACAGGAGTCTGGTTGATGGGTTCCCAATGAATTAGGTCTTTAATCTGAAGATCTTGCCCATATCACTCAAGCATGGGGCCACCCGCAGCTGAGTCGGTTTGCATCACCATCCATTCGCAAAGTGCCTCTCTTCCTACCCTTACCCGTGGGTGGAGGAAGTGGATGTCCTCACTCACCCAAGACATAGTCACCCAGCAGATGCCTTTCCTCTACTACTGCCTTTGGTCATGAAGTTCCAGGGGAGACTGTTGTCTGAGGGTCTCACTGTGATAGCAAGCATGCTGATTGGATCACAGGCCTTGGGTTTACCTTAGCCATGCAGTTTAGTCAGGACCAAGCACTTCAGCTACCAGTTTTTCCCCAACACCTGTCCCACGATGGACTGTAAATTGAGGAAGAATTGGAGGACTTGGGCCATCTTCTGGAAGTGGTTTAATCCTGTCAAGGTTCCGGAAAGGACATCAACAAATGCCATTTACTCTGATGTCTGGAACAAGTTCACAGCCTTTGCAGCCTGAGCAGAATTTTGATCCTCGCAACCTGGAGGTTGCTATCAGTTCCTCACATGGATCTGGATTTGTTGCTCAGCCTAGTTCCATAAGGACTCAAAATTTCAACTTTTTCCACTTTCACCAGGGAAAATAGGCATGTGAGCTGCCAGGGGAATGCTTCACGAGGTCAGTCCTGAGATTTTGCACTGAGGAGGAATAACGTTTCTCAGTAAGTTTTCATTCTGGTCCTGGATTTCCTTGCCTTGTTTGCATCATCAGAAAGCAGTCTTCATTGGGACATCACTTTAGAGGCAGTGTCCCTCTAAAACTTCAGGCGATAGCTTCAAGGGGCAGAGTATTGGCTCTGCAAGCACTTGGAGCTACAAAGTCCTACATCTTATTCCTTACGGACAAGTTGGGGCCTATGCCCCTCGAGCATCTTTGTTTGTCCAGAAGGCTGTTTAAATTTGCCTGATGGAAACACAGAGGAGGAACCTACAGCAAAACCTTGTCATCTTGGAGAGTCAAGGTCATCCAGAAAACATGGTGTGGCCAGGCAAGAGCCCCCAGAAGTGATAGAGGCTCATTCAGCTAGGTCAATTTTAGATCTCTAAATTTGGGCATTTGCCTATGAAGACATCCTCAAAGTAGTAGGCTGGTTGGCACAGTGCACCTGCCTTAAGCACTACAAAGAAGATCCAAGGGCTTGTACATCAATGGAATGATGGTCCAGGCTTCCATGTCCATTGTAATAAAAGTTTGATTATACATTTTAGCGCTCACCATTTATCATATGTATGCTGCCATGTTGGCGTCAGGAAAATTGTATTATACTTACTGTAATTTTCCTTTCCTGACGCCAATCCATGGCAGCATACAAAACCTCCCTTTTTTTATTTTGATATTTTTACGGAGAATGGGGGAAATTGCTCTGTCACACTTTTATAGGTTTGATACAATTTTCCATTTCTTACTCTATCCAGAATGAAAAGAGGGTTATAACCACTGTCAGATTTTTTTTTTTTTTTTTTTGCCATTTGTGTCCCATTTGGAAATTCTCCTTCACTTCCTGTCCTATAGCCACAGTAAGTGAGAGGAAATCCTTGAAAATAAAGGGATTTTTTGGGGGATCCCCGGGTCAGCAGGACTAGTGTCCCTATTGGAAGATTTCCACTCTATTATTTTTCTGGGGACAACCCCTAATTTAGGATTTTCTTTTATGATAATGGTAAACAGAACAAATAGAGAGGATGAATCTCCTTAACAGGGGCACAGACAGCAATAAAAAGTGACAGGGGGTCTAATCCCTCTCCACACTATTCAAAGCTAAAAAAGTTTTGTCTTTAGTTATACTTTAATATTTATATACAGAATGTCCTCTATCTGTCCTCACATGAGCCCTGATTCATCAAGCTGCAATAGCATCAAAAGAACATTAAAGTGGTGTCTCAATCGATATAATTGTCATTTTAGCATGCGTTAAGTGCTATTTAGCATTCCTCCATCAGCTGGGCTTCAGCGCCACTTTCACTTTTGAGTGATAGCAAAATTAATGCTGAAATATTTGACCTATTGCTTATAATACAGATGTGAGGCATATATTCTATTTTGCTAAAGGCAAGAATTTATTTTGGTGGCATTGCTCTAAAAGATTTATTTCATGCCCTATATGTATTTAAAGGCAAAGGTTAAAAATAAATAAACTAATACACTTTTTTTCCCATTTTAACCAGTGATACTTATTTATTATTATAGATCTTAAAATGCAAAATGTATCCTGAAATTTGTCCTGTTTATTTTGACACAAACATTTTTTTTCTAGTACATTGCAAAACAAAATTAAAACTTTTTTTTTCAATCTGCGTATGATTTTTTTGCTACAAAAACTGTTAAACAAAAAGGAAAATGCAAATAATGTTTTGAACAGTAAAAATTTTAAACAGAATTGATAAAATGTTAAGAACAGCAGGGAGATAATTACAAGGGGTTAATAAAGCGTTAAATAGGAATCACTTTTATTTAAAACATTTTTTCATGCACTTTTGGAAAAAACGCATATTAGCTGCATTAAAGCAAACCTAAAGCCAAAAGCAAAAATGTATTATATTGCAGCTTAACAATCCTTAAACACGTTTGCATTAGTTTTAATTTTTTAGGATTTTTTTGCCATTATTTTCAACTGTTGATCCTGCCGGTAAGTATGCTGCTATTAAAATTTATTTAACAGAGCAAGCTGTCCATCAAAAGTGATCGTTGGAGGGTTGAGACAAACCATTTAACACTAAAAAGTGGTTCTTACAATGGTCAGCTTTTAGTCAGATAGATAAAGTGTTACTAAACCCACAACAGTAAAATCAGTCTGTATATGCAGTAAAGCATGCTTGTTATACTCACTGTGGAACCTAATGGGTTAATCCTCTACATTGTGTAAAAAGGCTGCTTGATCTGGTCTTCTCTGACAATGGCGTCCCTGGGGGGGGGGGGGCAGAGGGGGCCCTGACCCCCCAACATTATGCTGTGCCCCACCATGTGCCCCCCCCAATTTAATGTCTTTTTGTTTGTATTCGTAGCGGATGCGCCGCATCTTACTCGGGCCGCCGCTGGAGTAACACAGTCTCTATTGAGAGGGAGAGAGTCCCCAGTCAGCTCCTGCGGGTGATTCCTCCCCCCTCCCGATGCTCGCTGACACTGCATAATGCGAGCGCTCACACAACCACGGCCGCCCGATCTGCTCCTTCCCTGCATCCTCATTGGCAGGGAGAAGAGAGAGTTGCAGGAAGGACTCCACCAGGACTCTCAGTTACTGAAAAAACAGAATGATTTCTCCCGTCCTTAGGACAGGAGAACCAGCCTGTAAATTCCAAGAGATGCCAGACCAGCGCTGTCAATAGCAGGGGCAGGACAGCAAGAGGAGGCTGGGGAACCCCACAGTGGCAGAACACCAGGGCCCGGTGGCAAGACAACCTTTGCAACCCTGATAGTTTTCCCACTGCTTTGGACCCTTATAATTTTCTTGGTATGCTGGTGACATATCTCTTGTTTTCTGCCACCCTGGGGGGCCCCAATACAGTAGGAAGGGAGCTCACTGCAGAACATGTGAAAGGGCCAGTTGTGGGATCGTGGTAAAGGGCCCCAGGATATATAGAATTGCATTTTATTGCATATATATAAAATTGCCCCCCTACTTTTGTCCCTGTCCCCCCATGTGCCCCCCCTAAATATGAAAGCTGGAGACGCTACTGTTCTCTGATCCTCCCCTCCCTGCACTGTCCCCCTGGACAAGTCTGGATAAGACAGAGCCTTTGGAGTCAGGCTGCACATGCTCTGTTTGGGGTGTATTGCTAGAGGGGTTTTTTGTATTGGGAGAGGGCATGTGATCAGCACAGGGCCAATCGGCACTCTCCAGACAGAGGGTCAGGAGCCCTGCAGCCTCATAGGATAGCTCAGTGCAGTTTGAAAACTCCTCCTACAAGCTTCACCAGGAACTGATAGAAATCACAAGACTGCTATATACTGCTGATGAGAAAAGGTATTTAGCAGTATATATTTACTTAAATAATTGCATTTCCATGTTCTGTGTACTGTGGGAGACCAGATAAAGTGACTGCAGGTTCTGGGTTTAGTAACACTTTAAAGCCTTTATCTTAAAGGGAATGTTGCTGTAAATGCTTAGAAAGTTATGCCGCGTACACATAAGCGGACTTTTCAGCATCAAAAGGTCCGACGGTCTTTCGAACGACCGGACTTGCCCACACATGAAGGGACTAAAGTCCATTCGAAAGTCCGTTGGTTTGAACGTGATGACGTACGAAGGGACTAGAATAAGGAAGTTCATAGCCAGTAGCCAATAGCTGCCCTTGCGTCCTTTTTTGTCCATCGGACTAGCATATAGATGAACGGATTTTTCGACCGGACTCGAGTCCGTCGGAAAGATTTGAAACATGTTCCAAATCTAAAGTCCGTCTGATTTTCGACAGAAAAAGTCTGCTGAAGGTCCGATGAAGCCCACATACGGGCGGATTGTCCGACGGATTTGTTCCGTTGGACCAGTCCGGTCGTGTGTACACGGCTTTAGCTAGAGATGAACTTTAGTTTTTTAGACCCTTCTGTAAGGCCCATGTAAATCTACTAGTTCATCGGACACTACCCTCTGAAGACAATACTGTTGTTCAAGGGTGTCGCTAATGCTAAAAAGGAGTCTCCCTAAAGCTGGCCATATACGGTTTGAATTCCGACTGGATCAGCAAGGACCTGTCGAGATTCAAACCATGTGTGGGCAGGCTGATTGTACCCAAGTTGACTGATTGATCAACTCTTGGTTACAGGAAGACGCAAGGTATTGCGAAACATGTAGGACGGTGCGTTGTGCTGACGCCATCACGCCACATGCGACCCCGGCACGCGGGTATTTTGTTTTTAGTTTTGTCTAGCCGGCTTTTATTGTTCGTTCGTATTCGTCTTTGCGGGCATCCGCACGTTTAATACATACGCTTTTCTACTACACGATTGGTGTCCCTTATCTCTCTCGCTTATACACTCGTGGCCCGGAGCCCGAGTGTGTTTCTTTTCACAGCTCGAGAGACCAGTCTATTGGCTTTTTGTTCTGCTTCCTACTGGACATCTGTATCCATCAGAGGGAATCGGTGACCGGAGGCATCAGATACCAACACATCTACAGCTCCCCACAGAGGGTAATCTGTCTGCTTACATGACCCTGCGCTGGAGGGGGGTCCATCTTGTCCGGTAAGGGACTGCACATACAGATTGCCGCTCTATAATTGTGATTCTATCGTTTATTATCCATATCCCTGGGAGAATACACACAGGCTGTGTGCACCAATCCTTCTGTTATGCAACGTGGACTATATTTCTTTGCACTTTGATTGTTTTTCCACCTTTTATTTCACTATACAGGGAGTGCATTTAAATATTCATTATATGAAATCTCCACTATCACTGTTTTTATAAGCGCAACTTTATTTACTGGATTTTTTCACCATGGAGATATTATATGGTTTTTAGTTGCTGCTCCATACACATTATTTAGCGCGGTATTTTTTCCTTTTTATTTTTTTCTTGGTTACAACCAGCATGTTGGATTTTTTTTCCTCGATTTTTGCCATCGGCTGTAACCGCTAACAATAATCACTGTGTGTTCTCCCAGCGGGGATGTCTCCCCGCACCCCCCCCCCCCTGCTGGGAGAACACAATAGCTCTGCACAAGGGATTCCCCCACTGTGTTGATAGGGGAATCAAACCTTTTTACTTTCCTGCAGCCACAGTAAAATTGCTCCATCTATGGCCGACTTAAGACAGAGGGGGTTATTTACAAAAGGCAAATCCACTTTGCACTAGGAAGTGCAGTCGCTGTAAATCTGAGGGGTAGATCTGAAATGAGGAGAAGCTCTGCTGACTTTATCATCCAGTCAATGTGCAAGCTAAAATGCTGTTTAATTTTCCTTGCATGTCCCCCTCGGATCTACAGTGACTGCACTTCATAGTGTACTTGCAGTGCACTTGTAGTGCAAAGTGGATTTGCCTTTCGTAAATAACCCCCAGAGTGTCTTGCCAGATCAAGTGAAAAAAAAAAGGAAAAAGCCTAAGAACAGAAAACGAATGCAGCCACCACATCTAAAGCATGGTAAGCTGCAATATATTACATTTTTGTGTTTTTATGTGCTTTAAGTTCCTCTGACAAATTAAAGTGTATTGGTGTCACTCTACATTTTAGGAACACTGAACAGGAACAGCTGTTATAGCTGAAATAGCTGCTAAAAGCAGCTATGATTCACAGAGCAGGACATCAGCTGAAAAAAAGTGACAGCATATCCTTACAGCTTGATACCTCTGCCAGGGTTGATCAAGAAAGGACGCCAGAAATTTACTGGGTAGACTTTAGGTCCCTAACTGGGTAAAGAGTAACTCCACTTTTGTTGAGAAAAAACATTTCATTTCAAGGATTTTAACAAACTTTGTAGCAGATTCCTACCTGCATTTGCTCTTAAAAGAGAAGTATGTCCAAAGCTTTTTTTGGTCATACTTCTCTTCTGGATAACAGGAGTGTACTTACTGTGACCCGCTGTCAGCTGACATCACTGGGCCAATCTGGGCTCTGGAAGCATCCCAATAATAAATGTCAGGAGCCACCCAGATGCCTGACCAGCGATTGTCTCAGCCTCTGAGCCAGCCACTCCCACCTCTTCTCAGCCTGGTGCTCCATTGTGCACTGGAGATGCAGAGCAGAGATCAATGACTGACAGTCACTGCTCTTTGCTCAGAGCAGACTGAGAACTGTGCGATCAATGGTCATGATCGCTCTATTCTTGGGCTTAGAGCCAGCTGAGTACAGCTGCAGCATTGGAGCGATGCTGCAGTAGGTAAGTGAGTATGAATGTTTTTTTTTTTTTTTACTGTGCCCACACTTCTCCTTTAAAAAGCTGTAAGTTCAACTATGTCCTTGGAAGTCTGGTTCCTGAATAGGAGTGTCTGTGTTCTAATCTAATCAGCTGATGCTCTTCTAATGAGCAACCTTGCAGTATCTGCATCCTTCTAGAGGTATTTAACCCTTGGGTTACTTTGTAACCATTGGGGAGTATTTCACCAAAACTGAGATTCCTATTGCCTAATCTTAATGCAGGATTTTGGGAAGATCAGTGAGCCAATCACACAAACAGGAAATGCCTTTCCTGGGAAAGTTCTGTACACCAACTGTGGCAGAGGGCCTGCAGGTTGCCATACAGCAGCTGCAGACTGAAAAAGGTAATTTTTAAAACATTATATTACAATTTGGCTTGTGTAGCAATTGTACTGTATATGCTCTATTCATTCACGAAAGTGGAGTTACCCTTTAAGTGTTGTTGCAGCTTCATACATCAAGACTGGGATCTGTTTGGTTTATATTCTCTTGGTATTCCATGTACCTATGTTTAATTCTTTCAATAGAAGTACTACTTTTTCTGATTTATACTCTTCAAAGTTACTTGTGTTGTATATTATGATTCTCCAGCATCCCAAGCCAGTATCACCATTTAACACCTCTATGCGAACCAAACATGTCTGAGAAGGATGCATTCACAACATAAAGAATTAGCTTAAACTAGCCTTCAAGGTATTAGCAAGTCTTTTTTTCTCAATGGACCTCTATTTCATCCTTCCATTTGATACATTTCTCTATCAAACAAATTTTCTGGTTCAAAAAGTGTAATAACTCATAACTACCTAGCATATCTTGTTTCATAACACCATTATAATAATTAATGGAAAAAAAATTGGTTTCACGGAGGGATTTCAAAACGAGTATAAAGGTGCCCTAAAAAGCCCTGGGATATGGGAGAGTTAATAATTTGGTCTCTTGATGACAATAAAGTGTCTGGCATCTTTGGTCTCAAAATGATAAACGATTACCTATTTGCATCATAACTATTATTTTATGTGGGTTTAACAAGAGTTACATGCCAGCAACTTTACTTTATTATTAGTATAATGGTATCATTTTTGATCTCTAAAATCCTAAACATGTCCATATTCTTGAGGCCCATTTTTAGCCATAGTCCCTGAAGCAAAGGATTACTGCAGCCATCTTTCTGTTTGCACTGTTTTCCATGTACAGTGACTTGAAAAAATATTCATGCTACAACCAAAAACGTAAATGTATTTAATTGGGATTTTACAATATCTCACAAAAGTGAGTACACCCCTCACATTTTTGTAAATATTTTGTTATATCTTTTCATGTGACAACACTGAAGAAATGACACTTTGCTGCAATGTAAAGTAGTGAGTGTACAGCTTGTATAACAGTGTAAATTTTCTATCCCCTCAAAATAACTCAACACACAGCCATTAATGTCTAAACCTCTGACAACAAAAGTGAGTACACCCCTATGTGAAAATGTCCAAATTGGGTCCAATTAGCCATTTTCCCTCCCCGGTGTCATGTGACTCATTAGTGTTACAAGGTCTCAGGTGTAAATGGGGAGCAGGTATGTTAAATTTGGTGTTATCGCTCTCACTCTCTCATACTGGTCACTGGAATTTCAACATGGCACCTCATGGCAAAGAACTCTAAGTATCGGATAAAAAGAATTGTTGCTCTACATAAAGATGGCCTAGGCTATAAAAAGATTGCCAAGGCCCTGAAACTGACCTGCAGCATGGTGGCCAAGACCATACAGCGGTTTAACGGGACAAGTTCCACTCAGAACAGGCCTTGCCATGATCGACCAAAGAAGTTGAGTGAACGTGTTCAGTGTCATATTCAGATGTTGTCTTTGGGAAATAGACGTATGAGTGCTGCCAGCATTGCTGCAGAGGTTGAAGGGGTGGGGGGTCAGCCTGTCAGTGCTCAGACCATACGCCACACACTGCATCAAATTGGTCTGCATGGCTGTCGTCCCAGAAGAAAGGCTCTTCTAAAAGATGATGCACTAGAAAGCCCGCAAACCGTTTGCTGAAGACAAGCAGACTAAGGACATAGGTTTACTAGAACCATGTCCTGTGGTCTAATGAGACCAGGATAAACTTATTTGGTTCAGATGGTGTTAAGTGTGTGTGGCGGTAACCAGGTGAGGAGTACAAAGACAAGTGTGCCTTGCCTACAGTCAAGCATAGTGGTGGGAGTGTCATGGTCTGGGGCTGCATGAGTGATACCGGCACTGGGGAGCTACAGTTCATTGAGGGAACCATGAATGCCGACATGTAGTGCGACATACTGAAGCAGAGCATGATCCCCTCCCTTCGGAGACTGGGCTGCAGGGCAGTATTCCAACATGATAACGACCGCAAACACATCTCCGAGACGACCACTACCTTGCTAAAGAAGCTGAGGGTAAAGGTGATGGACTGGCCATGCATGTCTCCAGACCTAAACCCTATTGTGCATCTGTGGGGCATCCTCAAACAGAAGGTGGAAGAGCACAAGGTCTCTAAAATCCACCAGCTCCGTGAGGTTGTCATGGAGGAGTGGAAGAGGACTCCAGTGGCAACCTGTGAAGCTCTGGCGAACTCCATGCCCAAGAGGATTAAGACAGTGCTGGAAAATAATGGTGGGCACACAAAATATTGACACTTTGGGCCCAATTTAGACATTTTCACTTAGGGGTGTACTCACTTTTGTTGCCAGCAGTGTAGCCATTAATGGGTGTGTTGAGCTATATTGAGTGGACAGCAAATGTACACTGTTATACAAGCTATACACTCCCTACTTTACATTGTAGCAAAGTGTCATTTCTTCAGAGTTGTCACATGGAAAGATATGATAAAATATTTACATAAATGTGAGGGGTGTAGTCACTTTTGTGAGAGATACCGTATTTGATAGACCAACACAAAGTGGCACATAAAATTGTGAAGTGGAAGGAAAATGATAAATGGTTTTCAAAATATTTTACAAATATCTAAAAAGTGTGGCGTGCATTTGTATTCAGCCTCCTTTACTCTGATACCCCTAACTAAAATCTAGAGGAACCAATTGCCTTCAGAAGTCACCTAATTAGTAAATAGAGTCCACCTGTATGTAATTTAATCTTAGTAAAAATACAGTGGTTCTGTAAAGCCCTCAGAGGTTTGCCAGAGAACCTTAGTTAAAAAAACAGCATCATGCAGGCCAAGGAACACACCAGACAGGTCAGGGATAAAGTTGTGGAAAAGTTTAAAGCAGGGTAGGGTTATAAAAAAATATCCCAAGCGTTGAACATCTCACGGAGCACTGTTCAACCCATCATCCGAAAATGGAAAGAGTATGGCACAACTGCAAACCTACCAATACATGGCCATCCACCTAAACTGATAGGCCGGGCAAGGAGAGCATTAATCTGAGAAGCAGCCAAGAGGCCCAATGAAACTCTGGAGGAGCTGCAGAGATCAACAGCTCAGGTGGGAGAATCTGTCCACAGAACAACTATTAGTTATGCACTCCACAAATCTGGCCTTTATGGGAGAGTGTCAAGAAGAAAGCCATAAGAAGTCATGTTTGCAGTTTGCGAGAAGCCACGTGGGGGACACAGCAAATACGTAGAAGGTGCTCTGGTCAGATGAGACCAAAATGTAATTTTTTGACCTAAACGCAAATGTGTGTGGCAGAAAACTAACACTGCACATCACCCTGATCCCCGCCGTTAAACATGGTGGTGGCAGCATCATGTTAAAGGGGTGCTTTTCTTCAGCAGGGACAGGGAAGCTAGTCAGAGTTGATGGGAACATGGATGAAGCCAAATGCAGGGCAATCTTAGAAGAAAACCTGTTAGAGTCTGCAAAAGACTTGAGATTGGGGCAGAGGTTCACCTTCCAGCAGAACAACGACCCTAAACATACAGCCAGAGCTACAATGGGATGGTTTAGATCAAAGAATATTCATGTGTCAGAATGGCCCAGCCAATCTCCTAACCTAAATCCAGTTGAGAATCTGTGGAAAGACTTCAAAATTGCTGTTCACAGATGCTCTCCATCCAATCGGACAGAGCTTGAGCTATTTTGCAAAGAAGAATGTGCACAAATTTCACTCTAGATGTGCAAAGCAGGTAGAGACATACCCAATAAGGCTTGCAGCTGTAATTTCAGCAAAAGGCGGTTCTACAAAGTAATGACTGGGGGGGGGGTTGAATACAAATGCACGCCACACTTTTCACATATTTGTAAAAAAAATTGAAAACCATTTATCATTTTCCTTCCACTTCACAATTATTTGCCACTTTGTGTTGGTCGATCACATAAAATCCCAATAAAATACATTTACGTTTTGCTTGTAATATGACAAAATGTGGAAAATTTCAAAGGGTAAGAATACTTTTTGAAGTCACTGTATGAGTGCCTTTTGTAATTGTGGGCTTTTAAGCCTAGGATAGGCTTATTAGACCAAGACAAAACCCATTGTGGAGGACCAGGTCTTTGATTTACAGAAGGTGGGTTGGTTGCCATGCTCAAAGGATTCCACATCCCTTGGTTTTCTTTTAGGATTTCTTTCCCTTACCTTTTAAGAAATTCTCACCTAATCTGTAAGGCACCAGGGACAGTAATTATTTACTGGAGGTGCTAACTTGCCAGGTCAGAAGACAATCTAGAGGCTTTTTTTTTTTTTTTTTAATGGGGGTAACCATGCCAAAAGTACTGTTCTTCTGTCACTGTTAGCCTTGCTGCCCCATTTCGGTGTGAATCTGGACTACCATCTCTGCTACTAGATCATTCTGCTATGTACCACCTGTGGACCCACCTTGTAGCTGAGGCTGACCTTGGGTTGTAATCTTGTCAGGTTGGAGTTGTGGGAAAGCCGACATCATTCTTCTGGGTGGAGTCTCGCAGACTTTTTCCCGCTAGACAGTGTCAAGGAAACATCCCCTTGCTATTACACCCGCTATGAGATCCATGTGGAACTTTGATTTCTGATCCGTCACAACTATGCATGCCTGCATTGATGCTTGGTCACCTCAGACTGCTTGACCCTCCAGTCTTGAGGGTTGTCTGCCAGCTACCAGACAGGTTATGTGAGCACTTGAGGTCTAATCTCCTAATTGAGCTTGTGGGTTGCTTGCCGTGCTTGCAGCAGCAACATGTCTGATTTTAGACATGGGGAAGGAAGCAGGGAGGGGGTGGGCAGTACTGGGTATCCCTGGCACATTGTCCATCAAAGGGTCGGGGTCTGCCTGCAGCACCTATTGATGTTGCTGACACATGATGCATGGAATCTTGTTGCCAGTTAGTGACTTAGTCCATCTCTTTCTCAGAGTCCTCTTTGGCTCCATTGGGTGTTGCTGAACCTGCTTCACTCTTGGAGGAAAGTTCAGGGATAGGTCAATAATAGATCACTGCTCCCAGTCTGACAGATGATTGTTCCTTAAACTATTCTTCAGACTGTTTATAGCCTGATCATTTACGGTAGGGCCTCATTAGGATTTTTTTGAAGACCCTAGGCTAAGTACTGTTTATGATGTCTTTGTATTCCATCTAACTCCCATCTAACCAACTAGAAATAAAGTGTTACTAAATCTAATTGCCAATACAGACCTGATCACAGATATGGAAATATGGCACAATTTAGGAAACAGCAATCACAGGTCAATTGGCTTCAGTATAAAATCACACAAATAGGAAACTTAAGGGAGATACAAAGACACTGAATTTCAAAAGAGCCACCTTCCCTAAACTACGAGCTAGAAGATATAAATTGGGATAAACTCTTAGGAACAAAGAACACGGAGGAGAGATGAGTTCGTTTTAAGAGCATATTAAATAAGGGCATTAGCCAGTGCATCTCATTGGGTAATAAATTTAAAAGAGCGAACAAAAGTCCTGGATGGCTTAAGGCCAATGTAAAAATGCATATAAAAGCAAAAGAGAAGGCCTTCAAAAAATACAAGGTTGAGGGATCATCATCATCATTTATAAAGGATGCAACAAGAAATGTAAGGGTGCAATTAAAGCGGCTAAAATAGAAAACAAAAGACCCATAGTGGAGGCGAGCAAAAAAAAATCCCAAGAAATTCTTTAAGTATGTAAACCATAAAAAACAGGAGAACAGACCATATTGGCCCCATAAAGAATTAAGAAGGAAATCTGGTTACAAAGGATGGGGAGATGGCGAAGGTATTGAATTTATTCTTCTCAGTCTTCACAAGGGAATTGGGGGGCTTAAGGAACCAAAACTGCAGTGTTTATCCTCATGACACATCACAGGAAGCACAACCATGGTTAACAAAGGACAGAATTAAAATTAGACTTGGGAAACTTAATATTAAAAAAATCACCAGGACCAGATGGCTTGCACCCGAGGGTACTTCGGGAACTAAGTCAAGTAATTGTCAGATCATTGTTCCTAATTTTTACGAACAGTCTACTGACTGGAATGGTACCAGCTGATTGGAGAAAAGCCAATGTAGCGCCAATATTTAAAAAGGGTCCACAATACATCCCTGGGAATTACGGACCAAGTTAGCCTAACATCATTAGTATGCAAGCTCTTGGAGGGGATGATAAGGGACTATATACAAGATCTGAGTAATGAAAACAGTATCATTAGCAGTAATCAGCATGGATTCATGAAGAATCGCTCTTGCCAAACCAATCTATTAACCTTCTATGAGGAGGTGAGTTGCCATCCAGATAAAGGAAGTCCTGTAGAGGTGATGTATCTGGATTTTGCAAAAGCATTTGACACAGTTCCCCATAAACGTTTACTGTACAAAATGAGGTCCGTTGGCATGGACCATAGGGTTGGATTGAAAATGGATTGAAAACTGGCTACAAGGGCGAGTTCAGAGGGTGGTGATAAATGGGGAATACTCAGAATGGTCAGGGGTGGGGTCCCACAGGGTTCTGTGCTGGGTCCCAATCCTCTTTAATTTGTTCATAAACGACCTGGAGGATGGGGTAAACAGTTCAATCTCTATTTGCGGAAGATACTAAGCTAAGCAGGGCAATAACTTCTCTGAAGGATGTGGAAATCTTGCAAGAAGATCTGAACAAATTTATGGGGTGGGCAACTACATGGCAAATGAGGTTTAAATGTAGAAAAATGTAAAATAATGCACTTGGGTGGCAAAAATATGAATGCAATCAATACACTAGGGCAGTGGCGGCCCGTCCATAGGGGGCGCATGGGTGTCGCCCCCCCCCCCTCCTCCAGGCAGTCACAAAAAAATTTTTTAATACTGGCCCTTAAAAAAAAAAAATACAAAAAAAGGTCCTTAAGTGCACTGTGTTCAGACGCCAGACACAGTCCACTTAAGGACCTTTTTTTGTAATTTTTTTTTTTTTAAGGGCCAGTATTAAATTTTTTTTGTGACTGCCTGGAGGAAGGGGGGCGCGACACCCATGCGCCCCCTATGGACCGGCCGCCACTGCCCTAGTGTATTGATTGCATTCATATTTTTGCCACCCAAGTGCATTATTTTACATTTTTCTACATTTAAACCTCATTTGCCATGTAGTTGCCCACCCCATAAATTTGTTCAGATCTTCTTGCAAGGTTTCCACATCCTTCAGAGAAGTTATTGCCCTGCTTAGCTTATGGAAAGCACCGCGTCTATGCAATCACGAGATTGCAGACACGGCGCTTCATTTGCGGGCGTTTATCCTGCCTTGCGGCGCTTTCCGAAGCGCCGAGTAGCTTCCGCCCGTCGCTCGTAGTATCTATTACTACGGCCGGGCGGTTTGATTCACATCTCAGTTTGATGTCACTTCCTGTTTCCACTCACCCGGGTGCAATGGGAGAAAGAAAACAGGAAGTATGAGAGGAGTAGACGGACCCCTCCATTGCTGTTGTGGAAGAAGACACCGCAGGAGAGGACAACACACAGCAAGGTAAGTAGTACCGCTGTGCTCCCGCGGAGAACGGGGGGAGGGGGTTCGATGTGACACCAGCAAGGCTGCATTTGGTGGGACACAGGCAAGGCTGCATTTGGTGGGACACAGGCAAGGCTGCATTTGGTGGGACACAGGCTGCATGTAAGGACAGACTCCGCTGGGGACACCTGATGGCATCTGGTGGCAGGCGACGTGGCTAGTGACACGCTCACAGCTCCCACTGATTCTGCATTATGGTGAGTTGAAAGATTTCATTTTATATTACAAAATAATAGAAATAATGCGCTTCAGTCATCCTGACACCACAATAACCATGGTGCCCGGATGATTGAAGTGCTAACACCAGGTGTTTGGAATATCTTTATCTGCTGATTGTTAAACTTTCTAGAATACACATATTTCTATCATACTGGTGACCCCACCATAGGGGTAAAATGTTTGCGGAAGGGAGTTTAACGAAACACATGGCCAGCAATTAAAATAAAAAGGTTTAACCTTAAACTACGTAGAGGGTTCTTTGCTGCAAGAGCGGCAAGGATGTGGAATTCCCATCCACAGGCAGGGACTTCAGCGGGGGGAGTCGATAGTTTCAAAAAACTATTAGATAAGCACCTGAACGACCGCAACATACAGGGATATACAATGTAATACTAATATATACTCACACACAAAGTTGTACTTGATGGACTTGCGTCTTTTTTCAACCTCACCTACTGTGTAACTGTTTTCTGTAAAATGTGCCTAAGCTGACTTAAAGTGCTTTTAAACTGAAAAACCAAAATGTATTATATTGCAGTTTACTAATCCTTAGATGTGGTTGGTGGCTGCATTCGTTTTTTGTTTTTTTTTTAATTTGTGTTTTTTTCTTTTACTTCCACCTTGTAATCCAGCCAGTAAGTCTGTTATTCATTTATGTAAACCGTTATCCCAAAAGGAAAAAGTCCATCTAAATCTGCTAATGCATTTAACACTAACCTCTCCCCAGATTGATGCTGTTGTCCAAAAGGTGGCTCCGCTACTTATCCATCCGGAGTGGACGTACCACTAATGCAGTCCCCATAAAACAATGATTAGTAAGCTGTAATATATACAATTTTTGTTTTAGAGTTTAATATCCTTTTAAGCATGGCTGCTTATATATAGATATAGATATATAGAATATAGATACGAGATTCTGCATTTCCGGGTAGATTCTGCATTTCCGGGTAGGTGGCATGCAC